>CM069861.1:117900863-118500863 GCA_036172795.1 Pelodytes ibericus | reverse complement strand
ATGCACAGTATATGCTCATCCCTCTCCATGGAGAACAATGCAGTCAGAGGTGGCTCTCTAATTAGACAAGTTAGGCGGTCACCTAAGGCCTCGCGCTAACGGGGGCCTTGCAGCTGCCTAACTTGCTTATTTACCTTTGATCTGACAGGGGAGCTTAACGCAGCCGTTAAGCTCCCCTAGTGAATAACTAGGATGAACCTGGTATACACAAAAACACACTCCCAAGCTAACACACAAAGAAAGAGCAAAGCAAAATGTAGCAAAAAATATAAGCAATAGCAAACAAAAATTGCAGCACATGCAAAAACAATATTGCAAATGAAACCAATTTAGATAGGAAATTAATACAGTTAAGCAATGGATTAATTGTAAATATAAAATATATGAAATGAAATGCACATAAAGAGCAAGTATATATCGAAAATTGGAAAAGATTAAATATATAAAAAAATATAAAAATAGATATAAAATGATGAAAATGCAGCCAAAGCAGGATGATCAAGCCGATAAAGCACAGAAATCTTCTTGCAATCTGTAAAAGAAAAGTAGAACCAAATAGTGTAGATTGCAAAGAATATAGATGTATTTGCGCTTTAAAATCAACTTACAAGATTTAAAAACAGAACTGCCAAAGATCAAAGGTATCGAATCTTGAAACAAACTTTCAACACGCGACTCAGTCCATGATACGGAGAATTCTATGATGGTATAGCCGGCAAGATAGTCTCCATATCTGGAAGTAGGTGAAAAGTAAGTCGGGAGTTGTAGTTTCGCTTTGAATAAAGAACTCTACGCGTTTCGTGACCGACAACGTCACTTCCTCAGGAGGAATGAGGACGTGCAACAGGAGCATGTTTAAATAGGACTTCATGCAGCTGTTACCAATGATTGTTGTGATGGGAAAAAAACCTCGTTAAGAATTTATCCAAAAGCGATTCAATTTAACATTATTTCACTGAAAAATGGTAACAAGATCGTATTGCAAATACATAATAAAATATCCATTGAATATGGAAACGATGATGATAAGTGCACAATTGTAAATACAACTGCATTTAGAGTAAATGAATAATAAAGTGACTAGTGAAGAAAATACATAAAGTGACTTTTCAACAACAATAATTGTTCTATTTGCTTGGTGCATATAATTTAACAACAAGCTTAATAGGCTAATTAAGAATTTGAAGTAGATTCAGAATGTTCATATAAAAATTGCACATAGAATATATAATTATGAGTGCAACTATTATTAAATTTGATAAGTGATAAAGTGACATGTGAAAGTGCTTTATAAATAAATCGAGACGCCTTTTTGCTTGATGTATATAATTAGAATGCAAGCATAACAGACAATTTTAAGGGAGGGTTTTGTTTAAAAGAGCAATAATTGGATGAATTTTAATATGGGGATTACACATAAATAAAAATAATATATAAAAAATTATACATTTATACATAGTAACATAATAAACCAATTAGCGCATATATGCTTATAAACACATAAATAATATGAATCATACTGATATAAAAAAAATATTACATAAAAAAAGACCTGTTTTATCAGGGGAAACTGAGACAATCCAAAAGAAGGGAGAAATTTGAAAACATGAAAACATTTTACAAGAAAATAAGGGAAAATTGTACATGCAGAAATGTTTCTCAGGAATTTTTGGTAAAAGCCTTCAGCTCAAAATCTAAATTAAGACCACTTGGATATATTGTGTCTAATTTATAAATCCATCTGGCCTCATATCTGTCAAGTTGGTCACCATAACTGCCTCCTCTCCAATTATTTTTGACCGGTTCAATCGCCAAAAAAGATAGGCCAGCCGGATCTCTTCTATGACAGGTAAGAAAGTGGTTGGAAAGGCCATTGGTTGTGAGCCCTCTATTGATATCTCTTAGATGTTCCGATATTCTTATGCTAAGAGTTCTTGATGTTCTACCCACATATAATTTGGAACATGGGCATCTAACACAGTAGATGACTCCTTTAGTCTTACAGGTTATGACTTGTTTGATGTTAAACACATCCTGGTTCGACATATTTATAAAAGTAGCCTGATGTCTCGGTATGCTTGGGTTGTTTATGCAGCCCATCCAAC
Organism: Pelodytes ibericus; assembly: GCA_036172795.1. NCBI lineage: Eukaryota > Metazoa > Chordata > Amphibia > Anura > Pelodytidae > Pelodytes > Pelodytes ibericus. Next base: position 118,498,758 of record CM069861.1, on the reverse strand, counting down.
GGCCACATTTATAAAAGCCGGGAGGGAGATTAAACATATTCGTTTGTTTTTTAATCGAGTAATTGTCTGTAGGTGCTAACAATAATTGTAAATTGGGTGCCCTAGAGAATACCACCCTTGGACTTGGGGATCCTCCTTAGGTCACATTCCAATATTTCTTAATAATGTTTTTGATTACAAAAGCCTGATCACTATATTCGGTGATAAACAGAATATTGTTCTTGAGTTTTTCATTGACATTAGATTTATGCTGAACAGCCAGAATATCTTGACGTGACAGTTTGCAAACTCTGTCGCGAGCAGACTAAAGTAGATGGTAATTGAACCCCTTATCTGAGAATTGTTGTTCCATTGCTGCTAGTTGTTTAGAAAAAACTGATTCCTCAGAGCAGTTTCTTTTGATTCTCCTACATTGCCCATAAGGTATATTATTTAGCCATGGTGTATGGTGGAAACTATCTGAGGGTATATAACCATTGCAATCAACGGATTTTTTAAAAGTTTTGGTCTGGATGGAGCCATCTTTAATATAGATCTCCAGATCCAAAAATTCCACTGATATAGGGGAACTATTATGAGTAAATCTCAGATTATATGGGTTATTATTGAGATAAAGCAGAAATTGGTCAAGGGTAGTGGTATCCCCGTCCCAAATAAACAGACAATCGTCTATATACCTGCGCCAGAGTACCAGGTTCACACCGTATGGGCAACTATCCCAAATTAACTCGTCCTCCCATTTTCCCATAAAGAGATTTGCATAACTAGGCGCAAATTTGGTACCCATGGCTGTCCCCTCTAGTTGAAGATAGTGACTGTCATCAAATCAAAAAGTGTTGTGGGAGAGTGTAAAAGCAACACATTGGACTATAAAGTCTATTTGACTATTGTGAAGATCTGAGTATTTGGCTAAAGAATATTGTATAGCCTCACACCCTTGTAGGTGTTCAATCACCGTATATATCTTTCATGATATTTATAACCTGAGTTGTGTCTCTCAGGTAAGATCTTAACTTTTGTACTTCAGGTCGTAAAAATGTGTCAATGTACAAAGATAGATTGGCCGTGAGGGAGTTGAAGCCCTATATAATGGGGCGGCCTGGTGGTTTTTCTAAAGATTTATGTATCTTAGGAAGTTGATAAAAGAGGGGTGTTTTTGGAAACTTAATTAGAAGGAATTCATATTCCTTTGGGAGTAAGATTCCTTGAGAAAGGCCATCTTGTAATAGCTGTTCTAATTCAGTTTTAAATCTTTGACCGGGGTTATATTGCAGTTTTTAATAAGTTTTAATATCACTTAGCAGGCGCAGACGTTCTGCATTATATTGTTTGGTATCCATAATAACAATACCTCCGCCCTTATCGGCTTATTTTATTGTTCGAGTTTTGTTCTCCATAAGAGATTTCAGGGCTAACCTCTCATGTTTAGTGAGATTGTCTCTGACATATGAAGTTGGTTTCAAGGATCTAAGATCATGTTCAACCAATTTTTGGAACATTTCAATATGGGGACCCTTATTCTCTTTGGGATAGAAACCAGATTTTGGATGAAGGCCAGTATGTTCATAGACAAAAATCGACCTCTTAGTGTCTACAGTTCTTGATTCTTCATGAAAATATTTTCTGAGTGTCAGATTTCTAATAAATTTGTGTACATCAATATAAGCGTTAAAAGGAGAGGTCTTATTCATGGGGGCAAATTTTAGACCCTTATCTAATACCGCTAATTGGTTCGTACTCAATTGTGTATTAGAAAGGTTAAATACATTTGAGCCTAATTCCTTAGTATTTTTCTGGGTGGCGATGGTCTGTTTGATTCTATCTCTTCTCTCCTTCTTTTTTTCTCTTCTTTCTAACTCTACGTCTCTTTCTCGAAATTGGTGTGACCGAGAGTGACGGGAGTCCCTGTCTAAAAAAGAAGGAGAGCTAGCCCCATTCCTCGTACTAAAGGAATTGTTCGTATCTCTCATTCGAGTTAGTGATTTGTGTTGTCCACTCTGAGAGTGAACTCGTTTATTGGAATAGGCACTAAAATTATTCAGGGAATGTGATGGAATACGTCCCATGCCTCTGCTTACCACATTAGAATACAGAGGCCTATAAGTATGATGGGATTCTATTGGAGGATCTAGATTTGAGTCTATCTTAGATCTTTGTCTCCATGCCTGATTGTCCACATCACGATTAGGTAATTTAGAGCGAGCAGGATAGGAAGATACTGAAGTTGTTACAAATTCAGGTTTAGAGGGTTTCTTCTTCCAGGCTCTCTGCTGATTACTCTGATAGTCTGACCGATCTCGGTCGATTTTGCTTTTCTTAAGTTTATGAGTGTCTAATTCTAATTAAGATCTAATTTTCACTCTCAGCTTGAGACTTTTCCTTTTTTTAGGCGAGTTCTCTTCCTTTTTCGTTAAACTCCCCTGTCATACCAACTTCGGCAGGTTAAGATTGATTCTATTTTTCCACTCACTTTGTGGAGTGGAGGCTCTGCCCCCACTGTCAGCATCCGGCGCACATAGGAAGAAGCAACGGGCAGCGCAGAAGGCATCACAACATGGTCTGTTAGATCCTCTCCTTCTGGCTGATAGTGGTGAGTTTGTGCTGGCTGTCTGTGCGTCTGTTCTGGCTGAGTTCTATTGGATTGGAATCAAGTACTGCTGTGTGTAAAAGTCCACAGCATGCTGCTCTGCAGTCAATAATACTTTACCCCTCCACTGCCTATTTAATAAAAGTATAAAAATATTTTAATTGTACACATTACTTGCAGAGCTTGGGTGCATCCCATATATATCAAGAAGTTTTTTTTTTTTCCTTTTTACATAGTGGGGGGCATTTATGAAGGTCTCACCACACAAAACCAGTGAGAGGTATGTTTGATGTCACACGGCAACTTTGATGTCTTTATTAGACTTCTGAAAAAATATCTTTTATACTGTGCTTGTTAAGTGCACCATATCCAAAGCTTTTTAATCCGTTAGTTTGTTGGTAAATTAAAGTTCCTTTAAACAGACGTTAGATCCCTTTTTTAGTATGCAGCATTCATTGTATATGTAGGTGCAGGTGTTCTGATCATATGCTGACAACTACACAATTAGTTCAGGGGTGTTAAGGATAGAGAAAGGGTAATGATTAGGGTCAACTCTAATGTTTTTCAACTCTTCAACCAAATTCTGAAGAAGAGCTACCAGCTAAAATGCATCAGGCAGACAGTGCTAGTATGTACAGTCCCTGATGGAACTGTATGTGACTATTGGGAAATAAGTGTATACTTATTTAAAGTGATTATTAGAGCACCCTTGCTTTATCAGTGTGGTGGTAAAAATAATAATAAATGTGTACTGGCTGAGTGTGTCTGTGAGTGGATGTGTGCTGGCTGAGTGTGTCTCTGAGTCCGTTCTGGCTGAGTGTGTCTGTGAGTGAATGTGTGCTGACTGAGTGTGTCTGTGAGTCTGTTCTTAAAAATCAAATAAAGGATCCAGCACTCAAGTCTGAAAAAACCCCACCAGGGTTGAAACGTCGCCTATGTTTTGAATAAAACTCTCCACTGCAATTGACAGTGAGTGAATCTGTACTGACTGAGTGTGTCTGAGTGAATGTGTGCTGGCTGAGTGGGAGTGTGTGCTGGCTGAGTGTGAGTGTGTGCTGGCTGAATGTGAGTGTGTGCTGGCTGAGTGTGAGTGTGTGCTGGCTGAGTGTATCTGAGTGTGTGTGCTGGCTGAGTTTATCTGTGAGTGAGTGCATGCTGGCTGAGTGTATCTGTGAGTGAGTGCGTGTTGACTGAGTAAATCTGTGAGTGAGTGCGTGCTGACTGAGTGGGTCAGTAATTGAGTACGTGCTGACTGAGTGGGTCAGTGAGTGAGTGCATGCTGACTGAGTGGGTCTGTGAGAGAGTGCGTGCTGACAGAGTTGGTCAGTGAGTGAGTGCGTGCTGACTGACTGAGTCAGTGAGTGCGTGCTGACTGAGTGGGTCAGTGAGTGAGTGCGTGCTGGCTAAGTGGGTCTGTGAGTGAGTGTGTTCTGGCTGAGTGTGTGTAATGAGTACAATGATTTGAGTACAATGCTGCCTCAAAGCCTAACAAGCTGCTTGGGCACTGAGATGGCATTGGAAATGATGTTGAAGCTCAGATAAGTTGTTTGGGGACGAGATGCATTGGAAAGCTGTTTGTGATCACAGATGGCACTGGCAAGATTTTGGGGCAGAATTGTAACAAGTCCTTGTGGGTCCAGTATTGGTGCAGTTGCCAAGTCCTTGTGGGTGCAATATGGGTGCTGTGGCCTGTGGGTGCATTATTGTACTATTGCAATAATAATTGGCAAGTCTGGTGGGTGCTGAAATACGGTGCTGTGTTTGATCATCATATGATGTGTTTATTTCTGTCTCCGATGTCTCCTAAATGTGAAAACTAACACACATATACTAACACTTGTATGCTGATCAGATACACACACTGTGAGCATGGTAATGTGTGTATTTGATCAGCATACGAGTCAGGGCCGTCTTTAACGCGGGGCAAACGGGCCAGTTACTCCTGGGGGGCTCAAGGCAGCTGTCCCATGGGCCCCCAGCCCCTGCTTGCCCTGTTCACAGCGCATTGCGCTTGTGAACATTTTTTCCGGCAAGCCGCATCCACTGGATGCGATGACCGGAAAAAAATAAATAAATAACTGACGCCGGATGTGACGTCGCGTCTGAAAGGCACAATATTACAGGCATCTGACTGGCACAATATTCCTGGTATCTGACTGGCACAATATTACTGGGCTCTGACTGGCACAATATTACTGGGCTCTGAATGGCACAATATTCCTGGTATCTCACTGGCACAATATTACTGGGCTCTGACTGGCACAATATTACTGGGCTCCGACTGGCACAATATTACTGGGCTCTGAATGGCACAATATAACAGGCATCTGACTGGCACAATATTACTGGGCTCTGAATGGTACAATATTACTGGGCTCTGAATGGAACAATATTACTGGGATCTGACTGGCACAATAATAATGGGCTCTGAATGGCACAATATTCCTGGTATCTGAATGGTACAATATTACTGGGCTCTGACTGGCACAATATTACTGGGCTCTAAATGGCACAATATTACAGGCATCTGACTGGCACAATATTACAGGCATCTGACTGGCACAATATTACAGGCATCTGACTGGCACAATATTCCTGGTATCTGACTGGCACAATATAACTGGCATCTGAAAGGCACAATATTACAGACATCTGACCAGCACAATATTCCTGGTATCTGAATGGTACAATATTACTGCATCTGAAAGGCACAATATTACAGGCATCTGAATGGCACAATATTCCTGGCATCTGACTGGCACAATATTCCTGGTATCTGACTGGCACAATATTACTGGCATCTGAAAGGCACAATATTACAGGCATCTCAATGGCACAATATTACTGGCATCTGACTGGCACAATATTCCTGGTATCTGAATGGCACATTATTCCTGGGATCTGAATGGCACAATATTACTGGCTTCTGAATGGCACAATATTACTGGCATCTGATTGGCACAATATTACTGGCTTCTGAATGGCACAATATTACTGGCATCTGTACTAGGGGGGAAAGTGGCAATGTGGCTTTTTTCTGCATGGTCAGTTCAGTGGAACAAAGTGAAACTGTGGTATGTTCTGTGGGGCAAAATCACACTGTAGCATGCGAAATTGTGTGGGTTCAATATGAGTGCAAGCCATGTGCTGTTGGTGCAATATAGGTGCATGACAAGTGCTGTGGGTGCAATATAGGTGCATGACAAGTGCTGTGGGTGCAATATAGGTGCATGACAAGTGCTGTGGGTGCAAATTAGGTGAATGACAAGTGCTGTGGGTGCAATATAGGTGCATGACAAGTGCTGTGGGTGCAATATAGGTGCAACTAGTGAGAGAGAGTGAGATGTGTATAGATATTTATAAATATATATGAACATATGTAAGTGCTCTCTAATATCTATGTATATTTTTGTCATTTAGGTAATGAGTAGTTGTAGTGCAGTGTTGCATAGTAAGATGGAATACATATTTACACATTTTGTATCCAAATATACAGTTTATATACTGCAATTATACACATTGTATACAAATACACATTTTATACAATGCAATAAAATACTCACTGCAAGAAAAGTCCAATTGTGTGTGTGGCGTGATTGCATGCAGGGGAAGGGGCAGGGTCTAGGGGGCCCAAGCAAATGCTTGCCCAGGGTCCAATCACTATTAAAGACGGCCCTGATACTGTCCTGTGTGTGTTTGTGTGTACAAGATCAGCATATGAATGTGTATATATATGTTAGTGTTCACATTTAGGACACAGCAATAAAGATAGTGAGTTAGTCGGCCACATAATTTTTATCTATAACAAGTGTTTTTGTTTACAGATTTTTGTAGAATAATTATGAGACAAATAACATTCTAGGATCTGTGAATTCCTAATTGCTGGGTTTTAAGGCTTTTATTAAATATGACATTTATACAGTTCAATTTTTATAAGCTATTTCATATATTTTATTTAATTATTAGTGTCTGTGAGGGCATCATGTTCAAGTTTCGCCTAAGGACTCACAAAGTCTAGAGCCGCCTCTCAATATTATAGTATAGTATAGTATATGCAATGTCCGTGCACAAGCCAATAAGACTGTGACCATACACCTCTATCTGAACCACAAATTTGTCTCTGAACAGGAATGCTCATATAGTAAGAAGGTACCATATGTTTGAGAATGTTTTTAGCTAGAATCATTTATCGCTTAAGGAATGAAGAATGCACACATTTTAAGCATGGTCAAATGCCAAATATTTACCAATGAAGGCAAAAGAAGTAATCATTTGGCAAATGAAGCATTAGTAGCCCAAAGAACATCAGCAGGAGTAGATTGCAATGATCAGAAACAGACTATTTAATCAATTGTATAACTAGTGTAAACAATACACTGTCAACCCAGTAGAAAAGCATAATGTGAGCAGTAAAAGGAAGTTCATCACTGTCAGCGTGCCTACCAACAGTCACCGCTATTCAGCTGCAGACAGAGTACAGACAAAGTCAGCACATTCCTGCAGCTGGGACCTAAGCTGGGAGAGAAGTGTGCGGCTTCTCCCACAGAGTGGGAGAATTGTTCAGAGAAGTTTTGCTTTATTAAAAAGTATGAATGGCTACTATAAAAAACAGTTATAAAGTTTAGATTAGTTTACTTTAGACATCATACTGGTTGTTCAGGTCATGCTGAAAATTGTTGTCCTCTATTTCTGTAATATTTGCTTCCACTGCTCAAAAAATCTCATAAATTGTATACACTGTTATATATAAAACATCTTGCAAACAGACCTAACAGTATATGTAGTTCACAAGCTAGGCGTAAGTAATTTAAAATACTCACAACCAAACCGCTTTCTTATTATAAGAAGTCATGATCTTTTGTTTGGAGCAGGAAATGATTAATTGTATTATTATTGAATGCATAGATGCTGTTTGACTTCTACAGGTACAAGACACAGTTTCATGTTCGTACAACCAATAACTGCAAACTCTCGAAATTAAAGTCATTTTTCAACTGTAAGCTTTGAATTTGCCTTCTCAACATTTCCAATCTCATGCTCTTCGGTTTGTGCATGACTTGGAATCGTCACAATGTAAAATTGTCACCTAATGATGAAATAAAAGAAATACTGTTAGGACATAATAAAAAGAGGCATAATACAGAGCTTACATTGACCATGCAAGAAAAATTATTTGTTGATTGCAAATAATGTAATTCATTTAGAATATAAATGTATTTATTGAATGTACATTCATTAAATGTACGTCTTTAAAAACCATTATATTACTATATTTCATGCATTAAAATAAGCAGTACATCCTGAGTTGATCTATTATTTTTTGCGGTATATGTACATTCTTATGCATGTGCATTGTAAACAAATTATAGTAATATTACAGTTAGTAGCTGACTTACATTGACTCAGCTTCCAGCTATACACACTTATAAAGTGCCTTCGATTAATACATCATTAAGTTACATTATACTTATGACTTTTGCCATACGTTCAGTTTTTGTTTGTCTCCTTTTCAGCTTTTGATGAAGCACATGTATGGGAAACGTGTTAAGCGTGTGCCCATACCAGTTCACTTACTGCCATGCTACCATCCCTCAATTTTGCCTGTTAATGGTATTTATTCTCATTTACATAGTTACATAGTAGTTTAGGTTGATAAAAGACTTGTGTCCATCAAGTTCAACACTTTTCTTATCCCATGTTTACCGCTGTTGATCCAAAAGAAGGCAAATAGAAAGCCCTTCAGCAATTTCGAATTCTGCTTTCAGCGGGGAAAAAAATCCTTTCTGACTCCAAATGGCATTTCTCCTCGGATCAACAAGCCCTAAATAAATGTTAATGCTTAGACTAACATGCATAGCCCTCTATGCTACGGCTCGTTAAAAAAAAGTATCGAGGCTGCTTTTAAAGGCATCTAAGGTATTTGCTAGAACCACTTTTTCAGGCAGTGAATTCCATATCTTAATTGTCATTACTGTAAAAAATCCCTTCCGCTGTTGGGAATTGACAAGGGCTTTGCTAAAAAGTTATTTTGGCCTTAAAGGGACTGTTTAGTGCCCAAAATGCATCTTCCAAATATGAATGCATATTAATGAGTACTTGAAAGTACTTTAAAATGCATGTTTTACATTTTCAATTGCATAAAAAAATTTAAGCTAGATGAAATTACAGCAGTTTGCAAGAAACCCAGACTTTTTTTTTTTGCTGCAGGAACCAATGAGAATAATTTCATTCAAATGAATGGAATTTCCTGTCTCTCTAGTGATGTCATCAACAATGTGTTGCACTGTTAAAAGATCCTACTGTGTACAAAAGCAAGTCTATCATAGTCCACACAATGTATTATTTTCCAGCAGCACAGGAAGTGAGTAAATGAAACAAAATGTTATATTCTCAGTGTCTATATAATCAAAACTGCTGCCCCTGCAGTAAACATGCACAGTAATCACTGGAGAAGGGCTTGAGTCTAATATTAAAAATGTGATTTATGCAGAATGCCTGCATCAAATCACAGTAGAAAAAAGCACGGGCACTATTCAAGCAGTAATCTTCCTCTTGCACCAAAGTGAGTTTGGGGACTAGCCTGCAATTCAGTCTTTCATGAATAAAGCCCTTAGAAAATAAGCCTACTGTTCAGAGTTATGAATGGACTCAAAACTCAATTCAATTTGAAACTACTTTGTGCCATGGCAAGTGATTGATGTCATGAGACCATATCCTCTCCTTTTGCTTTCTTGGAAGCTTACCTTTACATTCTATGCAGCTTGCAACCATCTGCTCTTTATCTTTGGACATATTTGACATTATGACTTGATCCCTAGACATTTGTAGATATTTTCCAATTCTCAGATGGTGCTTCATTGGCCAAAAGATGTGTAAGTAAGTGAGCAACTGCTTTCTTCGTCATGGCCAACCATTTAAGTCATTACTAGTTTATTAGTCCTAGTAGTTCTGTAGCAAAATTTAACCTCACAACGAGATAAACTGTGCTTCCACCTGCTGGCAAAGAATTTCTTGGCCGCAGCTCACTGATGAATGCCAAACCGGGTGCCCACAGGCAGGCTACTGCTCACAGGCAGGGTAACAATAAATGAAAATTTTAGTCGGCACTTCGGGATGCTTAAATTAATAAATCGTATTTAATGTTAAAGGATCAATACATAAGTATGTGGAAAAATGAAAGAGGACACACTTTGCATGTTTCACATTGAGGAACGTTTAAACATAAGTAGTTCTGGACTCAAAGTCTGTGCCAGATCCAGAGAACAGAGACATTTTTTTTTCTGTTTAGAACATTTATTAACTGCTATAGAAAGTGTATCTTCTATACATAGAAACTTTTACAGTGTATAGGAAACCTTCAAATCATACCTGTTCTAACAAGTTACAGGATTCAAACTAGCGCAATAATAAATAATAGACATAATAGTGACTTTTTAAATGAACCGTAGTATATATCACACATACTTTGTGAGCACTAGAAGTGATCCTGCACTCCCATTTTTCCAATTAAACACTTTGTTGTACTATAATGAAAACGTTCTGCGACATGTACAGTAGTACTATGTGTTACTTTTTTTTATATATAGCACTATATGTTTGAAAAACAATATACTGTACTTTTCAAATCTTTGTTCATGAGCACAAATAATCCTACTTACGTAGTCAATAACTAATCTAACTGAACTTTTTTTTTTCACTCCTGACCCCCTGGGTCAGTTGTGTTGCCGACACTTATGAACCAAGGGGCTGAATGTGGCATCCGAATTGCATTTTTGTACAGCGTGTGAGATGCCAGCCTGTGTAAAAGCCAAAATCACAGATGCGTGATCCTGCCCAATTCAGCAGTCAGGTATCTTCCTAATTGCATTGCTGAAACAATGGTCAGCAATGCAATTCAGATGTAACATTCATAGAATCCCAAGCAGGGAAAATAATATTCATTGTATTAATTTATAGGAGGTCCAATATAAAATCATCTTCCAATAGTATCTAGTACCAACCAAACTAAACTAAACCTTGTCCTCATCGCCACTGTGTTGTCAATGCGGGCTGGAAACTTGATCCCATTGTCCCATTTTGTGGGATTGTTCAGACTTACAATCCCTGGAAAAGAATATGGATCTCCTCATGAATCGGATTTTTGACAAGAATATTGATATAACCATACAGATGTTCCTCTTTCACATTGATCTCCCCTGCTACGACAGACATGAGCTGGCTCTCCTGATTCACATCTTTATGGCTGCAAAGCTATCAATGGCAAGAGGGTGGAAATCCCCATGCCCAATTGTTTGGAGTATAATTGGAGTATAATACCTGGCCAGATTAACTACCAGCATAGTATTGAAGCCGTGTTCTATCAAGTTCATGGGGCCATCAATACATCCAGAACAATTTAGGATATATGACTGTATAGCTTTGTGGCCTCCATGGGACTTTCCACCCTTGCCTGCCTTGGTCCCTTTGCGCGGTATGGACACCTTGTATGCCTAGTTTGGAAGAAGTTTGAATGATTGTGTTTTTTTGGGATACACTGTATATTTATATATATTTGAATTTTTTAAACAAAATTTGATCACTTTAAAGCATTTGCCACACTTGCCAGTATTCGTTTATGCACAAAAATTATGAGTTTGTTAATGCAAAATAAAATTTAAAAAGATGAATTCTCTGACTTTATAATTTTGCTATGCTATATATCAGAAACATGTTAAGTCAAATAAAGATTAATATAAAGAATAATCCCTAGCAGGAGCTGGAGACTCTATAAATGAAATAAAGTATAAGTAACATCCCCCAAATAAATAAGTTCTCTTACGTTAATTACTGACTCAGTTTATTTGTTCTTTAAGATTCTGAGAAGTATTTGCCAGCACACAGGACCTCACTTACATCCTTAATAATTACAAGGAGGAAAGTCTTGAATACAGACTGAAACATTGATTGTTTGTGCCCACAAATAAACTAAAGATAAACCTTTCTACAAATCCTGTGAGTGCTCATCTTTGGAATTTTTATGCAACAAGCCAACAGCACCAGTGGATCCAAGTACTCTATATATATATTTATATATACAAATATATTTATTCCAATGCTGGCCCTTTTTAATAGAGGACTTAAAGCCCACAGTAAAAAAAAAAAAAAAAAAAAAAAGAGGGAAGGTGGGCTTTTAAAAATCACAAAAAGAGTACAATTACAATCATTACCACATCCATTATTTCCATCCAGAATGATAATAATGAAATTTGGAACAGTAGTTCTTGCTGACGATAAGAATCCAGGGGAATTTGCCTTCTTGTCTTTTGTGTGTCTATCATAAGAAAAAAAGTCTTTGTCTATGTCCCCTGGAAGATATATCTGCTGTGAAGAAATGAGATGACTGTGCACTTGGAGATAATAGCACTATATTCTGGCAAATTATGATAAGGGAGCTGCTCAGGTAGAAACAGAAAATAGCCTTTTACGGAATGTGCCGTGTTGCAGTATAATTTATTTCTTTGTTTCCTTTGAACTTTGGCATCTATTATAGAGATGCAAATATGCTTTTACATTACCTGCTGTTCTTGGCAGTAACCATCTCTCCCATTATATTTCAGACCAATAATCATCAGATTTGTGACCTGGAGGTATAATAACTATATTGTTACTTTACTGTATCGATGATGAAACTGTGTATTCATCTTAATAATATGCAATTTGCCACCTGTATGAAGTAGGATAGCAAGACATGGAAAGAACTGAATTTTGTTTATTTCTGATGACATGTAATGAATCTGTGTTCCTAAAAGCCTTTAGCCTTTTGTTAAAATGATGCCATCCAAATATGGACCCATCCTGACAAATACCCATAGAAAAGCATTAAATGCTAAATTGTCTGCGATGAGCCTGAGAACTAGGACAGACACTCTTTTGGTGATACTGCTATACCTCACTTTATAACAGTTTGCATCAACTCTTCTACTACCTGCAGGTTGTTGCTAGGGTTACACTGACACATACCAGCAGGGATCACTTTTAAATAAATAACAAAAGGATCTGCATGAACCCTAGAACACAATTGTATGAACCTCAGCACATCAAACCTAATTACTGAAGTGATTTGCATTACCACCACAGATCCCAGCTGAGATGAAATGCTGCTAATGAAGGTCAAGGAATTAATTATGTTTGGTGTGCTGATCTTTATCCAATGTTGTGTGCCGTAAGGCCATAAGAGCGTCTGATAAAGGCCTATTTCTGCTATTTATGAGTTGATCCTTTTTTGATGTATAAAACGTTTGGGTTTTATACAATTGATATACGTATGTTGAAGGGTTTTTACAAACTCCCCTCAGATTTAGCCTGTACTTGTAATTGTTTGACTATTCTATTCTCATGAGACGAGATTTTAGTCAGCATAGCTATAGAGCAAACGTTCTTTCAAGATCAACATTGCCGTTAGTAATTTTTTTCCAATTCAGCTCTTTTTTAAAATGTTTTGCAAGACGATTATTATTTCACTAATTGACTGTTCAGTGACTAAACCCCATGATAACAACCCATCAAATGAAAAATAAATAGACTTCACATTCTTAGCAAGTTCCTTTTTTCCTTTTATGCTTCTTGTTTTTGCATAATACAACCCCCAGATTGAAGAAGCAGATATACTTATTACTATAAAATTCCTAGATTTTACTAGTAACATGACGTAAAGTCATGATTAATAAAGACACGGAGGCAAGTATTATGCATATCTCTTTCTTTTGATCCCTCAGCAGCAAAGAAAAATAAACAGAAAAATGAACCAATCATAAACATATCAATAAACCCTCCCCTCTCTATATAAGCACATATCTCCCCAAACACTTCTTCTTTATTTGTAATATAATAACAGAATAAATCTATAAACACTGAAGTAATCCAGAATTCAATCCATATAATTAACTTCAACTGAAAAAACCGGAACCATCCATCAGATTTGAATCTTCATCCAAAGATATGTCCAATTCAGATTAATGAGCTGGGGAAAAAATGAGAATACATGATAATATCTGAAATCATCACTATAGATCCTATATCATAATACTAATACAGACCGACAGACAGGCAAGAACCAGGATAACTCAATTAAATACTCTGTTATCAATAAACAATATATATAATAAAAGACAGGGTGGGGAAAAGAAACCCATATGATTCAGGCGGGATAATACTCGCCTCCGTGTCTTTATTAATCATGACTTTACGTCATGTTACTAGTAAAATCTAGGAATTAATAAAGACACGGAGGCTCCTATTATGCAAGTTCAAAGCCTCGCAATAACAGAAGAAGAAAAATGTGGTTCTGGCCTGAAATAAAACTCACGGAATGTTGACTCCCGAGACCAGTTGGCAGCTTTCATAAGATCTTCTAATCTACAGCCCATGGTGAATGCCTTAGATGCCATAGCCCCCCTAGTGGAATGAGGACCGAACACTGAAATATCTAGCCTCTTTCAGAGTCCATTTAACCCAGTGGTGTCCAAACTTTTTTCAAAGAGGGCCAGACTTGATGAAGTGAACATGCGTGAGGGCCGACCATTTTGCCTGACAGTTAAAATTAAGTACAAATGAACTATTTTATGCAAATTTTTTTGCAAACGATTTGAATGACAATTCTAAACAGTAGTAAAATCACTCTGCCTTTCATATCTGAAGGCCAGATGAAAAAAAAACAATTCAGATGCCCAGGAATATTATGCCATTCAGATGCCCAGGAATATTATGCCATTCAGATGCCCAGGAATATTATGCCATTCAGATGCCCAGGAATATTATGCCAGTCAGATGCCCAGTAATATTATGCCAGTCAGATTCCCAGGAATATTATGCCACTCGGAGCCCAGTAATATTATGCCAGTCAGAGCCCAGTAATATTATGCCAGTCAGATGCCCAGGAATATTATGACAGTCAGAAGCCCAGTAATATTATGCCAGTCAGATTCCCAGGAATATTATGCCACTCGGAGCCCAGTAATATTATGCCAGTCAGAGCCCAGTAATATTATGCCAGTCAGATTCCCAGGAATATTATGCCACTCGGAGCCCAGTAATATTATGCCAGTCAGATGCCCAGGAATATTATGCCATTCAGATGCCCAGGAATATTATGCCAGTCAGATGCCCAGGAACATTATGCCAGTCAGAGCCCAGTAATATTATGCCAGTCAGATGCCCAGGAATAGTGTGCCAGTCAGATGCCCAGGAATATTATGCCAGTCAGAGCACAGTAATATTATGCCTCTCAGATGCCCAGTAATATTATGCCTCTCAGATGCCCAGTAATATTATGCCAGTCAGATGCCCAGTAATATTATGCCTCTCAGATGCCCAGTAATATTATGCCAGTCAGATGCCCAGTAATATTATGCCTCTCAGATGCCCAGTAATATTATGCCAGTCAGATGCCCAGTAATATTATGCCTCTCAGATGCCCAGTAATATTATGCCTCTCAGATGCCCAGTAATATTATGCCTCTCAGATGCCCAGTAATATTATGCCAGTCAGATGCCCAGTAATATTATGCCTCTCAGATGCCCAGTAATATTATGCCTCTCAGATGCCCAGTAATATTATGCCTCTCAGATGCCCAGTAATATTATACCAGTCAGATGCCCAGTAATATTATGCCTCTCAGATGCCCAGTAATATTATGCCTCTCAGATGCCCAGTAATATTATGCCAGTCAGATGCCCAGTAATATTATGCCTCTCAGATGCCCAGTAATATTATGCCTCTCAGATGCCCAGTAATATTATGCCTCTCAGATGCCCAGTAATATTATGTCTCTCAGATGCCCAGTAATATTATGCCTCTCAGATGCCCAGTAATATTATGCCAGTCAGATGCCCAGTAATATTATGCCTCTCAGATGCCCAGTAATATTATGCCTCTCAGATGCCCAGTAATATTATGCCTCTCAGATGCCCAGTAATATTATGCCAGTCAGATGCCCAGTAATATTATGCCTCTCAGATGCCCAGTAATATTATGCCTCTCAGATGCCCAGTAATATTATGCCAGTCAGATGCCCAGTAATATTATGCCTCTCAGATGCCCAGTAATATTATGCCTCTCAGATGCCCAGTAATATTATGCCAGTCAGATGCCCAGTAATATTATGCCTCTCAGATGCCCAGTAATATTATGCCTCTCAGATGCCCAGTAATATTATGCCTCTCTGATGCCCAGTAATATTATGCCAGTCAGATGCCCAGTAATATTATGCCTCTCAGATGCCCAGTAATATTATGCCTCTCAGATGCCCAGTAATATTATGCCTCTCAGATGCCCAGTAATATTATGCCAGTCAGATGCCCAGTAATATTATGCCTCTCAGATGCCCAGTAATATTATGCCTCTCAGATGCCCAGTAATATTATGCCAGTCAGATGCCCAGTAATATTATGCCTCTCAGATGCCCAGTAATATTATGCCTCTCAGATGCCCAGTAATATTATGCCTCTCAGATGCCCAGTAATATTATGCCTCTCAGATGCCCAGTAATATTATGCCAGTCAGATGCCCAGTAATATTATGCCTCTCAGATGCCCAGTAATATTATGCCTCTCAGATGCCCAGGAACCACCCTCCTCCCCATCACTTACCTGGTAGCTGCTGCTCCGTGTCCCTGGACGGACACCTCCTCCCTGCAGAGAAAAGCCCGCGAAACGGCCGAAATCTCGCGTCTCGCGAGAATTGGACTTAGAAAAAAAAAAAGAAATTTTTTTTTTTTTTTGAGAGAGAGACATTGATCAGCCGTGTCTCTGGGGCCGTATGGAAGTAAAGGACGGGCCGCAACTGGCCCGCGGGCCGGACTTTGGACATGACTGATTTAACCCAACGAGCTATTGCTGGAGTAGAGACTGGAAGATGTGGTTTGCGTAAGGCCAAAAATAGGGCTGAATTGGTTGGATTATGAAATCCACTCGTTCTAGATTCGTACGCCCCTAAACATGTTAAGGGACATAATTGTATGTTGTGAGGAAAGCAAGGGTATGACACCGTAGTCAATAAAGTTTTGGTACGTCGTGATATAGAAAACGAGACCCCGTCCCGAGAAAAGGATCTCGCTGTGATATCTAATGCCCTAACATCTGAAACACGTTTACACGAAATTAGACAACATATTGTCACTAATTTGGCTGATAGTTGTTGGAGTGATACATTTTCATTCATAGGCCATGATTCAAGAGTTTAGAGAAGAAAAAAAACAAGCCGGCTCCACTGAAATGCTGATAAATTTCTTTCATTCAGCGAGTATAAATCACCGGGTGCTCCGTCCGTGCTGTAGCCGCAGCACTAAGTAATCCACTGAAAATGAGCAACAAAAGGCCATGCACTCCGGAGTAGGTTGAATGATAAAGGATTGTATTAAATCAAGGAAACATCACGAACATCAGGGATAACAAACAGATAAAACAGATGCCTTACGCGTTTCACTTGTCTCCGCCTATGAATAAGCGTGGAGACACGTGAAACGCGTAAGGCATCTGTTTTATCTGTTTGTTATCCCTGATGTTCGTGATGTTTCCTTGATTTAATACAATCCTTTATCATTCAACCTACTCCGGAGTGCATGTCCTTTTGTTGCTCATTTTCATTGCATGATTCAAGAGTCTCAAGATGATATTGATATCCCATAAAGAGGAGTAACGAGGAGTAGGGGGTCAACTCAGTCTAATCCCTTTTAATAGTTGACAGACTACTAATACTTTGCCTACAGGAACCCCGTGAAAACCTCTATGACCCGCCAAAAGACATTAATGTTCAGTAGGCGCATCATATTTCGAAAATAGAAGTAAGGAAATGGAGGATATCTGTCCCAGCAGCAGATACGGGATCCAGAGATCGTTCCAAGCACCAATGAGCCCATGTTGTAGGAACGTCTTGTCCCTGGTGCCCAAGCTCCTTCCAAGAGTGGCAGAGTGGTTGCTGAAATGCCATGGATTGTCCAGGGTCCCCAGAAATAAGCCATGCTACTAGTCACAACTGTTCCTGAACTATCAATGGATGCATCTGCCCGTGAACATCTGATAGTAGGTTTGGAATGCCAGGCAGGAGCCTGGGAAGATCTATTGACAATTCTAGTAGTGACGGAAACCATGGCTAAGTCTCCCAGTAAGGGGTGATCAAGACAATCATTTTCCACTGGCGTCGTACACAAATCAACACTCGAGGGATGAGACAAAATGGGGGAAATGCGTAATGCCTGCCTGGTGGCCAGATCTGGAGAAGCGCATCTGTGGCCAGAGCCTCTGGTCTCCAACTGAAAAACCGAGGTAACTGGGAGTTCAGTCACGACACGAACAAATCTACCTCGAGAGGAGCCCAGGTTAGGAGGAGATGTTGAAAAAACTGAATGATGAAGACGCCAATCGCTGGGGTCCATCATGTATCGGGAATTCCAATCCGCGTCGAAATTGGATAGACCTAAAATGTGTTCCGCGCTGACTGAGATGTTGTGCGCGAGGCAAAAGAGCCAGAATTCCGTCGCCAGACCAGACAAATCTCGGGATATTGTGCCGCCCAGGTGGTTTATATACCTGATGGCCGACACATTGTCCATTAGTAGGAGTACCAACACGTCCCGACGTTCGCCTGTAAAGCTGCGTACCGCGAAATGCCCTGCTAGCAGTTCTAAGCAATTGATATGGAGCGTGCTCTCTGTCTGAGACCATTTGCCTCCCGTAGAGGTACTTCCGCATTGCGCCCCCCAACCAAGCAAGCTTGCGTCGGACTCTATCACTAAATCCGGAACCGAACCGAAAATCGCCCTGCCGTTCCACGCGTCTACGTGCTAAAGCCACCATGAGAGTTCCTCCTTGGCTTCGAAATTCACGGGAATCTCCTGCCATGTAAGGCGTGATTCTTGAGGCGTTGGAGAGCCCTGTAATGAAGGGGACCCGGAAAAATCGCCTGAATCGATGCCGAGAGTAGGCCTATAATCTGAGCTAGATGTCAAATGGTAATGAGTGATCGAGAGATGACTCTCTTGATCTCTTTTTTGATCAATTTGATTTTGGTTGATGGTAAATGTAGGGAACCTAGTGTGGAGTTGATGGTAAACCCTAGAAATTCTATCGACTGAGTTGGGGACAGTAATGACTTTTCACAATTTATAAGGAAGCCTAAGTCCTGTAGAAGGGACAGACACCAATTCAGGTATGTCCCCAATGTTTGGCTGTCCTCGGACAGTAACAACAGATCATCTAAATAAATGATGATCCTGACTCCTAATCTGCGTAGGTATGTGAGTACTGGTTTCATCAACTTGGTGAAGCTCCAAGGGGCTGAGGACAGGCCAAATGGAAGACAAGTGAAAGCCCACAGTTGTTGACCCCATTGGAATTGTAGGAACTTCTGATGTTCTACGGCAATGGGGACTGTTAGGTATGCGTCCTGAAGATCTAATTTCACCATCCAATCTCCTGTGAGAAGGATATCCCTGAGGCAATGAATGCCTTCCATTCTGAAATGGTGATAGGTTACAAAAGCGTTCAGTGGCCTCAAATTGATGACTGGGCAAACACCACGGCCTTTTTTGGGTACTAGAAAAAGGTTGCTCAGAAAACGCTTGTGAGGATTGGAAGAGGGCGTTATGGCCCCTTTTTCCCTTAGGTTGGCAATCTCTCGGGAGATCAATGACTGATCTGTGTGCAAGAACTGTATGGGGTGAGGTAACGCTAGTTGACATGGAGCCGTGACAAATTATATCTGATAGCCTGCTATGGTGTTCAGAACCCATGGGTCTGTGGTGATTTAGTACCAAGCATCCTGAAAAAGTTTTAGTCTGCCCCCCACCCTGGTTGGGAATAGGAGTGTAAGCTGGTTGTACTCACCATATGGACGTCTGCCCTGGTATGATCCTCTAGCCCCTCGATTTTGCCACGGTCTGCTCCTCTGTGGAAAAAATCCTGTTGAGGCCGGTTTGTAGTCCTGATATTGGACTCTGGACGTTTCGAAGCCTCAGGGATTCCGTGTAGGTCCCCTGAAGTTCCAGCTGGCCAGATGGCTTCTACCTCTTCCGGCCCGTCCAAAAATTTGGGGATTGAATACTCTTTTTAGGTTAGATTGGGCTTTATCAAGTGCCGTGAATGTGGACACGTAGGATCCCAGATCCTTTACAAAGGAGTCCCCAAAAATGAATCCTTTAACCTGGGGGCCAGGCTCAGTAAGGGCCATGCTGGTTAGCTTTGGCTCTATTTTCATTAAAATCGCCTTGCGACGTTCTGTTGCTAAGGCTGTATTAGCATTGCCTATGAGGCATACAATCCTTTGGACCCAACCTTTCATGGTATCTAGGTCTAAACTATCCTCGCCTGCCAGGGCCGACTCTATCATTTCAAAGAGTCTAGTGGTAGGTCCAAGTATATCGAGGACCTTGTCTTGGCATGTGTGCAATGCAAAGTCGAGACCATTCTTAGGTCTCCAGCCAGACTTGGAGAGGAACTGCAGGATTTTAGGGTAGATGTCTGGGGTACTGCATACCTGGTCAGGGACCGTAGGTCTTGGGCATTCTGCCCATAACTTGTTCCTCGTCACCATATCTAGAGGCTAACGAACCCTGTTGGCTAAATATTTGCCGACATGTTCCGAGGGAAACCACTCTAGTGAGCGAGGGTTCAGGAGTCTATCCGGGTCAAACATAGGTTCACCCTGCAAGTCCATTAGGACAGAGGTATCTGTGTGGGTGCTAGGGGGCTCTATGTCATGAGCATTCGGATCAGCCATTTGCATCTCATCTTCAGATGCTGGCTCAGGGTCAGATAAATCTGAATATACGTATGTCTCCTCTTGGTCAGAGTCAGAGTCTGACAATTCAGTGGCGGTCTTAGCCACTTTCCAGGTTCTAGCCGATTTAGCCCGGCTTGGGGCTCCAGTTTGTGTTGCAACCATGATCTCTTTGGCAGAATATAGCTTGCTGCTCTTAAGGTTTTTGGAGACACGTAGGGAGCAATGTTTAAATTTTTTGGTTGCCTTGCGCCCGGGTAGTGAGGGGGGGACCCTTTTACCCTGGGGAATTGTGGCCTGTTGGGGCACTGAAGGTTGAGAGGCTAGTAGCGCAGTGGAGATGGACTGTGCAATCTGGGAAGACATTCTGCCCATAGCTGATTGCATTGCTAAATTTACAGATTTGGCCATTGTGGCATCTAGCAATAAGTGAAACTCCTCTGAGTTTACAAATTCCCCTTGATATTCCTCACCTTTATCAGCAGTGTGGGGGTTAATGATATCCCTAGAGGGGGAAGTCTCAGCCAGTTCATAGTTGTGGGAAGACATCACACTTATCAGGTTGTCTATCAGATGTAGATATATAAGTATGAATGCACACTAACCAGTACTAATCCCAGAGTAGTATGAAGTAGAAAACACCCAGTCGCGCGGGTTAACAAACAGGAAGTTGTGGGAGTGTTCATAGAGTTATAATAGTTGAAAAATTTATGAAATTCGGTTGAAAATAAGGAGAATTGATCTGAGGCTACAACAAAATGGCCGCCGTCATGAAAAACGGAGAAAGGCTACACTAAAATGGCCGCCGAGATGCGCATGCGCGATGGATAAACCGAAAGTAAACCGAAGAAGAAGTGAATCACAATGGAGAAGGCAGGTGAAAGCCGAAAATGGAGGAAAAAACAAAGATAAAGTCTAGAAAAACGGGGAGAAGGTAGAAGGAAGAGGACACAACCGACCCCTGAGTGGGAAGGAAGAAATATTGCTAATGTAAATGAGCAAACATGACAGTAATACAGTAAAGATATAACCATCACAGTAAAATTGTAATCAATAAAGAATATTAATAAAGTTCTTATCTCTGAGGGAAGCAGCAAAGAAAGAGGAAGTGTTTGGGGAGATAGGTGCTTATATAGAGAGGGGCGGGTTTATTGATATGTTTATGATTGGTTAATTTTTCTGTTCATTTTTCTTTGCTGCTGAGGGATTAAAAGAAAGAGATATGCATAATAGGAGCCTCTGTGTCTTTATTAATCAACATTCATATATTTGTTATTCTGTAGAAACATTACGTAAGCCTCCTCCAGGGGGGCCCTCAAATGGTAACAGCAAGTTACAAAACCTTGTATTGCATCCAAGAGATCTACACATTTGTTCTTAATGACATTTAATGATTATTAAATCATTCAAATAATTAGATTATTAATGTTATTTTTATGTGTAAATAAGTGTGGGATGAGCTATTGCGCTAACAGTTTTTGAATATGAAACATATGTGCAATGCGTCAAGCATGCACACATGCTGTTTATCCTCCTTGTTGTTGATACACTTTGTATTATACTGTGTATTTGTGTGGAGGTCAAGCTTTTACACTAAGGAGACCATTGAGTGTTGATCTATGAGCCAGTATTCTGTTTACTCTCTGTTTGTTGAATTACTGGTGGTGAATTTGGTTGGGCTTATCAGTTTATGTTCTGTGTCATGTCAATGCAGGGAAGGTAGCATATATGAGAAGTTTGCCACCCAATCAGTACTTCCCTGTAACACCAGTAAAAGTTTAGCTCAAGGTCAATGTTACATCTATGAAGGTAAAAGCGTGGCCAGTATATTTTATAAGAAAATTATTATGAAAAAGAGAGAAATTATGAGGCAGTTCTAAAAATTAATGAATGCAGAGTGCCATAAGATGAAAAACTAAAAGCAGGGCAAAAGAGGATAACCCGAGTAGGACAATGCCATCATTAATAAAAAATTAAAAGAAATGAGAGAAAGTGTAAAAGAGAATCATAAAAGTGAAGAGTAAATTATAAAAGAAGAAAGTCAAAACAAAGAAGAGAGAGAAGAAAGAAAGAGAGAAAGGAAAAGAGAAACTAAAAGAAGGGAGATGGGAGTAAAAGAAAGAATGAAGATAGACCCCATGGCTGGGGATAGCGAGACCCTGGGGAGAGAAGTATGGAGTGGCACATCAGATGAAACATACTGTAAGTAAAATATATTATCATTAAATGCATTGTTTGGCTTAAAATATTAATAAGGGTGATATCACATGACTCTGTCCCTTTGGAACCAGTACCAAGGTGTTTTCAGTTACAGTGGGCATGCATCAGATGGTTTTTCCAGGAAATGTTAGAAATAAGTTATTTTAAAGAAATGAATAGCAAATGTTTTTGTTCACACACACTAATGCATGAACTCTCAAGTTAATATAGACAGTTGCATCAAATCTACTTTCACAGCATTGAACCTAAGGTAAGCTACACATATCATCATTAACCCTGCTTGCTCTATTTTATTGCTTGATTGCTTCCATACAATGTATTCGTGGATGGGATGATAACATTTGCTGACAGGAAAATATTTATATGTGCTGGTGAGAATACAGTCTGGGAGATCTGCTGACATCAGCCTTCATACAAACAGCTGCTGGTGTTAGTGGGTAATTGTGTACATTACAGTGCAATGAATGTTTGCATTGTTTGAAACAAGATGACCTTTTGGGTTTACACTATTAGAGTAACGATGCCATATGCAGACATATGAAATATGATTATATTTTCCAGAAGGATAATTACTTCCCATATGATGAATACATACCAAAAACAGAAAGATAACAGGATTATTTTTGCATTACATTCAATGTCAAGAATCCTTCTTTTCATTTTGCTGATATTCCCAAAATGCCCACCACTTTTATAATGCAATCCTTTGTGTTTTATTTTACAATGTCTCTGGTTTAAATGCATTATTATCTTATTTTTGTGTTCAGGTACAGAGTCTATTTTGTCAAAACATAGTGAAGCATGTAATCTCAGGCAAAGGTTTTAAAGGTAGGGCACTCACCATTATACTGTGAATGCCAATGAATTGCTCCATATTTAGAATTCATCTAGAATTTATATTTATAAATAAATATGCTCTAGATTTGCATGTCATCCATTACCAGAAAACAAATTTAAAAAGCTGTAGTCAAATTGTGCAATAAAATAACAATTTGTTATTTAAATTTGTACCAGCTCTTAAAGGAATTACACAATGCGCCTATCATTGGGAAAACCATTTCAAAATAATTTATAGATGGTATTTACCATCTAGGTTGAATAAAATGAACTCCAGATGTTCAGACAAATGTTGGAGAAACTGTGAATTTATTGGCTCGCTGTCACATGTTTTTTTAATATTGTCCTAAACTCACACAATGTTGGCAATAAATACATAAATTAATCCAAAAAAGTAAATTCTAATATTCCTGTACTCACTTCAGAATTGGCTTTATTCAAATTCTTCCCTGATACTATTGAAAAAATTGATAAAACTATAATTGGACATATTCTTTTAGCTGCTACTACGGTAACCTCAGATACTGGAGGTCACCAACAATCCCTTCTATTGAAGAAGTTTTTAATTATATACTAGAAAATAAGAGGTACGAACTGGCTCTCAGACAACCTTCTTTGCAGTTAGATAACCTACTGGGATGAATGGGAAACAAAGATTAAAAGAGAATATAGGTTTTGATTGCTTGTATTAAGAAAAGTGTATGAAAACTTGTATGACAACATAAAATGCTATTCTATTACGTGATTATAAGAACTAGGTATTATTGTGTCACGTTATGTATACTAGAATTGGTTATAGTCATTAGAATGTAAATTGGGGGGAAAAAGCTATTGTGGATGGATGCACTCCCCTTTTTTTGCCCCCCTCCCGATTTTCAATTTTTTGTTATATTTATTAACATTGTAATTTAATTGCATAATTAATTCATACCAATATGTTATCACAATGAAAAGTGACAATAAATTGCCTGATCAATACTTTCATCATTTATTTAAATATGGAATGGATACATTGATATTTACTGTTTTCATGTATAACATAAATGGTATTTTCTCTTTCATTGTAAAAGTTATTGTTATTGTAAAAATATCTCTTTAATAAAATCTATTTGGAAAAATAAAAAGAATAAAAAGCTGGTCAAATAACCAATTGATGTGACATTTAAATGCCTAGCATAAGCAGTAGAATCAACAACATCATCACAAGAAAAGCCACATTCAATGGAATGATCATGATATTTGCTGAGAAAGCCCCAGGTGGCTGAAATTGACAGAGTGATAGACTAATTGCTTAATTGATGGGGCAGATCGTTTAGCATCTAGTATTGTATATCAGCAGCAAGTATGTGTTAAACGGGCCATGACAAAAAGAACACAGCAGCAGGTCAGGGAAGAGGCACTTGGTGAAGTTATTTAAACAATTAGTGGCAGTATCCCACTCAGTATAAGATGAGCAAAATATTAATTAATTCACTAGCATCATATTCTGCAACACTATTTTATTGGATGCCTTAATCAGAGTCAATAATGTTTAAGATTTAAGAATATTTGTTTAATAATTAATAAACCATGTATTTAATGAAATAATGTTTATTTAATATTATTCTTGAACAAACCTCACCCTGTGCATGGTGTTTAAATTGTTCCTGTTGCTATTGAAATTTTAATTTAAAAAAGTTTTGTTATATTCTAATTATATAGCCATATAATACTGTACTAATATTGGTTGGATATAAAAGGAAAATGTAGCCTGCACGACAGTAGGGTAAATTATAATCAGATAGAATTCAATAAAGGTTGCCATCTTTTCTTCAAAAAAACACCAGTCATACTATTTATTACCTTCATACACTTAACACTGGCCCTTTAATGGGGCAGAGTGGGGCAGCTGCCCCAGGCGGCACACTGGTAGAGGCGGCACTTTGCTGCTCCATGCAGCGGTCTTTTTCTTTCTTTCTTTTTTTCTGTTTCTGGGGGAGCTTGATAGAAGGAGGTCTCAGTCAATCAGGTGAGATCTCTCACCTCTCCTGATTGGCTGAGAGTTCAGAAGCCTCCAGTGATTGGCTCAGTCACACCTTTACACAAGAGCTCAAAGTAAAGAGATGCCTGCAACAGGTAAGGTAAACAGACAGTGTGGGTGTATGTCAGTGTGAGTCAGAGTGTGTGTGTATGTCAGCATCTGTCAGTGTGAGGGAGTGTGTGTGGATGTCATTGTGAGTGAGAGTGTAGATATGTCAGTGTGAGTGAGTGTGTCTGTGTATGTCAGTGTGAGTATGTGTATGTCAGTGTGAGTGTGTGTGTGTCAGTGTCAGTGTGTGTGTGTATGTCAGTGTGAGTGAGTGTGTGTGGATGTCATTGTGAGTGAGAGTGTAGATATGTCAGTGTGAGTGTGTGTGTATGTGTGTGTGTGTGTGTGTGTGGATGTCAGTGGAGTGTGTGTATGTCAGTGTGAGTGAGTGTGTGTGAATGTCATTGCGAGTGAGAGTGTGTGTGGATGTCAGTGTGTGTGTATTTGTCAGTGTGAGTGAGTGAGTCTGTGTATGTCAGTTTGGAGTGTGTATGTGTATGTCAGTGTGAGTGTGTGTGTGTGTGTGTGTGTATGTCAGCGTGAGTGTCTGTGTATGTCAGTGTGAGTGAGTGTGTGTGTATGTCAGTATGAGTGTGTGTATGTCAGTGTGAGTGAGTGTGTGTGTATGTCAGTGTGACTGAGTGTGTGTATGTCAGTGTGAGTGAGAGTGTGTGTGTATGTCAGTGTGAGTGTGTGTATGTCAGTGTGAGTGACAGACTGTCTGTCGTTGTGTGTGAGTGTGTGGATAAAGGGGTTAACTCTGATTCTGTCTCTATCTGTCTAACTAACTACTCTGATACTGCCTAGATCTGTCTAGCCACCAAGGGGTTAACTCCTCTGACACTGCCTATATCTGTCTAGACCCCAAGCGGTTAACTCCTCTGGTACTGCCAATATCTGTCTAGCAACCAAGGGTGGCTCTGACATTGCATATATCTCTCTAGCCACCCAAGGGCTTAACTCCTGTGACACTGCCTAGATCTGTCTAGTCACCAAGGGGTTAACTCCTCTGACACTGCCTATATCTATCTAGCCATCCAGGGGTTAACTCATCTGACACTGCCTAGATCTGTCTAGCCACCCAAGGGGTTAACACCTCTGACACTGCCTCTGTCTAGCCACCCCCACCCAAGGGGTTAATTCCTGTGACACTGCCTAGATCTGTCTAGCTACCCAAGGGGTTAACTCCTGTGACACTGCCTAGATCTGTCTATCCATCCAAGGGGTTAACACCTCTACACTGCCTATATTTGTCAAGCAATCCAGGGGTAACTCCTTTGACACTGAATATATTCATTTGGATTTTGTTATAGAATACTGGTCACATTATGTTTTAGGAAATTGCACAGCCTATTATCATAATAATGTTTTACCATGACTCTCTTTTCACCTTATGGGTGAGCTCTTTGAAAAAATTATTTTATTATGTACATATGAAGTGCTTTAGTGGGCATATAAAAATAAAACATTTTTTTTCTAAGAGCTCACCCACGAGGTGAAAAGAAAGAAATGGTAAAACAAACATGATGAAAATAGGCTGTACAATTCCCCAAAACATAATATGTGACCACTGACCTATAACATGACTCAAATATTGTACATTATATTGAAATGCTCAAACAGCCAGCCAATTCTCACACCATATAATATTGCACATAGAAAGGTGTTTTTGCATTAAATTATCACTTCCTAATAAGTTTTCATTTTAGCTAGTTTAGTTAGAATTATCATGACTGTGAGCTTTTCTTGGGGAGGGGGGAGAGCAGCATTTCGTTTTTCTCCCCAGGCAGAACAATGTCTTGGGCCGGTCCTGGGCCTGCTGGTTAAATACCAGCTCATCGATGTCAATAATTATGGATTGTAAAAGCGTGAGATAGGTAAGAGGTAGATGATTTAAGAGTGGAGTTCAGTAGTCAAAAAGGCAGACATTAAATATGAACATGATCTTTGGTTGCATCCTGGGTTAGGATGAGATAGATAGGAATATATACACCCTTAAGGAGACAAGGTCAGCTAAACATTGCTTATACTGTGAATGGAAAGAATAAACATTTATCAAAAATAATCTATACCGTTGAGGTGTGTAAATCATACATGGTTGATTAGGTTGAACTAATATATGCTACATCAGTCATAACAATTTCCAGCTCTAAAAAAAATACCATAAACATCAATACATTGTAGTCTGTTTTTCCATAAAGAGGTTAACTGTTTTAATTAGTGTTTGTGCACAGCAGATGCTGCCCTTGATCTGCTCAGCATGTTTAGCAGCAGAGTGATAAATTGTTGTTTTTGTGCTGAGTATTTCACAATGAAATTGTGATCAGCACTATGGAAACAACACATACTAGTTCTTTTTAAACTAGGGGGGGGGGGGGGGGGGGAATAAACTTTAGAAACATTTGATAACGTTTTAACCTGAAACCAGAGTTTCTTATCATACAAAAATAATCAGCATGCTGGGCCATAATATCCTGACATTCGGGGATGTTTTGTTACATCACACGACATTGCATGACCCTGGGAAATTGAGCTCTGGCCTTCCAAGTACTGGTACCAAGTGTCTAGAACTCACATCTTTTGTAGTTAGACTATGAATGTCTGCTAGACATATCCGACTTAAAGTAACTGTCTGGTGCCCAAAATGCATCTTACAAATATTAATTCATATTTAAAAAAATGCATAAAAAGGAAAATAGACAGCGCTATATCATATTAAATAATACTATAATATAAAAAATATAAAGAACACACCTGAATATAGTAAAAAGGTACACATTTAATACAAAAGAAAATACATACACTTATTGAATAAAAATATAATAATTACATAAATATAAATATAATTGTAAATGCAAAAATATAATAATATAATCAATATGCACATACAAAAACAGAATCAACACAGTACAATAAGGAGACTCATA
Organism: Pelodytes ibericus; assembly: GCA_036172795.1. Classification (NCBI taxonomy): domain Eukaryota; kingdom Metazoa; phylum Chordata; class Amphibia; order Anura; family Pelodytidae; genus Pelodytes; species Pelodytes ibericus. Next base: position 118,470,367 of record CM069861.1, on the reverse strand, counting down.
GAAAATAAATACATAATATAAGAACTGCTGAGTACAGGGACTAATAAGCAGTAGAAGCAGAGAAAAAAACAGTGGATGTATAAATCAATACATACACACCTATATGTCTGCCCGTGCAGATGCTGGACTCAAAATAGCGACAAATAGCGAACTTTGATCCCAATGGGAGAAAGCCTGGCCAGGTCTTTCTGTAAAGGGGACGCCAAAAGAAAAAGGGACGCGTTTCAGATACTTCCTCAGCCTGTAAACGATTTTTATTTTTTTTCATTAATTCATATTTGCTTGCTTTCAAAGTACTCTAAAATTCATGTTTTACATTGGCATTGCTTAAAATATAAAATACTTACACATAGATAAAATTGTAAAATGACTGCAAAAACCGGAACTGCCCACACTAGTAAAAGTCAATTACCTTTTTTTTTGCCGCAGGAACCAATGAGAATAATTTCAATGGAATTTTCTGTCTGTCTAGTGACGTCATCAGACACTTTGTTGCACTGTTAATTGATACTACTGTGTATAAGAGCAAGTCTATTACAGTCCACACAGTATATTTGATTCCAGCAAAGCAGGAAGTGACTTAATGAAACAAAACTTATGCTTAGTGACTATATAATCTGTGCTGCCGCACCTGAAGTAAACATAGAGAATAAACACTGGGGAGGGTTTGAGTGAAATATTAAAAATGTGATTTATGCAGAATGCCTGCATCAAAACAGACTGAAAAAGCACTATACAAGCAGTAATCTTTATCTTGCACCAAAGTGAGTTTGGGGCTAGACTGTTCCTTTAAGACGTGGTTACTAAACACAAATTTACGGCTTTACATTGTAGTTCCTTTTTTCCTCTGAGATGTTATCTGTGCTTGATATAGATTCAGATTATATGTGTTCCTATCTATCCTTATGGTTTTTAATAACACTTACATCAAACTGCACCTAGCTTTGGGCGTTTAATAAAAACCTCTATACTTGCTGTGCATTTAGTACATATGTAGAAGTGATATTTTACAAAGGATTATCTGCCATTTCTTATTAAAATGCAAAATAAGTAAGTATTACAAAAACCTACAAATTGTAAAAGCTTGAAAAGTGTAATCCATTAAAATGGGAAGTTAAACTGACAAGAAAAATAGCAGCCTGTCTACTGTGGGTGGTAATCATTATTCCACTGCTTAAGGTGTGTACAGCAGTGCTGCTAATACTAAAATGAGACTAAATATGTTATCCCTACTTTCGGGAGATCTGAGAGCAAAAAATGGTACATACACAAATCAGCCATAACATTATGACCACCTGCCTAATATTGTGTAGGTCCTCTTTTGACCTCAGAACAGCCCTTACATGTTGAGGCATGGATTCCACTAGACCTCTGATGGTGTAGTGTGGTATCTGGAACCCTGATGTTAGCAGCGAGACCCTTAAGTCCTGTAAGTTGCGAGGTGGGTCCTCCATGGATCAGATTTATTTGTCCAGCATATCCCACAGATGCTTGATTAAGAGCTGGAGAATTTGTAGGCCATGTCAACACCTTGAACTCGTTGTTGTGTTCCTCAAACCATTCCTGAACCATTTGTGATTTGTGGCAGGGCACACTATCCTGCTTAGAGAACCAAATGCCCTCAGGGAATACTGTTTCCATGAAAGTGTGTACATGATCTGCAACAATGCTGTATCCAGGCTTTTCGGTTTCCTTTCTGCATTTGCTATTCTGTTCTGCTTATTTTTTATTCTTGTTCATGGGTCCTTTACTGTTCTGTTATACTTGTGTTTTGATTATCTTAGTGGCCCCTTAGCGGCACCTGCATTAGCCTAGCCATAAGACTGGCATCTGACTAAGTCTGGCTATAGAGCAGCACCTACCCAAATCTAGCAATAGTCCAGTACCTGCCAAGTCTATCACCGACTGGCACCTACCTAGGTCTAGCTAGTCCTGTACCTGCCGAAGCCTAGCCATGGACCGGTACCTGCCAGAGTCTGGCTATTGTCTGGCACCTGCCCAGTTGGTCCCAAAGTGGCTTCTGCCCATGCCTTGATCTAGAGTAGCTTCAGTGGGATGCCATATCCTAGAGTTCCTTCAGTGGAATGTCCTGTCCTGAGTTCCTACAATGGAATGTCCTGTCCTGAGTTCCTTCAGTGGAATGTCCTGTCCTGAGTTCCTACAGTGGAATGTCCTGTCCTGAGTTCCTTCAGTGGAATGTCCTGACTTCCTTCAGTGGAATGTCCTGTCCTGAGTTCCTTCAGTGGAATGTCCTGTCCTGACTTCCTTCAGTGGAATGCCTTGTCCTAGAGTCCCTTTAAATGTAATCCTTTGTCAGCTTCCAGCCTGTTCTGTCTTTGTTTCTAACCTTGTTCCCTGACTAAGTTATACCTCACTCTTGTACCCAGTTTCTATGTTTTCTCTGTTCTCTGCTCTGTTCCATTTCTGGTTTTCCTTTGTCTGTGAGTATGTTCCATTCCAGGTTTTCTCTCAATCCCTCTGCCTTGTTAGTTTTCTTCTATGTAAACCACACCCGTTATGGTTTAGTCCTTTGCAGCAGTCTACAGGTATTTTCTCTGTGTTTAAGTTTCAATGCAATTTATATGTCTTAGATTCTATTTCTGCTTTTACTAATATTATTTCTTAGCTAGGGACTTGCCTAATGTGGGATACCTTGACGTGGTTGGCAAGCTAACAACTAATTGGCCAATTGGTGAACCAAACCCACCTTTAGTGTTAGGCTAGTTCCTGTATTTATGATTGTTCCTTTGTATGTGTCTCTTGTGTTCCTTAGTCATGTTCCCTGCAGTATTCTTATGTTATTATCTGCAACCCTGTGCCTTTCCTTGTTTATCCTTAGTTGGTTTGTGTTTTATCTTGCTCATATCTTGCCTCTGTCCTGTAGTCCTGCACTCTGTATTTCTGTTCTTCTTCAGTTACCTTTCTGTTTCAGCTCTGCTTTGTTGTCATTAGTTAATTTCCTCTTAAGCCCTGGGACCCAGATACAGTAGCTGCTTCACAGGGCCTGGTTGTGACTGCAAAAATGTGGGGTCCCAAACCTCCAAGGTAATTGCAGTTACCCAGTACCAGGTCCTGGGTCCCCACCCTGCAACGTAGCTCCTGATCTTGGGCGCTCAGGGTCTATTTCCATCTGGGACCGTGTGCGTTACAGGTAGGTGGTACATATCAAAGTAATATCCACATGAACGGCAGGACCCAAAGTTTCCCAGCAGAATATTGCCTAATGCATCACAATAGCTTGCCACCTGTCAGTGATCATAATGTTATGGCTGATCAGTGTATGTAGCCTTTAAATCAGCTGATGTTTTATGAAGGAACAGGACGTCCAACTTTTTATACATTGCAAATCTTTTGATGTAAGGTTAGTTTGAACCAACGATGGGATTTTTGTCAAAATATACATAAACTATATGGACAACTTTGGGGACACACCTCTTAATTATTGAATTCAGGTGTTTCAATCAGATTCATTATCACAGGTGTATAAATTCAAGCTCCTAGCCATGCAGTCATTCTGAAGAGCTCAGTGAATTTCAGCATGGTATTATAACCTTTGCAATAAGTCAGTTTGTGAAATCTCATCCCTGACAGATATTCCATAGTCAATTATAAGTGGTATTATTGTAAAGTGGAAGAATTTAGGAATAGCAGCACCTCAACCACAAAGCAAAAGACCACGTAAAGTCACAGAGTTGGGTCAACGAGTGCTGAGGAGCATGGTACGTAAAAGTCGCCAGTACTGTGCTGATTCCATAGCTGAAGAATTCCAAATTTGTATTTGTAAAGTTTGCTGGAGAAAGGATAACACTATGGGGCTATGTTTCAGGGGTTGGGCTAGGCCCTTTACTTACAGTTAAGGGAAATCATAATGCTTCAGCATATAAAGAGATTTGTATTCCAGCATGACTGTGCCCCAGTGCATGAAGCAAGGTCCATAAAGACATGATTGGATTAGTTTGGTGTGGAAGAACTTGATTGGCCCACACAACCCTGACGTTAACCCCATCAAAAACATTTGGGATGAACTGGAACAAAGATTGCAAGTCAGGCCTTCTCATCCAACATCAGTGCCTGACCTCACACTTGCTCTACTGGATGAATGAGCAAATATTTCCATGGAAACACTCCAAAACCTAGTCTATGTACTTAGCATGCAATGTCATAAAAGTCCCTGTTCGTGTAATGGTCCATATTGTGTATATTCAGTGGGGACAGCAGTAAGAAAAACTTAATCATAAGACAATTCCCTTAACTTAACATATAACTTATTACAAATATTTATATAACACACTAATAACTAAAACGTGTTAATATTGCTAAGTTAATGTGACCGAGCAAATACTTTTTAATTTAATTAAAACTATTTAAACCATGAAATTGCTTGCTGCTTCACTTGTCTGCATAAGTTAATTGTAATAGTATTTTTAGGAATAAATTGCTTAAAGTGCCCAAGATATATTTATTTTAAGAAGATAGGTGCTGATGTGTGAATACCAAACAAGACACTGTTAAGTGTGACATCTAGTGTTCATAAAGAAGAAAGCATGTGTAGCTACTTATGGTAAACTTGGGAACTGAAATATGTACTGTATCGTCAAAACTATAGACCCCGGCCTATAATCTGGAAATAAAATGGGCGAAAATAAAAAATATGCTGAATTTTCGTTTCCAGGGGGTAACGCTTTTAGTAGATGGACAGCGCTACCACCAGAATTGTTCTGTTTTATCTGCTCAGTCAGATAAAAATATTTCTACCCACTGAAAAGGTTATGAGCTGCACACCCAATTTATGAAATGACATGGGGGGGGGGGGGTACTGAGGCCTATAATTGGTTCAATACGGTATATTCACAGAAGTATGCTCAATTAACATGAAGGAGGCCAATGGAATCTGTCCCTTGTTTTGGGGAAAAGATTGTACTTTTGTACTTAGCACAGGGCATATATCTTGGAGACATTCAATTTAGTCTGCTACCTCAGACTGAGTTCTCTCCATTAATGGATCATCATTGTGTTGGTGCCTAACCAATAGCTCATCAGCAGACAGATGTGGGTTCAATGGCTTTGTCTGTTGCTCCTGACAGGCTATGAATGGAATTCATGGAAGGGTTTGTATATTTTATCTTTAAATCAGGAGTACCCTGTGACACTCCAAAGGTATCAACCTCCACTCCCCCCCAATAAAATAATTTTTTCAAAGAGCTCACCCATAAGGTGAAAAGAGAGTCATGGTAAAACATTATTATGATAATAGGCTGTGCAATTCCCTAAAACATAATGTGACCAGTATTCTATAACAAAATCCAGATATATATAGTCAGTGTCAAAGGAGTTAACCACTGGATTGGTAGACAAATATAGGCAGTGTCAGAGGAGTTACCCCTGGATGGCTAGACAGATCTAGGCAGTGTCACAGGAGTTAACCCATGGGTAGCTAGACAGATCTAGGCAGTGTCACAGGAGTTAACCCCTTGGGTGGGGGTCGCTAGACAGAGGCAGTGTAAGAGGAGTTAACCCCTTGGGTGGCTAGACAGTTAGAGGCAGAATCAGAGGAGTTAACCCCTTGTGTGGCTAGACAGATAGAGGCAGTGTGAGGAGTTAACCTCTTGGGTGGCTAGACAGATACCGGCAGAATCAGAGTTAACCCCTTTATCCACACACAACGACAGACAGTCTGTCACTCTCACTGACATACACAGACACACTGACATAACACACACACTGACTCACTCACACTGACATACACACACACTCGGACTCACACCCACACTGTCTGTTGACCTTACCTGCTTCAGGCATCTCTTTACTTTGAGCTCCTGTGTAAAGGTGGGACTGAGCCAATCACTGGAGGCTTCTGAACTCTCAGCCAATCAGGAGAGGTGAGAGATCTCACCTGATTGACTGAGACCTCCTTCTATCAAGCTCCCTCAGAAACGGAAAAAAAAGAAAAAGACCGCTGCATGGAGCAACAAAGTGCTGCCTCTGCCAGGGTGCCGTCTGGGGCACCCGATCCCAGGATCTATAACATAATATGGCATGGGGACTGCAGACAAATTCTCTTAATTCACAGCTCTTATCAGACAGGAGGTATAATCGAGGATTAACTGTGCATACCCTGCAACCCGCTAGTAGCAGAGTTAGAAATACACTACTCCACTGCTCCTGACCGTTCAGGAGACAAGCTTGTATCAAGAGCCAAGCTATAACCGGCAGCACTCCAATTTGCAACTCTGCCTCAGAAAATATTTTCACAGTAACCAACAATCGTTTCACCTATTGTTGGTTTCTTCTACTTTTGCAAATTATTTGGAGCTCTCATTTTCTTTATGTTTCACTATGCCTAAAATAGACCTCTAAGAGCTGTCTGCTTTCGTTAAGCTTCATGTTACAAACGTCTTAGTGTAATGTGTTGTATTTGTCTAGCCATTTAAAGCCATCTCCCACAGCAATACGTATGGATTATTCCAGGTGGTGGATAAAAACTTTCTGAAGTTATCTCTCTTTGTCAAATAAGTAGGGAATGACAAATGTCTGGTGGGGTAGTCATGGCATGAAGGTCTAATGTTAGTGTAAGAGGGGCATGATCTGTAATCTGTATTGTCAATCCTTTTATTTGCAATACATTTGGTAACAAATATGGAGCAATTAAGAAATAGTCAATGTTAGATAGGAAACCATGTACACCGGACAGAAATGTATAGTATTTTTTATTGTGTACAGCACTCTCCAAGCATCTAATACATTTACTAATTGTACTCCTTTCTGTTGTCGTGGACCTGGCCCCTTTTTATCTGATCCCCAATTTTGGATGATATTGACGACTCCCCGATAATCATTTTAGAGTCTGGGAAACCCAACAAAGGTTCAGATAAATTAAAGTAGAAAACTATATTTGTCCATTGGAGGCAAAAACAGTATGTTAACTAAGAAGTATCTTTGGTCAAAAATAGATAGTGTATGAAGCTATCCATGCTCTCTTGAAAGTGTTATTATCTAATTGTCCCAAATGGGTCTTCAGTTTTATTAATTGGTGTATTTAAGCCATTTATATTGCAGGAGACATGTCATGAGCTACCGTTTGTAAAAATGAAGAAGGATCAGTCCTATCCAACACCCATTTTGTTATAGAACTAGAAAAATAGAGTTCAGGGAAAATCCACCAACAACCTATAGAGGGAAAGACACACCTGGATGAGATATAGTAATCCCGCAAAACAAACCTTATTAAACCAGATAACAACAGTAAGAAAACCCAATGGACTAATAGAAGTCTTAATCATAATTAAAAAAAGTACAATACTTAGCCTGCACTTTCCCCTAGTTCATGGGGGGCGCTGTAACGGGTGACCACTGCGGATCAGAGGAGTTACAGCTCCTGTAGTTTGCAGCTGGCAACTGTGGTAGAGTCAAAAAAGTAGGTAACTTTGATCTAGCTGATTCTCAGCTTGTCTTCGAATAATAGCATTTATGCATACAGGAGGTCTATATCCAAGTTAATTATCTTCTCCCTCTTCAAACACCAAACTATTCCCACCATCCTTGCCATGAAATGACATCAACTGTAGGGCACCTGATTACAGAGCTAACAAACTGGAGGTCTACTGAATCTTCAGTTTGGTGACCAGGAAAAGTCACGGCTTGAATGTCCAGTATGATGTGGTTTGTTATCTTAAAGAATAGGTCCTTTATGACTAGACCCTTTATTTTGTAGACAACACACAATATGTAATCTGGGTTTTTTCCCTTAAAACAAAATTAAGCAATAAAGGCACTTTTTAAAACCCTATAAATGTCAGATAGCTTTAGGGATTAGTGGTGCTGTGTAATATTTTGCCCATACTCGTATGTTCTTCGCTCCTTTTTGCCCTTATTTGGCCATGGGTATTTAACCCTTTTTTTTACATCTCTCCCTAGATCCTGCCAGATAGCACTCAATACATCGCTAGAAAATGGATATATTATTGCCTCTTCTTGGTTTGTAAATAACATGTTATATTAAACAGTTTATTTTTTATGAATGCCATTGCTAGTTTATATGTGTATCAGAGTTTGTGAGTTTTTTCCTTACCATTAGAACCAGTTCTTTGTCCATGTTTGAAGCTGTCTAATGTTGATTCTATTAGGAGCTGTTGCACTAGGTGACGCCGTCTTTGATATATATTTTTTTCAATTTTTTCTACACTGTACATTTATACAAAATAAACCCATCCATACTCCAGTCCCCACATTACGTTGCTGAATTATTGTTGAACTTGTCATATTAAACTAATGTCAATGTTCTATCAATTTATTCTTTTTATATTTTTTACGAGTGAACAATTTAGACAAATTTGTCATTTAAAATACTGAATTGCATGTTTGTTTGTTTTTCATTTACTTACACTAACTTTTCATTTAAGCTTTTGGTTTTGTATTACAATAGCAAATTCATGTGAAAATCAGAATTGCATTTATTTATTTCGCACATTCAGACCATTTATGCAATTTGTGGACCCACCTACATTCTGTAATCAGGGCACACTACAACTTATGTAATTTCTTGGCAGGGATGGTGGGAATAGTTTGGTGCTTGATGGTGGAGGAGATTATTAACCTGCATACATACACCGGCATTGGTCAACCAGCTTCTTATTTGTAAGTACCTATATGCGTTTTTAAGTATTGTTTTTAAATATATATATATATATATATATATATATATATATATATATATGTGTGTGTGTGTGTGTGTGTGTGTGTGTGTGTATGTGTTTGGTTGTGGGCTTTTCTTGTGAGACAGCACCATGCAGGTGCAAAACACGTTAAGCATTTGTCTCCATCTGCGAACAGTGTTACTACGATACAACTTGTTGTATCGGAGTACAACAAGTGTTTAAATCTTCTTTGGAATGTGGATGTTTTTACTGTGGATTATGGTTTCAAATAAAGTAAGTTTTTTATTTATTTTTATACACTTGAATATACACTGGAGTGCCAAGCCTCTTTTTTTGTTTGTAAGATAGTGGAGTTTGGGGTGACCCCAGGCATCTGAGCAGCATTGTGAAATTTTATTTTAAAAATACCATACCATTACTCTATAGGTGATAGGAGAGCCAGCTTTTCTGTGTAACCTTGTGCCTATCCCACAGCATGCTTAAACTCCTTCACTGTGTTAACCCTCCCACTTCTGCTGGAAGGCCATTACATGCATCCACTACACTCTCAGTAAAGGAATACATCCTTGTATTACTTTTAAACTGTTGCCCCTAATTTAAGACTATATCTTCTTGTTGAGGTAATTTTTCTTCTTTTAAATATATTCTCCTCCTTTACTAGGTTTAAATGTTTCTATCATATCCTCCCTGTTAAATAAGGGCCTGAATATGAGCAAATGATTAATTCACTGATTTTTAGCTTACCCCAAGCTTTACAAAATGTAATAAACTGAAATAAAATCCAAGCAGGAGTGTTGGCAGTGAATATACAGGCAGAAAATGAAATTATGGACTACATCAAATGGCATTTATTTAACTAACCATTCATACCCTAAATGTCAGTGTAATTAAAATAATTGGGATACACTGGAAATTACAGCTGTATAGAAATGTCAAAATAAATGTGTTAACTGGGAAAATAATTTTTCCATAGCAGTTGATGGAGCACATATTAATTATTTTCCATTCAATACCATGCCATTGCCGATTCAAGGAGGATGCACTTTTTTTTTTTTTTTTTTTTTTTTAACATATTCATTTTGATTTACAGCTCATTGTCATTGTAATAGTTACAGTAATTGGACATGCACATTATGTTTACTGGAGTTTTTAGGCTGCATCGATTTTGTCGTTTTGAAACATATCTCAAAAGGGAAAGACTAGACTCAGGAGTCTATTTACTAAAACTGAACTGACAAGTGACTTGCAAAAATTTGATTGGATATAAATAGCTGAGTTGTAACAATAAGCAAGTTGGAGGAGAATGTTCCCAACTCGGCCATTAATACTTGATGTTTGCAGTTCACTTGTCAGTTCAGTTCACCACAACTATCTTATTAGTGAATAGATTTCTATTATTTAATCATTGTTGTACCTTTGAGTCTCTGCCCTTGAATAAAGGACAGTTAAACTTTAAAGTTTGAAAAAAAACATGCCCTGCTTTTCCAAAGTAAGGTATTTCATTTGTATTTTTTTATTACAGCAGTTCTATTCCAAATGTCTACTTGATGCAAATCTTTTTAAACTTTTTCATCACCTATAGAACCGACATGATTTAATTGTACCCAAGGATGATTTAGCACCATAAGATTGTTTGTGATATGAGCATACATTATTAACAGAGTTAATTTAATTTTCAGATTTCTTCCCATGCTACAGATTGTAGAATACATTTTTGCGTGAACTATGCTGCCATCTAGTGTCATAATAGGTTCAAAACAACTGAAGAACTAAAACAGGTGTGTGATACAAGTGCAGCCAAGGACAAAAGGAGTGTCATATATATATATATATTTATTTATTTATTTATTTAGCTCACTTGTGCCATTACAGAAAGAGATTATTTATGGATATATCAGACTAATCCCACCCATAAATGAATGTCTAGATTTGAAATGCCTGGCATTCTCCATCTATTCAAATGATAAAGGGACAACAATAAATAATAAAATGTTTGGGGAAGGAGAAAATACATTAAGATACACCTTTTTAATTCTCCATTGTTTTGATACGTTGCACTTTTGTGTATGTAGTGGGTAATATAATTTGTTGTCATTCAGAATTAAAGGTTTTTAGAATACTAGTGTTCCTCTGGTTTGCCTAGTGCATCTTTAAAAAGAAAGCGTTTATCATCATGGAATTGAAAGCTCCTTTTCTGGAACACAGTGCATTTGTCCATAGTTCAAACCATACTACTTTGTCAAGAACACTTCAACATTATAGGATGGAGACACCAGGTATACATTGTCCCTTCTGTGAGCATATACAAGGCTTTAGAACACAGCTAAAAAGCAATGTATTTACATTTATTACCATTTCTCTTAAAAGCTAATAATAAAAGGTAATAACAAGTCATCAGACATACTCAGATTTTTCCAAAACCTTAAAACATAAGTTAAATTTGATAGGTAAACCTTACTGACCAGGTGATTTACTAGGTGATAACACAGTTGGGAACTGCTCTCACTCCAGAGCCTTTTCAAACTTCAAGGTCACTGGTTCAAATCCCAGCATGGTGAACTCAGCCATTCATCCTTCTGAGTTCAATACATGAGTACCATCAGTTGACTAATAATAACATCTAATATGCAGCTTTAAATTCCATTTTTTTTATTTTTTATTACACCATTATGTTAATATCAGTTTGTTACAGTTGGCAAACATTTAATTTCCAGACATCACCTGTTCCCCATTTGTTTTAATCAAAAACTTTACTATTTAGTGACCCTGCAGTTGAGGTGCTACAGTAGAGGGCTATGTTGGAACTACACTCTTTTCTCATCTCTATCAACCTCAGACTTGTATTTGTTATGCACCTTAAAGAGACAGCTTCTTGACTGGACTACATGACTTGCCCATCCAATCTAGTTTCATGCTGCTCCAAGAACTACCTGTAGCATTAGTGATAAGCATGATAACACAACTGAATCAGGTGCACTGGTGAATACAGATAGTGATAATCAGCACGTCCTTTTTGTAATGTCCTCATGAACAGAAGCTACAATACAAGAAGGCAATATTTATTTTGCCAAATGGTCTTTATATTAGGTTCACTTGTTAATTAACCCATAGCTGAAGGACCGGAAATGTTGCTGGGGCAGCAATGTAAATGTTAGAACTGCCCTTGAGAAAATTGAGACAAGAATTATAAACTTAAGGCCAAAGTATCAGATTTGGAAAAAAATATCCCATTTGAACTGCTTTGGAAACATTTTCCAACACAGCTACTTTGGCCTTAAGTTTGAAATTTCCATCTTATTTCCCTGCACTGCTCTGTTTATTGCAAGTGTACAATCTAGATCAGGGCTCGACAAACCCCGGGCATTAGGTCAGGTTCTGTTAGCATCATGCAACCCTTGCCGATGCCATCCGTTTTTCTTCCAGTGCATCTTCAGTCTGAGTGCCAGGTGTCATGTGATATCCCAGCAGTCAAACAGTAAAGCGCGTTGAGCAAGAGGGGAAGAAAAGTCTGTGCAGATTGCAGAATGAAAGCCCCGCCCCCATTCCTGTGCACAAAAGCACAGTGATGGGAGCCATGTTGAAAATGGACATTGCTGAAGCGTTCTGCTCTGTATGATAGTGTGAGATATATAGGAAGGTATGTTGGATATTTATCATGACTTTGCATTGATAAAGTTATAAGATTTAGTCTGTGAAATAAACAGGGTAACCTTTTTTCATTCGGTGTATTTATTATAACTAACCAGGTAACTGTGTTTAGACATTAAAATAAAATATATGCATCACAAAACCACAGCAATTTCAGGCATTTTTCAAATAATCTTTGAAACATTTCCATTATTTTTTTTTTTTTTTTTTTTATAAAGAAACAAATTAGTTCAAAGAGCACCTGAGAAGATATAAGCCATGTTCTGCTAGGATACAAAGCAGTCCTTCATTTAAACAAAAACATCTCATGATGTTCTACAGGGAGGACATTTTGATAAACACATTGAATTACACTTAAAGAATAGTTTACTAGAATAGTTGAAGGTTAAAAAGTTATTGCATGTATTTTGTCATTTTACCCAGTGTTCTACTTATAATTACATAACCTTGAAATCTTTTGGTAAAATGTATTTTTAAAAATGTCAGTTTAATAGAACAGATAAAAGTAACTGTACCAGCATTGTATTGCCTATCCCATGGTTTGACAAGCATGTTATTTTTCAGATTTAAAAAGGACACATTGCTCGCCCTACCTACTGTACTGGTTTGTTTCATTTTGTCCAACACCCGTTAACATTCTCTACAAAGTACTTATGTAAACTGTTGGCGTTGTATAAACATTAACATATGTAATAGTAATTCATCAATGGACATTGGTTATTCTCACACACACACACACACCCTGCCTTTTCCTTGTCCTCAGTAACCAATTTACCCACCACAGTGTTCAACGGACCAACATTTTTACTCTCCTGGCTCTAATATATAATAAATATTTTTAGAAGTAGGGATATCTTGCCATTTGGCTTTTATTTTTCATTCAAAGCACACAAAAAACTAGTGTTGATCATTGTTGAATACAGAGCTTACAAAATGGCCTAAAAGTATTTATCTCCATTTGCAGCACTTACTAATAGGGTTGAATTATAAAAACAATGCTGACATTTCATCTGATTCATAGACTTTAAATGCTGTGTTCTTATTTTCTGTTCCGTCACATTGGTTTTACTTACGGTTTTTAGGTTTACATTCCAATTGTACATGAAGATTTGTGTGTTGTCAAGTAGAGGTAGAACAACTGCAATAATCCTACAGTCTTTCAGCTGCTACCTGAGGCAGAGAGCGTAAACAGCCTGCTCCCAGCTTTCTGTATTTCCACAGCTGAGAGTGTAGGATGTTTACAATAACTGTCACTCAGAATAAAAACACACATCCAGCTTCCAAACCTGAAAAGAAACAGCCGATCATGCAATTTTAACATTCTAGTTCAAGGAAGTTCCAAAGAAATCTCTCTCTAAACTCCCTTTACACTAATATCTACACTTATTACATCCATCCACTGCAAATCCAGTTTTTATCTCAGAGATTCTTGGTCACATTTCATATTCTTGTTGCAGTATCCAGTCCATTTGCATCACTCTGGTCGCTGTTCACCCTAAAAAACAAATAAAATTAGAAATAAGTATTTCGGGGGGAAAAAAAAAAAACACACACAGGGTGATATAGTGCATGATAATGCTCTGGAAGATGAGTAATGCATCACAGTTGATGACAAAGATGTGTAAACTTTAGGAGCCAAACTGGTTAGAATGGTAATTCTACAGTACATGTAAAATAATATATGTAAATTCATCTAGAAAGTTAGAAGCCAGCAGTAGAGATTTTAGGAGCCATGGGATTTTTCAAGAACAGCTTTAAGACTCATGTTAAATCAAGAAACTGCACACACGTGCATTCTAAAGAGCAAAACTATTGTGTTTTGATGGTTGCGGTGTCCCAGCAAAAAAACTAAATAATAATTGATGCCTGTCTCTCGTATTTTCGTAATTTGTCCCAATGCAAGCTTGGCTCAGGCAAATAAGTTGTGGAAAGGAGTGAACGTTTTGGTGCCAAATATCACAGCACATTTTAAAAGGTTTAGTGCAGTCCATGCCTCTAAGGGCCAGGGATGGCATCAAAATGTGACCTACACAATATTAGGCAGGTGGTCATAATGTTATGGCTTGATCGGTATATCCAGATTTTCTCATTCAAAAGTATGAAATTAGGCATGTTATTTACTTTTTATGTATACTGTCATCTTTAAAATTATATATAAGAAATCAGCTTGTCATATCTTTGATCAGACTTTGTTACATGAATTACACTTGTGTGAAACCATACATGCCCCGGTACCAAAGGTTTTAGTATTTTTACACTACTTAACATTTTAAAGATTTGAAGAGGCAACAATACTCTTTCGAAGGTCATAGTGGATAGTCTCCAATTGCTATACCGGGGTTCCTTGAAAACGTTTCAGGAGATGGTGTACCCCAACACAAACTTGGAAACAAATTCTCCAACTTACCTGATTTTTGCATTTCATGACACTATATTCTCATGATTAATATAATAATAAAAAAGGGTTCTTAATTACTACCTAGGTAGTACCCCAAATAAAAACTGACTTAAGGCTATGGTGAAAATAGCACAGTTATTTAGTTATTTTGAGGAAAAAGGTAGAAAACCCAAATCCAACTTATTCAGAAAGCAGTTGGTTGGCCTCTTAATTTTGAGCAATTCCATTATGACATCAAATTTAACACATGGCTGCTAGAATCCATGTTGCTGGCTCCTAAGATTTTTGATTGCTTTAAATAGAATCCCATGGAAGTACCACCTTCCCTGGCTCAAAAATTGTAGTAGACTGGCTGCCGAATTGATCTGTTTGGCTCCTAAGGTTTACAAACATTTGTCAAGCTCTGAACCAACATGTCTTGTATTAAATAGGCAATATAATCAACTGGATATAACATTTCCATTGTTATATACATTAGGCACAAAAGTTTAGGTTGTATTATACACACACATACAGATTGAATATTACTTCATGTCCAAGGAATCCTTGATGCATGGCATATGCCATAGTAGTTGCTTAACATAGGATAGGAATGTAACATTAGACAACATGAAAACATACTGTGCATTTCAACCACATCTCAATAGGGATATGTACAGCAAATCTGTGTTAGTCATAGTCAAGCATTTCATGATAACATAAGTCCAGTAGATAATACAATCTAACAACAAAGCAAGCCATTTATCAAGGAAAGTAAACGCATGTTTAAAAGATGATGAAACCTCATTGAAACCTAGTAAAGAGAGCAGAACATAAGTTGTGTATGTGAATCAGAGATTGTGATTAGAGCAAATGTGACAAGTTCTAAAGCAAAACTTCCGTGTTAGTTTCAACCCCTGTAGGTTGATAATTTTGTTTTGCTTAGCTCAAATAATAGCCTACAAGCAGAAATTGTATCACTTATTTAAAGGACTAGTGGGTCATCCCCAAAGCAGTAGGAGTATGAAAACCTGCTACCCATAGCAGAATTTTAAAAATATGTAGTGCAGATGTATTGAAAGCTTGACTATTTACAGTTTTGTTTAGGATTTTATTATATCTATAATCTTTTTTTTTTCTTCTTTTTATTAACCAGACTGCAGATAAATATGATGTTTATGCAGTAAGATGGGAACGCATAGACACAAGGCTATCCTAGCTATAAGACCGGGAACGGGGGACTAATAAAAGTACTCAAAAAAAAATTGGGCAGACTAGATGGACCGGATGGTTCTTATCTGCCGACACATTCTATGTTTCTATGTAACTGACCAGAATGAAAGAAAAATAAAAAAAAGTTAGAGACATTTGATTATTTTAGTCAAAAAAAAACAAAAACCTCAAAACCACAACACCATTCACACTCACATACAAAACCCTTAACACCCACAAATTCATGGTCACGCACAGATTTCATTCCAGAGTTAGATTAGCATTTTTTGGAGGCACTCTGGCTCTTCTCAGAATGGCCAATAACAAAACGTTCATGAGGCCGCTGATGAGGGTCAGATATACAGCACACTACGAATGTCAAGTAGCACTAATCTAAAGGTCATTACTACACAAACTGTCCTAAAACCAAGAGCAAAATATATATTTTTATTACACACACACAAAGTGCACTAAAAACACAAACTTAGAAAGGAAAATTGCGTATGTCACATAAATACAGTTACTTTAACTATCCAGAGAAACAGTGGTGGGGTTGCTCCTATAGGAATAGCAGTTCTTCACCACACTGATCCAAAACTGGGACAGAAATCTAACTATTTCTCAGAGGTTGCACCCACAGTGGGGTTGGGACCCAGATATAAAATGCACATGTTGTTTAATATATCCTACACAAATTTATTATCATACTGAAGTATAAAGTATGGCAAAAACAAACAGAACAATTGGTTCATCTTAGTAGCTAAAACACATTAAAAAAAGAAAAAAGTATTTTAAGGGCTGGTGCAAAGTCACAGAGCACTCAACAAAACAAGAACATTGCAGGATCACAGCAGTCTGCGTATTCCTGAAGTTTTGGTCTTCTCCATAATTGCTCAGCCTGTAACTGTCTGCTATTAAATGCAAAATTCATTTAAATATTTAAAAGAAATGTAGATTCATCTTTAGTTAAAAAAAAAAAAACACACACACACACACACACACCTCAAAATTAAACCCTCACTGAACTACTGATTCAAAATGGCAGCACCCAATTATCTAGTTCAGTCACCATAAAATAAACTTTATCACTGGTTTGTCAATATTGTATTGACAAACAGGTTATTCCAGGCTTTGGATTTAAGCAGGCCTGGAACACCCAAAAAAGGGGCTACAATTACTTAAACTGCAGTCCCACCAATTGCATAAAGGATTTTACAAGCCATGGAGCTTGTTCTGAACATACTGGTCTGTATTCACTGGGCTGTCAAAGTCCTTCCTCTTGCTAAAGAGAGATACTGTGTCTCTGAAAACAAAAACAAAAAAAAAAGTTATAAAAACCCAATTGTTCCAACCAAATTATTTTTTTTCATCCCTTATTCAGGTTTAATCAGTAAACAAAAGGGTTAAGTCTCTAAAACATGCTTTGAACAGAAAGCCCAATCTGCCATTCAAAACATAATATGATGATGTGGAGATTAATATAAGAAGCAAGCATGTACTTTTGTTTGAGCACACACATAGCAAAACTAGCAAGATGGCTTTTGTCTCACACAAACATCAACACAACAGGGGTTAAAGTACTGCTAGGTTGGCACACAGGATGTTGACTGCAACATTTGCAGTCAAAATGCATTTGTCGAGTGTCATCAGAGAGAAACGTGCATTTGTTGTTGGGTGTCCTGTTCATACAATGTTATTTAATATCTTTGTTAGATTCCAGCCTTGCTGTACTATAGAAGTATGAAAAAAATATAGAGAATGCAGATTCTATATTAACTATGCACATGCTTTGAACACTTGGCATAGCTTAACACGAGATTAATGAAATACAAAACGGATGTCTCCTCCCTATAGCTTGCAGTAAACTCCTGCATGGAACAGACAGCTTTTCCAGTTAATATACATCACAACTACATATTGGACATAGTCCAAAGTCAGCTTTCTGGAGAGGATGTAGGTTTTGCAGATGCAAATCTTGAATAAAAGCTTCTATAACTATTAGCCCATTTTGTACATTACAAAAAGGAGTATCCCAAGGGAGTCCATGAACGAACAGAAAAGGCTTGGATTATCTCTGTACTATGTTTACACAGTCAACTCAATTCAGGACTAGTGTGGCATCATGTGATGAACAAACCCAATTAAAGAACATGCTACCCTCATCCTGTTACACTATGTTCACCGTTTCAGGATTCAAATTTCTGTGTTTTAACATCTACAAGTAAATGACATTCAAATAGTCTACCTGTTACTCTCCAGTTAGAAGGCTTACATCTACTGTAATTTAGCCAGCTCCCTACTTACAGGCAACGTCTTACTCTTGCAGATAAATCTCAAGCTTCCTTGTCTACAGGGGATTAGTGGTTATGTGTTGGAAACAAGTAGTAACAGCTTGGGTGATTAATCCGGAACAAAAAATTAAGGCAGTTTATTAAGGGACAGAGTCAGAAATAACTTTTGGGCAGCACTAGTACCCTACTGTATTTCCATATTAACAGTATCCCTAATGATAACTGTGGGAGTCAACAGAGACCGCATCAGTATAGGAGGTTTGAATATGTAGTATTTATCTCAGAGGCTATCCAGACCCCTTTGAAATTTAGATGCTAGACTGTATACATACCATGATTAAAAGTAAATCACGCCTCCTAGGTTTACAAGTAGGCCTTATGCAATACTCTAAGGGAAGGCTCAAAAAGTGCACCATTCAATCAAAACACAAATATGTGGCCTTTTGCATCATTAAAAAAGGTAGGGTTGAGTCACCTGATGTTTTGAAATGGATAGCACATTATAGAAGAACAGCACAATATATATACAGAAGCAAGTCTGAAGGTCTCTTATTAGCTCTGGAAGTGATCAACGTCTTGTAGTTGTAGTAGAATTGCAACAGATTTCTTATCCTGTGGCAAATATCTAAGCGTTTTACATAACTATATCACATGAAACTGTGCCAAGTGTTCCAAGAACCAGCTTATTTATGCAATAATGCAAACCATGCTATGGATTTTCATGAGTGGTTAAAAATTCTCAAAAAGGGATTTGTGTTTTTGGACTCCGGTTCCAAGTACAGTATATCTATACATGTAGAGGTTAACATTTGAGAACCTATTGATGGATATAAATTCTGCCCCACCAAATATAGGATCAGAATGTATGAAACTGATGTGACACATTCAAGTTAGAGGGGAAAACACACTTCCTCAGACTAGCTTTAAAGATTCTGAAAGCCAAACCCAATACACAAGCATAAAGCTAGGGTAAAAAGCCAAATTTTTAACAATTCTGCCCATTTAATAAACCTGTTAAAAACCTTCACCTAACAGAATATACACCAGGCAAAGTAACTAATAAGAATTAAGTGACTTTTGTTCCACAAGAGATTAATCTGAATATTTCAGCAGCAAAACATTTTCCTTTGTCGATAGGCCATAATACATTTTCCTTCAAGCGATTTTACAGTTTTGCCCATTTTCAGACATCTCCGTGAACAATGAGTAAAGCAGATCTCTATGGTCACTTTATTGGCAGGATAAAATAAAATGGATTTTAAAAAGCAATGGATATTTGGATGTGAAAAGAAGGGAAATGGTAGAAAACAGTGCAGTTGCCATAATCAAAAAGTTACATCGCCAGTGTCTTATTGAAAATGAAAATGCACCTACCTTTCCATTCCCCCAGCATTTTCATGTTTTTCCCCTATTGATACACTAGCATAATTTTTGGTATCATGTTCAGCTCAGGTGACTATCATGCTATGCAGAAAAGCTCATTTTCACAAAAGACAGAGTAATGGGGTGATGGGGGCATGGCCTGAGGATGCAATGTGGGTGATGGGGCATGCCCTGGGTGTGCAATTGGGAGGGGGGGGGGATGCCAAGATACACCACTGCATTCAGCATTTTACCACCAAGACAAGCTCAATAACCATTTGAGTCAGTCAAAGAGGTAGAGTTTGCTTCCTAAAGCTTCTCAGACATGGACCACCAATGATCCCTTTCTTAAAATGTAAAAGGAAAGGCTGGGAACTAGGACAAGTGAGCTCCATCCTAGTTCCCAACCTTTTCTTGTACAGGTTGAGGAAAGGCTTATCACTGGTAGTCCATGGTTTAGGAGCTTTGCTCAGTGCCTCTTTTGTGTTCTAGGTGCAAAACAGTTAGGAGTGCATATTCCTAAATTCCCTTCTGCAATGAGCGATCCTAACTGGTGCTGGCCACATTGCAAGTATTAACTTTGCAGGCTACCAGGAAAATGGACACTTATCCTTGAATTTCAGACCAGTCCAATAAATCGGTGGAGGAAGAGGGTCCAGGCAACATCACCCTTCAGTTGGACCAGACTGAAGACAAGAGATGGCAGCTCCCTTCTCATGCAAGTACAACTGCTCTGAGGAAGAGCTAGAGAAACAAATGTTAAATAAGTAAAAAAAACAAGATCTGCTGAAACGGTAAATCCATGCAGTCCGAGGCAGCTGGCAGCTGCAAACATCTGACTGAAAGCCTATCAGCTGCTTCACAGCTTCCAGTCGAGGATGTTTACAGTCGCTGACTGTCAGCAAGTAGTCAAAATGAAGGCGATCATACAGGAATTATACTTATGACGTAGATAAGCATGCTGGATTTTCATTGGCATGTCATAGTCAGTGGCTTCACAGAAACCTTGGAGAGCATGGACACAAAATGGAACCACCAATTTGTGTACTGTAGATT
Organism: Pelodytes ibericus; assembly: GCA_036172795.1. Classification (NCBI taxonomy): domain Eukaryota; kingdom Metazoa; phylum Chordata; class Amphibia; order Anura; family Pelodytidae; genus Pelodytes; species Pelodytes ibericus. Next base: position 118,449,767 of record CM069861.1, on the reverse strand, counting down.
AGGTTTTAGATATAGAACTTTATTGTCATGGCTTACCTTATGAAGACATGAAAGCAGTAACTTTAACCCCTTAGTGATGGACTATTTTTTGCGGTGTCTTACCCACAGAGGCCTTTTATTCTGTTTTCACTTTATTAATTAATGTACGCACATAGATTATATCATTTTAACAGCCTAAGATACCAGTCTTTACACTATATCATAAATCAACTATAAAAGAAATCATAAAATATAAAAAAAAAAATAGACTATCAACTTTTTACATGAAAAGTATTTTACACCTCTACAAATGCTAATACACAACTTTCACGCAGATGATGTACTGCTTACAATACAAGACCCTATACGACCCTTAAAACAAATAATGTCACTGATAGATCAATATAGTTATTTATCAAATTACAAATGAAACATTAATAAATCGGTTGCACATTTAATATCGATGAATTACACTCAAGTCTGAAGTAGAAAGATACGGTTTTACAATAGCAGAAGATTCTCTCCCATATCTAGGTATTAAAATTTCAAAAGACCCAGAAGAATGGACCCAGATAAATCTCCTACCTTTGATGAGAGACAAATACTCTATTTAAAAAGTGGCGAGGACTGTTTATATCCTGGATAGGCAGAATCAATGCAGTAAAATCATATGTCTTGCCAAGGTTCCTATATGTTTTTAGAATGTTGCCTTTCTCCTTTCCAAAATGTTTGTTGGAACTTATTCAAAGATCCTTCAACAGATATGTATGGGCTCAAAAACGACCCAGAGTGAATTTACAGATCTTAACAAAAAGCAAGGGACAAGGGGGGTAGGGATGCCGCCAATACAAGATTATGCACAAGCAACATTATTGGCACAAGCCTTCCTAACACTAAATAAAAGATCAAGTAAAGAACCCTGGTACAACTTAGAATTAGATAAAAATTCACTCTCGGGAGATTTTTTAGCATACTTTTGGACCCCAGAAAAATTTATAGGAAGGAAGAGAGATATAGAGTTAAATCATCCCCTCTCACATATTTATAAAAACTGGAGAACAATAAAAAAAAAAAAAAATGGGAATGGGAGACAGGTTGCTCCCCTCCTTACCACTCACTGGACCTTAGGAAATGGGACAGGAGGGGAATCAAATATATTTCAGATCTGATGGAAGGGAACAGGATAAAATCCTTTGGGGAATTACAGAAAACCTTCTCTCTTACTGGAGAAGATAGTTTTAAATATTTGAGAGTAAGGAGTTTTCTTGGGGATTTGGTGAGTAATGTCACCCTTACTAAACCTCAAAGGATATTACAAGATTTATAAGAGAAAACTGATTTAAAAAACTAACTACAAAAGCAATTGACTTAATTAGAGCAATAAAACAATATAGGCCACCGGTAGCTTTAACTAAATGGGAAAAAGATTGTAATTTGACAATTGAGGAAAGGGAATGGAACCGGGCATTACACTACAACTATGAAGCTATGCACTGCCTAAACCTTAACGAACTTCAGTTCAAAGTGATGTACAGGACTCATTTAGTACCCACAACTTTAGCAAAAATATCAGAGATAAATATACCTAATTGTTGGAGATGTGGGAATAAGAAAGGCGATGTTACACATATATGGTGGAGTTGTCCAATAATTAAATCTTTCTGGCAAAACATCTCTGATAAACTAGTACGAAACATAGGCAAAGAATGGAACCTAACCCCAGACAGAGCTTTACTCCATTTAAACTTCCCAAAGAAAACTGGGAAAGAAGTATCATTTGTCATTCACTTAATGGCCGTAATAAAATTATTAGAAATTGCTAGGAACTGGAAGTCTATAGTACAACCAAACTGGGCAAAAATTAAGATGCAGCTGATAGATCACTGCCTAATGGAGAGAGGAATTGTCTCGCAATACAATTGGAATGCCGATATGTATAAACAATGGGATGACTGGGTAAATTTCCTTAAAGAAGGCCACTTAGATTGAGTAATGGGAGAAGAATAAGGGTAATTTGTACAATCCCTTACTAATTCCCTCACGACTAAAACCTGGGCCGAGAAGTGCGGAGTGCGAGGACGGGGAGTGTGAACCACAGATGTATGAATGCGTTGTATGTGATATATGTTGGTACGATATGTACAATTGATTCTATGGGCATCCCATGCCTCCTCAATGAAGTAGGGGAGCTGCGGGAACGGGAGGGGGGGGGGGGGGAGGAGGGAGAGGGTAGGGGTAGATAGACACAGATTGCAAAGATTAAGATTAAATTAGATTAAGGGAGAAAGAGGAAGTAAAAGTACAAAGGAAAGAAAAGAGTTGAATAGGGATGGTGGGAAAGAAGGGGGGAGAGGGGAGGGAGAGAAATAGATAAGAAGTAACAACACAAGCAAAATACGTTATAATACAATCACGCCAAACTGTGGAATAATAAGGAAAACATTTTACAATTTTGATACAAGACACAATGATGTGAATTAAGGCAAGTTACAATTGAATTAGCCAACACTGAGTGTTTAATAAAAAAAAACACAACTTTCAAAATATATTCTAATATTGTTATAGAAAATATCCAATGTTTCTGGGGGGTTTTGCATATTATAGGGCAATAACTGAAAGTAGTGTTTTTTTCCCTAACTATATTCACCCAAAGTCTAACCCTATCACTAACCCTAACTCTAACTCTAAGGCTAAGCGGGACAAAAGGTGGAGCTCAGAGGGACAGTAGAATTGCCTCACAAATTACTCTGGCACAATAAATCAATAAACAGAATTAAATAGTTTCCCTACGTATCTCCCCTACCTCTACCTTGCCTTCAAAAGGGTAATCAGAAAATGGACCCAAACCAGTTAAAAAATAAAATAAAAAAGGGGCCATCCATAAAAATAAAAAAATAAAAAGATAAAATTAAAAAAATCTGCTCTGATAAAAAGGGAAAAAAAAAGGCACAGCACTTAATGTCTTTTAGGGCACACCAGAATGAAAGCGCAGTCCAGTAGGGATGGGATTTCAAAAGACAGCCAATAAGAAGCCCTACACTAGGCAGGACTATTTTATTTGGGGAATATCACAGGCCCAAAGCTTCAAGGTGGGCATTAATTATATACTACATGGACTGCAGTCTCTCTTGTATGTATGTATGTATGTCCCAACTTCTGAAGAGAGAATTCACAGCCCAGACCAAGTTAAGTTAATTGAAAATCTCTGAACTGGTCAGCTTCTGCAAATAGTACATACAAGAGATACATTAAAAAAAAATTTGAAGCCCATCCCTTTCCTTCCTTCTACTGTTGAAACACAAATGCGGTACTCACTTAAGTCATGCTAAGGAAACACATGTCAGCAGTTGTCCTATGCAGAGAGATCCATGAAGAGGAGTGTCGACAGAGCTAGAACTACAAAAAACACACAGAATCTTTCATATCACTCTTCAGTAGTGCTTGAAAGGTTCACCCTGGAATATTGCAAGCAAGATAATTTGCATTCATAAGACTAAAGAAATGAATGTGGAGTTTCAAAATGGAAAGGGATGATCTAATAGCACCCGACTAATCTAAAGTTATTATGTCAATGAACTTGTCATTTTTATTTTATTGGTTATTTGTGGTACCTGTGCACAGCACAGTCAGTAGAGCATTGTTGAAAGGCAGAAAATCTGCTTTTCCTGTAGAAATCACAAGTATGCAATGCTCACACCACCACCAGTGGTTACATTTTTACTTAGTTTTCATTTTAAACTTGAAAACCTTTAGTGTAAGTATGCTATTCAAGACAGCTTGGGGAATGGAGTCTAGAGGTTGCCTATCTAGAGGCCTGCAATCCTGGCATCAAAGTGCAACGGATTTTTTTTTATAACACTATACCGGTCTCTGTTAAGCCGTTAGATGTATTTAAATATGTTAATCATACAGGGTAAATCTTCAGTTAGATCTGCCATGTCGCAGGTTTTTCCTCCATAAATCTTTACATCTTTGGTTGGCATAATGAAGATAAATGATGTTCTAGAACTAGAGTTGAACTAGAGTTGAGTGGACTTCTGGATGTTCGGGTTCGGCCGAACTTCAGAAAAAAAGTCCGGGTTCGGGATCGAACTTGACCCCGAACCCCATTGAAGTCAATGGGGACACAAACTTTTGGGCACTAAAATGTCTCTAAAAAAGTCCTGGAAAGGGCTAGAGGGCTGCAAAAGGAATTAAAATGTGGGTTAGAGTAGGACAAGTCCCCTGCAAACAAATATGGATAGGGAAATAACTTCAAATAACATAAAATACATACAAATTAAAACTACAGCTAAGCCATAAAATAGCACTAGATGGAATCTTTGATTTTAACTTTGGAAGAACATAAATCTAAATCTAAAGCATGGCTGCCAGGAGGATCAACAGAATTATCCATTTGAGAGAGGGTTGGAGTGCAGGGTATTCTCTTTCAGTTTATACTAAGTGACCCATAGGTTGAGGAGGCGGTGAACGTGGCGGTGTAGGTGGAAGCAGCGCTGGAGGAGGAGGAGGTAGACAGAATTTTTCAAAGTGCGCTGTAAGCACAGTATTGGACTGTTCTATTTGACTCTCAGATATGAAGTGCACCGCAAGACGCAAATGTACTATTTAGCACCCAAAACAATTAGAATTTTTCAAAGTGCGCTGTAAGCACAGTATTGGACGGTTCTATTTGACTCTCAGATGTAATACATGTAATGCTATTGCTATTCTATAAACCGAAATAGAGTCCCCATTCATACGAATAGGTCAATTGATCTATTCTTATGAATGGGGACTCTATTTCATGTATTCCATAAACCGAAAGACATTCGGTTTATAGACATTCGGTTTATAGACTTTCGTTTTATAGAATACATGTAATGCTATTCTATAAAAATAAATTCTATAAACAGAATGTCTTTCGGTTTATAGACTTTCGGCTTATGGAATACATGTAATACTATTGGCTTTCTATAAACCGACCTAGAGTCCCCATTCATAAGAAACATCTGCTGGCAATTTGGCTACCACAAGGAGCCATGAAACAATATTATACCAAAAAAAAAAAATGGTGCCACTTTAAATATGGTAGGTATATTTCCTGCATTCATCTTAATGCTGAATTGGTTTCCACTGTGATTACTGCTCAACATTTTGAACTTTGTTCCACGATTATCTTTCTATTTCAAGCCTTTTGGCTGTGTAAGGGATGAAAGATACAGTGCAAGTCTTAAAAACCCACTGAGTAGCCTGTTAATTGAAACAAAACCTATGGAAGTTAGACAGAAGAATAGAAAATTTGAAAAAAAAAAAAAAAAAACTTTTAAAAATGTCCCAGGAAACCACATATTGTCAATGTGTCAAGTCACAAGAAGAACAAAGAAAACTTTATCAAAGCCAAGCAAGTCTACATTCCAGAAATTCCTTACACAAGCAGCTTTCTAAAAAACAAAAATATATTGGTTTCCGCATTCTTTAAAACAGACGTTTACTAGGATACAGTTAAAATAAACATGTAGAGTCTGTAGGTGAACAAGTCATAGTTTAGCCCTGCATGGAGATTCTATTTAAACAGTCCAACATATAAGGGGCATAGGGATTTGGGCTCTGCACTTTTAGAGCACCAAGTTATTACTTGGTTACAAGTTAGTAGGATCTACAGGCATTTCATGTAAAGAGCTGTAGATCACAGACAAATCTTTTTAAAATCAAAATGTAAAACAAAAACTTTGAACAGTCCTTCTCCCTGCAAATAAAAAGGTAAATGAGCAAGGAGGCTGACAAACAACTTAACTTTTCTTCAATAAAAAAAACAAAAAAACTCTGTGTGGAAGTGTGCCTGTGTGCACACAAGAATGTCTGGGTGAGTCTGACTGTGTGGAAGTGTGACTGTGTGTATTTCACAGTGTGTGTGACTGTATGTGTATTTAATGTGGGGTTTTTTTTTTACTGTGAGAAAGAACGAGAAACATCTACAAGATATTACAATATTGCAAGATATGACCTGTATGATACAGGTTCTGTGTTGCATTTCTCCCACCATTGGCTGTCCAGGATTTGAGATGTCATGAGATGGCTACTCAACTGGACATGCCTGAGCTAGGACCCATGCAGATATGCAGAGGTCTTCTTACTGCACCAATCTGGAGACAAGTTCTCTAATGTTCATGGGAAGCAGGAAACCTGGGGAACATCTGCTTAACCCAGGGCAGTTGAGGACCAGGTTATTACAGCAGCAGAGCTACTTTTCAAGTAGCTAAATGAAAGTGAAAGTTTAAAATGCTTCAAGCAATAAAAACAGTGCTTTGACAAATGTAGTTTCCAATACAGAAAGTTCTGAATGAGTACCAAATATTGCACATATTCTAGGTGGACAGAATACTATGAGGTTGTTTTCTTTACATAGCTTTAAAAGCAGGTGTTGGCTTCAACAGCCTTAGTACTTTGCCTTTCACTATCCATTACACTTTAAAAAGGAAGGGACAGATACCACCATTGAAAACATGGATTGTATTAGATGAATGAGGGCACTATAAGGGTACAACCAAGACAGGAATTAAAGAGTCAGTTCTCCCTAGCCTTTATTCTATGTTGTACATGATTTCAGTATACACTTAATGACTTATGTCTTTAAAACAAATGGCAGATGTCCATTTTTAGATTAAAAATAATAAAGCCTCTCATTCAGTGACATCATTGACAAAAGAAGGATGGGTTCCTGTGCAGGAGTTTTTATGCCACTCACCTAGAAAGTACTGTTATTTTCCATTAATGTATAGTATTTTACCCCTCTCATCTCTTTAAATAATTGATCACTAACCTCTGAAGGCCTGTCCACAAGTTACATACCTGCATCAAAAATGGTGTATTTTTTTGTTCAGACAAAACCTTGATGTCCATAATTCATTAAGGACTAGCATTATTTTTAATTAAAACACAAACTAAAAATAATTTAGATAGACACACACACTAATCTACAGTATTACGTTTGCTTTTCTTTGGAAAAAAAATAAGATTAATAAATCTAAAAAAATAAATAAAAATAAAATTAAAAAAAAGGGAATACACCACAAGATTTATAGAATAATCCATCACATTCCTCCAGAAAGGATATACAATAAACCTTTTGTTACATAAACAATCCTGCAAGTAAATACATTTTTAACACATATGTACAAAAAAAAAGTGACCTTGACGGGAATTGAATGCATGCAAAGGCTATACAAGAGTCATAAAACCAACTGTTAGTGAAAGAATGTAAGAAATGTTCAAGCTGGGGTAAAACATTAACTACCCAGCGAGAACATTAACTATGGAATCCAAAATAATATATACAGGATATTTGTACGCCACATTTAGATACCCTACAATATATTCAGCTTAGGGTGACCACATGTCCTGGATTGTCTGGGATAGTCCTGCAATGGGACTTTATGTCCTGGATCCTGGCCAGTCTCATACCAGAACAATGCAAAGTCCTGGACTGAGGGCTCTGACTGAAGGAGGCTATTTTTTTGAGACAGGGTTGCGGTGGGCTTTGTTGGTGGGAGGAAAGGAAGAGGGTTGCGAGATGTATTTATTTTTACAGTATTACATTTTTATACTAAACCCTCTAATGATGTAAACCTCATGGACATAGGGTCTTTTGTGATCCTAGGTATCTCCATCAGCATGAGTGGGCCTTCTAGTGACATCAATAAGGATATCACCAAAGGTATGTCCCCAACTGTACTGCTTTAGGAGGTTCAGTCCTGATTTGGGACAATATACAGTGGTCGAGACTTTATCCTTCAGTGTCCCAATTCTTTGCGACAGCATGCACAATCCTTTTACTACCTTGGGTGACAGCACTACTGTGCAGTAGTGGTGACTGACACATCTCCAAGCCATGCTTCCTGACATGGCACATCACCGGTGGGTCATATTGGGAAGTGCATAGCCCTCAGTGTTATGTGTCATGTCAAACTACCGGCTGCTCTGTGTCCCTGATTTCATCATCTGTAGGGGTATAATCATCGCGGGGTACGACCATTATGGTTGTTAATGGCACGGATCTCATGAGGGCTCGCTCGTCAAGAGAAGTCTGTCTTTTTTTTTTTTTTTAAATAAAATAAGCCAAATTGGCAGCTCAGCAGAGGTCATTATGACCTACCCTGGTGCCAGTTGAGTGAGCCTCCTTTAATTAAAACCAACTCTGTTGCTGTCAAGATACGCACCATTTACCAAGTAGTCACTCTGCAGCATTACTGGATCCTGGGGGCCAAGTCATTTGCTAATGACGTTGTGACGGGCGTGCAGGGAGACAGGCATGTTTGTCTCATTTTTTGACAGGGAAACCAGTCTTTGTACTAATATCTAGACAAACCCAAGGCTCTCCTATCCCTTGTCACTCACAGGTGGTGGTAAAGTATAGTTTTCAGAAAAGTTGGGGGGGGGGGGGGGGGAATGTACTTCCTCTTCCCCTCCTTTAATTATTGCCCCCACATAATTAGCCATTCCACCCACAGCACCTGATTGTATCCATATAAATGGTCACAGCTCCACCTTGCTGCAGGCTTTACCCCAGCACCCACATTGCAATTCACAGAACTCTACCCCAGCCCCAAGACTGAAAACATCCATCAGGGCTTGTCCCAGCAGCCAGACTGCACTCACGGTCTTGCCCCAAAATTTGCACACTCATAGTGCCCCCCAGCTGAGAGAGTATGCATCAAACACTGGCGATAAGTATCCATATATTCTTAGTGCTTAGTTGGAGATTAGAGATATAGATATAGATATATATCTATATCTATATCTATCCATTTGCATTAAATAGGTTAAATGGGTCAGGTATGACCATGTGGCTTACTATGTAAATTACACTTACATTGAAAAGCACAAAAATAAAAAACACCATAGACTTATTTGAAATACATTTTCATAATTATTGCATTTGCTTGCAATTAAAATTTAGTGTTCCTTTAAAATATTGTTTGTATTGAAACTCCACAACCAATAACGTGCATCATGGAAAATTATTCTAGATGCCGTTTAGAAAGTGATTCAAGCAAGCCTGTTCACAGCAGCAGATAAAATCTACACTCAAAACATTATTGGAGGTGACTGACACACACAAGCAGCAGTTGTTGTTGTTACAGAGTCTCATTGCATACTGATCCTGGTTTGTAGCCAAGTATCAGGCTCTCTAAAACTGATAAAACTGGTTTCTGGTGTTCAATTAACTGATGTATCTGGCATATCAATAGTTAAGAACACAACAATTAATTAAGTCAGTTGAGGAATAATATACACACACACACACCTCATGTAAAAAAGGACGCCATTTCAACTGAAGCACTCGAGAATTCCCATTACTTCCCTATTTTTCCAGCCACACCCTAGAAAACAGGAAAGATTCAGATTGAACATTTTGCAAGTAAGCCGCTTCTAACAAGACTCAAAATGATTTTTTTCCGGATTTCTTTCACAAGAAGTACTAAACTTCTAGCAGTTAATAGTTATTCCAAGCACGATCCAATGGGGAGGAGGGGGGGGTTGAAGGGATCAGTCAAGCATAAAACTTTAAAACCAAGTATGATTAACCGACTGGTTCTCAAAAGGTCAATGACATGCCAGCCCTTTGCAAGCACACAATCATAAAGTTACCCCCTGCTTAACCAAACTTAAAGGGTATGAAATGGCATGATTCTAAAATCCAAGAGTGTCACTTTGTTAACTTGTAATTCAATGTAATATGCAACACTCAAAGCTTTCCGATGGCCATGAGAACCCATTGCCGTTTGTGTCATTAGTAAGGAGAGACATAGGGGGTTTAAATAGCATGGTTGAGAAACATACCCTATTTGTAAAAAAAAAAAACAATTTAAGTGGGACAAGCAGACGGACATGCATTTTTGTTATACATAGTGCACGGAGAATTTATTGAGCACTGTGAGGACACCAATTAGATATTAGTTATTTGTAAGGACATCAGTTAAATATAAAATACCGGTATTTTTTTTTTTTTTTAAGGTGGCAACCCTACTTCCACATAAACAAAAATGTACGGTTTACTGATATATTTCCTACTGTAGTAATTTTAACATGAAATAGAGGGTTGGTAATTAACTGCAATGTGTTACAATTCAGTCAGAAAATAAAAGGATTACTTACCTCTCCTTTAATATTGGGACGCTAAATGCAAAAAATGAGAACAAGTTTTAATTGTGCATTCTAATCTACATATTTGCATGTTGTCTGGATTAAATGAGGTTCAAAGTAGAGCACATTACATTTCTCAGAGTATTTCAGGATAGAACAGCATGTTGCTGTCATACTATATGATCAAAAAGTAAATAGTATGCCAGGCCTTGAACTTTGATCACAATGGGAGTGGGAATGTGGCCAAATATTCACCACGGCTTTACAATCTAATATGACACAGGAAGACTGTACATGATTATTTTAAAGGCCCAAGCCCTTATGAAGTAATTATTTTGTGAAAATGCATTTATTTATAAAGTTTTTTTTTAACGGGAAGGATACACAGAGATTTCTCTCGTTTTCAAGTATGTCCATGGCCATTGCATTGTTACAAGAGGGTACACAATAATATTACAATACAAACAAATTTAACACAAAACATGAAATATAAAATCAACCATGACTACAGGCACATTCTGTATCGAGGTATATTGACAGATCTCTGTAGTATGATGTGGTTATTCCACAATTGCATTGCTCTCTAGGAATGCTCTTTTTTGTGTTGTGATGCAGTAAATGAAGTGCTGGTACTGGATCAGAGGTGGGATCAGCATTCAACTCAAGTAGGAAGGCAGATTCCCAGAAAAGCTTAAACTCAAGGCTGGAAAGGAAAATTGCATCTGAATTCTAGCGGTAGCCAGCTTAGCTCTTTTAACATGTCACAGTCACACATTATCACACGCACACACACAGCCAGTTACACATTATCACACGCACACACACAGCCAGTTACATTCACACACACACACCCAGTTACATTCACACACACACACACCCAGTTACATTCACACACACACACACACAGCCAGTTGCATTCACACATACATACACAGAGACCACATAGTTACATTCACTCATACATACACAGCCAGTTACATACACACATCACATACACACCATTTTTGTGTTTTTAAAAGAACAAAAATGTATTCTTACGGTGTCCTCCCTCCCAGTGCTGCTTACCTTATTGCAGGGGAGGGGGACTTTCATGCTGGAGCCGGATCTTCTTTAGGTTCCTGCTAAGTGCCGTGTTGTCATGTGACACTCTGCACTACAGCGTGTTGCGCAAGAGGGCGGAGCTTGCAGTCCATGTGATCCGCACAGACTCCCCCCCCCCCTCTCATGCTGAAAGTTAAAAAAAAAAAAAAACAGATGGCAGCCGGCAAGGGCACCCTGTGACAAACAGCACCCGGGCGCCAGGTCTGATTTCATGGTCGCCATGACGACTTGGCGCCCGGGGTTTGTCGAGCTAGGAGTTAAAAAATGTAGAAAGATTATGCAGGTGGGTTGCGGTGAAGGTGCACTACATCCCCATATTCAAGGACGGGCATTAACCTCTGTTATACAATCTGTTGCCTTACTGTGGACCATGGGCAGGATTTGTTTCTGTACAGAGCACCGAGTTTTGAAAAAAGTTTTGATGAGAGTTTTTCTAATGTAGAGGTCAACAGATAAATCACATACTAATTATTTGAAAGAATGGACTGCGGTCAGTGTGCCATTTGATTTTGTCCTGACCCGTAGATGGGAATTTTCTAATTTAGGTACTGTTCCTAAGTGTAATGTGACAGTTTTGTCAATCTGTGATCCACTTTTCTACCTCTGTGAACTGGTCTTGAAGCATAGTTTCAAACTGTGGTAGATTTTGATTGCTACTATAGATTATAGTGTCATCTGCATACATGTGTACAGTTGAGGCTTAGCAAATGCTATACAGATCATTCCTGAATAATGTGAATATTAGGGGACAGAGTACAAAGCCTTGGGATTCACCACACATGACAAGGAGAGTTGAGTTATGTGAGAAAGGGAATGCACTGGTCTACATATATTACCAACAGGTACTTATGAACATTATTCAACAGTGATGTTGTTGAATTGTTATTGTTGATTTTATTGAAGCGTTTACATAATTACTGCTTTAGTGGCAAAGCAGGAGAATGACATGGGCATGTTGATAAATGTGTATGCTATAAAACCTGCAAGTGGCAGTTATTTCTTCCATTAGTGCTGTGCCTGAAACAGGCATTTGATTTATTGGGGGATATGTATACATGTAATCTCTGGGGCAATATTCCAAAATGAATCACCAAGAACATTCCATTGGTTTCCATGGTGACTGGACCACTTTCAAAACGTTGTCCCCTTAATTGACCTTTATACACAACTCTGATTTTGAATATATAATCCCAATGTACACACACTATGGATTATGTGGATGTATTCAATACCTGTGATATATAGGCAAGAATAGTTTAAGAAGGTTAAACTTCACAGGAATATTAAATAATGCAGAAGACTGTAGTTCTCACGATTGGTACCAAGCAATATGATTTACAGGCATTTTAATCGGTGTACTGATCTCCTTCAATGACTCACCTTGGCATATTCAAGGTTATCCTTTAAAGAAATAATAGCCACAGCACTTAAAGAGAAACTTTAGGACAAGCTTATGAGTAAGCGCTCTGTGTAGTGTGAAACGCGTAAATCTATTGATCTGCTCTCTGTAAAGTTGCACGGGTTGGTGAATAAAGCACTTTTCTGCTGCAAAGATTTTGTGTATGCAGATTATTTGAAGGAAGTCACCAGGAGAGGAGTGCTTTTTCTTTCTGTTTAATAATTCGGTAACTCACCTTGGCATAGTCAAGGTCACAGCACTTAAGGAGAAGCTGTGACCATTCAGAAGAAGTGACCATGGTTTTTTTGGGGAGGGGGGGTTGTGTGCTGCATTTTTAAAAATGAATCAAAAATTAAAGTAACAAAAAAAAAAAATAAAAAACACTGAAGTTTTTAAGCCACAGAAAGCCACCTTTTATGCCACTGCTAAATAACTAGCTAAACCTTTAAATAGAAAAACTTATTTTAGAAGTCTAATGAGAACACGGTTGGTTAAAAATAGGGTAAATTCTCTAGATAAGGTTTTAATCACACAACTGAATGGGAAAATGTTTCCAACTCTACTACTTTGGCCTTAAGTTTGAAATTCCCATAGAAGTAAAGAACATAATGATTAATGGTCCCCATGGAAATTTTACAGAGAGAGTGATTTATTCATTAACCAACTGGGATTATTTGCCTAGCAGGTGGGAGGACTGATTGAGATTAAAAGTGAGAGTAAGAGGTGGGAAGTATTGACTGACAGTTATGGGTGGCTAATACATCAGGTATGGTGGGTGGAGGAGAGGAATTACATTATTATTTTTCTCCTGGGGGTGAGTAGGATGGTTTATTATGACTCATATTTAACTATAGGGTTTAGTAGAAAGAAGGAACATACAGAAGAAACTGGAGTATCCCTCTCCTTTTTTTCTTGAAAGGGCCTATTAATAGAATATGAAAGTGCAAGAATTTCTTGTATAAAGTGTATTATAATATACATATATAGAAATGTGAATTGTGTACCTTCTCAGTAATATTTAATAGTCAATAGACTGAAAAATTGAATAAAAATATATTTTAAAAAAAAATTAGAATTCCCATCTCAATTGCCTACATAGTCAACATGATTTGCTCCTCACTTGCAAGTACGGTAGATATCAAGGATGTACCACGTACAAGCAGTTGAGTTGTATTCACTCAAAAACTGTTCCCTAGTACAAGGTCCACTGTATAATATTTTATTAACCAAAGTTCCTCATTGTGCCATCTCTCTAAATTACAGGGATTTAGTATACATGCTACACTATATCCTGCGGGTGTCATCACCATGGTGCTCAGACACAAAACACAACAATTCTTAGGTCGTTTCTAAAATTCCAGAAGCGCTGAGGGAATCATGGTTCAAACTGATTGGTCAAGAAAGTATTCATGATATACTACCCAGCAACATCTGCTAAGAGAGATCATTGGGGTATGCAACTTTTTAAATGGCCAATTTAAAAATCATAAAACAAAATTATGATTTATTTGAAAAGTGGCCCCTCAGAGAAACGTGCAAAATGAAACACACTTTGGACAACAAATGTTTTTTGTGTTGCATTATAATATTTAAACAGTTTGCAGATATCCTTGTACCATTAGTACACTTTAAAGTTGTCAGTGGAAGTCTCATTTGAGCCAACCAGCCTGTCTGGACTTTGAATGATATTAGGATGGAAAGGAAACTAATTTTAGCCAAAACACATCCTGTCATCAGTCAAACATCTGGATTGTCTTTAGAGAAAAGGTCAAAGCAATATTTAATCTGGAAAAACTGTAACCAAGTTGTGTTTTCTAATTCTTTTTAATCACAGCATTTCAGGGATTTATTTGCTTCTCCATGTCAAATATTGTGGAGCATTCAGAAACACATTTGTGCATCGGTGGGTTTAAATGGGGAGCATTTCTTTGAGCACCAGAGTAATTCTCTAAAATATAGATTTATTCAAGAGTGTAGGTTTAAATCACTGCCAAGGACTGTTGGTGTGATTAATAAATCAATTTAGAATACTGTGCATGTCAATTGTTTTAATGCAAATTTTAATGTATAAAAAACAGGAAAACAGTCGGGAGGGGGAAAAAAAACCCCCACCATGCTGACAAACATTAGCTTGATTTCAGCATGTACCTGCTCAGTTGCACTCTTATCCAAAAGAACCAGCAGTTAAAAATTATAAGTAACCGTGCTATAATGGGTTCTTAAGAAAAATTATAGAATTGGCAAAAAAAATCCCAACTCACATGTGGTATAGGACACATACATTTTAGTACAAATTATTGCCAGTGTTTTTGCTGCATTTACCACTGCTTATACTTTGTGTATGACCACTGACTAATTTGGTAGGACATGGGCCAAAAGTTGCCAGCCATCTCCTAGGTAGGACCTTATCCATAAATGTCAGAATCAATTTATTTTTAAAAACATACTATTTCAAAAGTTTTGTAAAATGATTACATACCCTCTTTTCCCACTTGCTGGTAAAAATATTTTTCCAAAAGTTTAAGGAAATGGGAGGAAAAAAATTAAAATACCGTATTTTTACACTTGCACTTTTATCAAAGCTTTTACAACTGTGTAATTATAAGTGGCAGTGATAGTGTAAGTTAGTTTTTTTTGTCTGTTATTTGATTAGTTTTGCCTTGGAGAAAGGACAAAAGCTTAATCCCTAAATAGGTGTATAATTAATAACCTAAGGATAAACTAGAGTTCATAGAAGGTCACTTAACAAGAGGCAAGTGAAGGGCACCAATAAAAATCAGTCTACCATTACCACATAGAATCAGTGAGCGGTCACATACTGTAGGTAGTAGAATAGTGAGTGCAAACATTTAGCACTCCAGCCATGGATAGCTGAGCATCATAGGAAGCGTAGTCCACAACAGCTGGAATGCTAAAGGTTAGCCGAAATATACTCTAGAACATGGCTTCCTGTTGGAACCAATGAGATAAAGCCTGCTTCTTCTCTACCCATGTTCTTTGTGTATATACTTCCCTTCCCCTTTACCTATTTTAGCTGTGCTGCACATACTTAGTAGAACCCCAAAGGTCATACAGCTGGATTTAAAGTGCTAGGGCAGTGATGGCTGGCTTTCCATCATGGGAGCCAGCGTTCACAACAGCTGGCGAGCCAATGCTTAGTAATCACCTAACAAAAGGAACTTCAAATCTAAACCAGTTGCTAGATTACAACTTCCATACTCAAAATGGATAAGGATGATGGGAGTTATGTTTACTTTAAATGCATTTTAAACGCGTTAAACTTACTGCACTGATTAATGTCCTTCAATCTGTCCTTCTCAGAATTCCTGACTATTAAATCCTAGTGGAGCAGCTTTACAGCACTTACATTGCTGTGGAATTTGCTTACCTCGTTAGAGCAGCACAGTCCCGTGTGAACCAGGCTCTTCACCCTTGTGCAGCCCCATGTGATATGACCCCATGTCCCCTCAGAGCTGCTGTCAATGAACTCAGGACAAACACACCCACTTCTTGGGGCTGAGCTTTAAAACAGGAAGCCAATGAAAGACCGGGGTGGGAAGACCAATAGCAGCACCCAGGGGAGGGGATTCCTAGGTCCCTACAGTACTTGGCTTCAAAACCGATAAACCAGCATGTTGTTCTTACCAAACAAAACCTCAAGAGCTACAGGCGATCCTTAAGTAGCCTAGAACAGAATTCACATTGAGCATTGTGAATGGCCAGCAGATCACAAAGAAGAAAAAATACCTAAAAGGTGCTATAGGGGTTAATAAACACTGAATAAACTATATATATATATTAATGTTAAGGAACTAAAGTAAAATCAAGTATTACAGGGTTAAGCAACCTCTGTTAAAAGTCTGTTGGGCTAATGTAATACGTTTACTATCCGTCCTCTGATCCAGTGTAGCATGATTGTCAGCTTTACACAGGCTCCAGGGAAATCTAGTGTGACGGGTATAGTATACTGCAGCCCCGCTTCTCAGATCCCCGTGGATCTGAAGAGATGTTGCTTGCTTGTTCCTGCAGAGCCTCCTTTGCTCCTCCCATCCTACTAGTTTCACATTCAAGCTTTTACATGGGTGTGACAGGATGGAGCTCACGTGCAATTTCAAAAAGTGTTGTTGCCAATTAACTCTTTAGTCGCTGTCATATGCTAAAACCTAATAAAATGAAAGTCCTAATATCCCAATGTTCCCCACCAAGAGATTGGTGGGAAACACAAGAATATCATAATCGCAAATATTAGTATATATTCCTGATTGGTTGTTCAGGCAATGTCTAGTGCAAATAATCTCTCACTCAAATAATTTAAAAAAAGATACGTCAAATAAATTAGCAATACATTATATACTATATAAAACCCTGTGTTTATCTTTATTATTTATTCAAATTATTACCCCCTCACCAATTCCTGTGAACCCTTTCTAAACCAGTGAGAGTTTTAGGATTTCTATTCTGGCAGGTTCTAAAATGTTTGCACAGGTTATGTGTGCTTATCACTAAAATTCAGTCCATAGAGGAAAGGGGGTCAAATTGGGAATAACAACCAGCCCTTAAATATTTGTATACCAGTCCCATACCATACAGTCATTATACCAGCACCATAGCATAACATTTTCTTGTTCATAAAAGGGAAAGCCATGCATTTTAAAGCCCATTTGAAAAGTGTATCATTTATAGATATGACATATGAATTGCCATATGCAGGAGTATTTATAATGACAGTGTGTGAGATATAACCTTTTACATACTGGGTGAATATACTGACTTACCCCAGCATGCAGATTACAATCATAGGACTTGCCCCAGCACACAGATTGCACTCACAGGATTTAACCCAGTGCTTATATTGCATTGACAGGACTTTTCCCAGTACCCATATTGCACTCAGTACTTACCCCAGTATGCAGATTGCACTCACATAACTTACCCCAGCACCCAGAAATTACAAGAGCCCTCAGATTGCACTCACGTCTTGCCCCAGCACCCAGAACTTACCCCAGCACCCGGATTGTCACAAGACTTGTCTCATCACCTAGATTGCACTTACATGACTTGCCACAGCACCCAGGATACACCCCAGTACTTAAATTGCACTCACAGGACTTGTCCCAGCACCCAGGACTTACGCCAGCACTTAGATTGCACCCAAAAAACTTGCTCCAGCACACAAGACTTATGCCAGCATCCAGCCCAGCGCTAGGATTGCACCACAGCTTTGAAAAACAGCCAGTTGTGAAGCTGGGATTGAAGGCATCTGATTAACTGAAAGCCAATAAGAGCAGGGATTTCATTATGCATTCATCTGCAGCTGGGGACGGATGCTTAGCAGAGGGACCCTTGGATGTATTTTTATCGTGGCGGGGTTTCTATTTTTATTTGAGTAGGTGGATTCATTTTTATTTTTTGGATGGCCCTTACCTGGGCAAAAAGATGAGGATCAGGGGTATTGCAGATTATGAAAAGGTAATTATTTTATTTGTAGGGCACCCAATGGTTGCCAGGGGGTTGGGCAGTGGGCAAGGCAGAGATGAGAGTGGGTAAAAAAAAAAAAAAAATGATGCTGCATGGGAGCCTTTTGGCAGCCCCAAATCTCATATTGGGTAGCTGAAAACCTATGGCTTTCAAGGGAAAAGACTCCAGCTCCGAAGGCCTCAGATGCTTCACTTTCTGAATGGACTGAAAATTATTCAGATAATAATTGGGGATTATTCTAGCCTTGGTGAAGAAATAATCTTAATTTTATTAAAGACAGGAGGCGAATATTTGCACAATCCTTCTTTACTGAAACCTCCAGCAGCAAAAGAGTTAACAGAGTTGTAAAGATTCAACCAATAGAAACAAACACAGGATGCATATATAAACCCCCTCAGACACTTCCTCTTCCTCTTTCTTTGAACAGCCGAACAGGGCACGAACAACTTAATTCTCAAAAATAACCGATCACCACAAAAAGTCGGAGCACTGGAACCGGACAGATGCCAACTCAGAACACCATGCTGGAAGACAAAGAGAAAATTGTGAAAGTAAACTGGTCTACTAAACAGATTCATAATAAGACAGCAAGCAATAATCCCCATATTTGCATTTTTAACGCTCATTAAGAGAAAAAGATCCCATGCACCAAATTAGCAAGATGAAGAACTCCATCTATCAACTGTAGGAAAACAGGTTTTAACAGATTGATGTAAGAGATCAGAAGCGGCCTGTTAGGGCGTGTCCTAACCAAAGTCCGAGCTGGACGTGTTTTAGAGGAGCTCCCTGACGGCCTGTGGGGACAAGCTGCATACAGACGACAATAATCAGCACAAACCAGAGGAAAAACACCTCACAAGATGTCACAACACCGACATTCAAGAAAGCAGGAAAAACTGCTAAAGTTTATGACGCCAAAAGAAACGAAAAAGCCAAATAAACTTACCGAAGTAGACTTCCAAGATGGCGCCCTGGCGGACCACGATGAAGAGATCTGCGATGGAGATGATGGAGCCTCCTCAGCTTCCACGCCGGGAACGTTGCCTATGGAAGAAATTAAAACAATGCTCACTACCCTCAGAACACAAATAAAGGGGGATATATCCGACCTTACAACAGAGTTCGCCAGAGAGATAAGGGAGCTGGGCGACAGGACAACGAGAATCGAAACTAAAATGGACGACCTCGTGGAACATCACAACGAAGTTTCCGACGACCATAAGAGACTCAAACTGGAAGTTCAAAGTCTCAGGGAGAAAGTGTGGGACCTAGAGGACCGATCCCGCCGAAACAATCTGAGACTCAGAGGCATCCCGGAGGAGATACAACCGGCTCATCTGGCAGAATGGACAAAGGGCCTATTCTCAGCACTCCTACCAGAGATCACTGGCACAAATACGCTAATAGACAGAATCCATCGTCTACCAAAGCCGAAAAACCTCCCTACGGAACTGCCGAGTGACACCATAATGAGACTGCACTTTTTCCACTTCAAAGAAGCAGTGATGAAGGTCAGTCGAGAAATGAAAGTCCTGCCAGCACCGTATGATAACATAAAAATTTTCACGGACCTATCCCCGAATACGCTGCAACAACGAAGGCTGTTCCAACCCATAACAGAGGCCCTCAGAGAAGCAGATATCAAATACAAATGGGGCTTCCCTGTAAAGATCATAGTTACCAGACAGGGTTCCACCACGGTGCTTAGGTCCCCAGAAGAAGGTACCAAATACCTACAACACTGGGCTATCCCAAACCGAAGCCTGTTGGCCCAAGATCAGTCGAAAAGACAGCGGCTGACCAGAGATTGGATCCCTGCCCACAATAACCGCGGACCCAGTCACAACAGAGTTATCGGATGACCGTTTCACTCACCGCAAAGACGGAGAAACGAGCCACAAAGCGCGGAAAAAAAGAACCAAAGATATCCATACAGACGCTATGCAGCTTAATTAAACGGGCAAGAGGAGAAGTGAGACTCCTCGTCAAGTGCAAGATTTTACCTGAATGACACATACCCATGGACACCCGCACGGCAGCTCCAGGGAACCCGAAGATTAGATCGCTAGACATTTCTATGAGGAATACCTGGAGAAACTTACATCTTTAACCCCAAACGGACTGTGTCTAAAACATTGAATGTGGTAATTTTGATAAAATTCGTTATAGCCATATTTTGAAGGCAATGGGTTAATTAGGAAAGGCTCTCATTTTGATAGAGTCCGTTTAAAGAACAGCAAAGTTTATTTTTTCTGCCTGTTCCTCTACCTTTCGTTTACGGTGGTGCTTTTCACACAAGTGACATATGAATGCACCAAGAGTTAGCTAATAAGTTGAGTTCAAACAACTGAGATTTATCTCTTTCTCTTAAAGTTTTTTCTACAGATACCCGATTAGAGGAGCCGTATAGAACGGCCTACAGCATAACAGATCTTGTATGTACAAAATCCAATTCATTTAAGTATTTTAAGAGAGACAGATTGAAAAAAAAAAAAAAATGGTTCTTCTGGATTGAGGCCACACTTACAAAGAGTTGTCCCTAATGGGCCGTGTGACCTCCACTATCCCTATTGTTAGTTTATGCAGAAACAGGCGTTTTCTGTGACTAACCGACACCCCCCCACCCATCTGGTGATGGGATTAGTGCCAAACTATATGTATATATTGGTTTACCGAGTAATGTTTGCACTAACTATGTTTAAGTGGTCCAAATGTGACCATTTTGTCTTCCAACATTGGAATTTTCTACAGTTCTATATTTTTTTAATTGTCTATAATTTATGTTCTTTCCTTTTTTCTTCTAATTTTTATACAAGTTCGTGTAAGTTTCCAGAGGGACAGGTAAACCTGAGAGTGCATAAGATTAGACCTAATATAGGGCTCAGTCTCCTCTTCAGAGTGATGAAAGCAAGAACATGGACTACACAGTCAGCCCCCCCAACATCTAAAATGAACACAAACGTGGTGAGTACAGCAGAGTGGGAATGCGTGACGCTGGTAGTGCTGTGCAACATCAAACAAAGAGACACGATTTCATACAGATGTCTATAAAAGTAATATCTATTAATACAAAGGGGCTTAACACCCCTAATAAACGCAGATTACTATTCCACGAAGCTAAAATCAACAAAGCCCAGATAATCTGTGCCCAAGAGACACATTTTGCAACAAATAAAATACCTAAATTAGTCACTGCACAATATACTGAAGTGTTCCATTCCACATCCACTAAGAAAAAATGTGGGGTGTCCACCTGGTTCCACAAATCACTGGCCTTTACATTAACCAAAATTAAGCGAGACACACGGGGAAGATATCTGATTATAGAAGCAAATATTAACAACCTACCATACATAATTGTTAATCTATACGCCCCAAACTCTGACACAGTTTCGTATCTTAAGAAATTTCTCACCCGAAATATATTAGTTCAAAATACAGCAACAATTGTATGCGGCGATCTTAACAAGATTGTTGATCCTGCCTTAGATACATCTTCCACCCCAACATCAAAACATCTCCGCACTTTACAATCACAAAGCCGAGCATTCCAGAAAATCCTAACAGAAGCTAAATTATATGATGTCTGGAGAATACATAATTGATCCAAAAAAGACTACACGTTTTACTCACATGTTCACTCGACCTATTCGAGAATAGATTTTTTTCTATTAGATAAAATGACTCTTCAACGAGTCACTAGCTGCGAGATTGGAACAATCCAATGGTCTGACCACGCTCCAATATGTATTACAATAGCGGTGCAATCCCCCTACAAAGGCCTAGGATCTTGGCGTCTTAATGAAAGTTTACTTACTAACCCCACCACCAAACAAAAAATGACAAGAGTATTAGATGAATATTTTGAGTTAAATGACTCACCAGACATTTCTGTAGAGACACTGTGGGAAGCTCACAAGTCGGTCACTAGAGGACACCTCATAGCAGTAGCATCCTATGAAAAGAAAAAAAAGAGAATTAAAAATGAAACAGTTATTGTTAGATTTGCAAAATCTAGAGGCAATCAATAAAACCAAACCCACGAAAGCAGGAATATCTAAAATCAAAAGTGTAAAACAGGCCATATCAGTTATCCAATTACACCACACTCAAATACAACTACAAAGATTAAATCAAATTATACACAAGGGAACAAACCCACTAGATTCTTAGCAAGACGCCTAAAAAAATTGGAAGCCAAAAGAGCCATAACGTACCAAATCACACAACAAGGAGTTAAGATCCAGAACCCAGCAGACATACCAGAAGCCTTCGCCTCATATTATTCATCCCTATACAATTTAAATAAAGATAAAAACACGCCCCAACCAGATGCCACCCAAATAGAAAATTTTTTGAATAAAATCACACTGCCTTCAGTAGATCAATCAGATTTAGCCAAACTCATAGCGGAAATAAAAGAGGAAGAAGTAAGAGATGCAATAAAATTACTCCCCAAGAATAAAGGCCCCGGCCCAGATGGTTTCTCGAATCAATACTACAAAATTTTTCAAAAACAATTGACGCCATATATAACCAAAACATTTAACGCTTGCAGTTCTAAAGGATCATTTCCCCCCTCTATGTTGACAGCCCACATTATTACTATCCCCAAACCAGGCAAACCCCCAACACTTTGCCCAAATTTCCGTCCCATATCCCTTCTCAACACTGATGTAAAATTATACGCCAAAATAATGGCAAACAGAATCGCATCAATATTACCCAATCTTATACATTATGATCAAGTAGGATTCATACGAGGAAGACAAGGTACAGATAATACCCGAAAAATAATTGATATCCTCTCCCTAGTTAACGCAAAGAAAATACCCAGTTTATTTTTAGCTATAGACGCGGAAAAGGCGTTTGACCGCCTTCATTGGCTTTACTTAGAAAAAGTACTACAAAAATTCAAGTTTCCCCAAGAATACATAAAAGCAATATTTGCTCTATATTCCACCCCTTCAGCAATAGTTACGTATGCAGGGTTTCACTCTGATCCTTTCCGCATATCAAATGGCTCCAGACAGGGATGTCCTTTATCCCCCCTCTTATATGTTCTTGCTATAGAACCCCTGGCGGAATTGATCCGCAAACAACCCGCGATCACCGGTATTCCATACACGCCACATGACAGTGAAACTAGGATTATTCGCGGACGATATTCTAATTTCCCTCTCCCACCCTCAACAATCCCTCCCACAGCTACACACAGTACTAGAGGAATTTAGCAAGGTCTCATACCACAAAGTTAACGTAGCTAAAACACAAGCCCTACCGATTTGCTTACCCACACAGGTTTTACAACAATTAAAAAGTGAATATGCTTATGATTGGAGAGCAGATGATATTTCCTACCTAGGAGTATATGTCACAAAGAACACTGCCCACCTCATCAAGGACAATCTGGTTAAATTATGGAAAAAAATTAAACAAGAAATGAATGAATGGTCGTCTTTATTTCTGACGTGGCTAGGTAGAATAGCGACAATAAAGATGTCTGTTATGCCAAAATTACTCTATTTATTTAGGGCTTTACCGGTTGCAATTCCAAAAAATATTCTGAAAAACATACAAACAGATATCCTAAGATTTATAAATGCCCATAAACCTACTAGAATTGCCAACAAATGGCTAAAATTACCCCCAAACCAGGGTGGCTTGGGTATCCCCTCAGTGGCGCAGTACTACCAAGCGGCACGCATGGCTCAATCAATGATGGCTCACTGCAGCCCAGGTGTGGTGGCGTGGGTGGACGTGGAGGATGCACAATGTCACCCATATAGATTAATTGACATGCTTTGGACACAGTCTATGAAACCGGTGCCCCAGGATCGCCGATTACCGAGCATCGATATAACTCTAAAAACATGGAAATATTATACAAAAAGTATGCCGGAACTGTCCAAACTGTCAGTGGCTACCCCTATAACCAGTATAGAGAGATTAATAACTGACATGAAACTAGATAATTGGCGAAAAAAAGGAATAGTTACTCTGCAAGATCTATACCACCAACAAACCTTGAAATCCTTTACGGATCTCAGGACCCAATATAAATTAAGTGAAAATGAATGGCTCAAATACCTGCAAGTGCAACAAGTTATATCCTGCACTCCTAACACGCTATCAGTACCGGGGCATACCCCACACAAATTTATTATGTCATGTTTAAAAATGCCATATCTAAAAAAATCACTCACTTTATGTTACCAAGCATTATATACACCGAATATGACTAGTGCTCTCCCTTTCGCAATAGCTTGGGAAGAAGAATTGGGAACCCATTTAACTCCCTTAGAATGGAAACAAGCGATCACTTTCCCACATAGGATCTCCCATAACGCCAACCACACAGAACTTGCAAAAAAATTGTTGTATAGATGGTATTATGTTCCCACGAAATTGGCAAAAATTTACCCTTCTACTACAAATATGTGCTGGAGAGGTTGTAATATGCCTGGAACTATGTTACATATTTGGTGGGAGTGTCCAGCGATCTCCAAATATTGGGTCTATATTTATTTGATTATCAAGGAGTTGATACAGAAGCCAATAGCTCAATCTCCCAAACTAGCTATCTTACATGTTTTCCCCTCTTTGATAAAGTGGCCACAGAAGGTGATACTGGGCCACATATTACTGGCTAGTAAAACGCTACTTAGTAGGAGATGGAAGGATCCATCAGCTCCGTCACACGAGGAACTCCAAAACTTAATAACATACAATTTACAAATGGAAAAATTACACTATGTTTCTAATAACCGTTTAGAACAATATTTGGAGATCATAAAGGTGTGGGAGGAATGCCTAAACAAAGTAAAATAAGAACTGGAACTCAAGCGAACCTGACTAAATCAGTTGAGAATTTTAGTAAGAAATTAGACCAAACTAAGATAGGAGACAACCTCAAACAAGTTATGTAAACATATAAGGGTTTCTAATCTTACCTGACCTCTTATACTTATTTGTTCTTAAACATTTTTTTCACATACCTGTGTTCCCAGTTTACTCTTTTCCTTTTTTTTTTTTTCTTTTTTCTCTCTCTCTCTTTATGGTCTTTTCCTTTTTCTTACACTTCTTTTTCCTTTTGTTTATTTTATGTGTATAATGTATTTTTCCTTTATTTCAATATCAGGAATCTGAGATATATGTTGATTGTATAAATCGATGGTTTCATATTTTGTATAACCAAGGATATGTAAAGTTTATATGATATATTACTGCATATTTGTAACATCCTGTGGTAACTCAATAAAAATTTTGAATGTAAAAAAAAAAAAAAAAAAAAAGAAGCGGCCTGTTAGGCACTGCACGCAAAATGGACTTGGCTGACAAATACCTATGGACACAGCTAGTCAAGAAAAACACCCCTTTTTTTCCGGGTAGAAGGAAAAATAATCCATAGAAAAGTCAGAAATCAGAAAACCGGCACAATAACACCAAATAGAGCAAAAGCGAAGGAGGAGAGCAACATTATCAGGCCATTCCTCAACACAATGAAGGACCCTAGACACATCCGAAATGAATTGTGCCCTGACATTGAAGGTCAAGCCAAGTGGATGCCACATAAAAGGCAAAGAACCGATGGATCATAGCTGAAAAACATTCCTAGAAGGGAAAAATGTACCGCCGAGAAAGTGAACCTCAGGATGTTCATAATACTAAAGTACAGAATAGACAGTATAGGGCCAGACAGGGAGAGAGCCAAAGTGTCAGCACATTATAGTACAAGGAGAGATACCCATAGATGTGATCTCCACAGCAGGGTGATTAATAAGCCCATTACTCACTGGGGAGTGATTAGATAGGGAGACCGGAGAACTGTGGGAAGGCATAGGCTCCCTGGAGAGGCCATGACTGGAGAAACACATCCACTGCCATAGAGAGAGGTCCGGCATCCAGCTGAAGGGCTGGTGTCTGAAAGTTTGCCCTAAATACAAACATTTCAAGGTTGAAGGTACCCTTGAGATTCAGGGCAAGAATGACCAATGGGGACACATGCCAATGTGTGGGGCCAATGAACAGTGAGTTCTGTCTTAGAGGAAACTGGGAATCACAAAGGGACACCTGATATCCAGTAAGTTGATATGGAATCCACGTTCTTCAGGGGTCCACAGGCCTCCACATGAGATACACCCCATCTGAGGGAGCTGGCGTCAGAATCTACGATGCATCATTCCAGAGTGGAGACAATCAAGTCAAAGGAACCTAAAGATGAGCCTTCAGACATTGCATTACGAGATAGTGCAAGGGCCCTGGAAAAAATGGCCTGTATAGAGGCAGAGAGCAGACGATCATGCTACTCAAGAGCAACCGAGAAGGCGGTGGAGATCTTAGACTGAGATAGTTTGAGGACAACCGACACGGAGTATCATGAAACCCAGGAATTGTATCAATTGAATGGATTTTAATTTCAATTTGCCTTGTTGATCATAAAGCCAAGATTCTTTAAGAGATGGCCGATCTTGCACCATCAGCAAGATGTTGTCCAGATAAATGATAGTGGATTCAGCGAGCATGAAGGCACTCCATAACTGGCTTGGGCAGTTTTGTGAAGCACCAAGGAGCAGAGCCCGAATGGCCACAGGTGATCTTGTCAGAAAAAACGGATGTGTGGGAGAACGCGACGTACCCCTTACTAGATATTAATCTGGCCTGGAAGGAGGATGATGCATCCTAATAGAACAGTGAACGGTAGAAGAATGTGCAGTTTTGAAAACTGGTAGGACGTCAGATTCTGAGCAGAGGGGCCTGATTCTGTAAAAGGCGTTCTGCTGGTGGCACGGCCCTCTGCCGACCAGCCCTGAATTAAAACTATCCCCATGGAAGACCTGCTTCATTGATGTCTGAGCTTTGTTTAGCTAGGTAAATATGTTGACTTGTTGATTTATTTAGTTGAGGTCCCTATCCCAGGCCCCAGGATATGTCCAGCAAGATATGTCCTGCCCCTGGGCCAAGATCCTTGGGGGCCAGTTCATGTCAGCTTGACATCCAATTTGTAAAGGGTGGCTTTGTGCTGTTCTGCTAACATAGCCACGTAAGCATTGCCTAGGAGACACATGGCTTGTTGCGCCCATTCCCGGGACAGCCGTGTATCTAGTGGGGTGCCCTCTGTCAAAGCTTTATCTGTGATGAGGAACAATTGTGATGGTGGCCAAGACATCAAGCAGTTTGTCTTTCTAGATGCTAAGGCCCTGTTCCAGCCCTTTGCAAGGACTTTGACATTCTTGGGCATGAAAATTACAAAGGTCAGGTCAAACAGAGGTGTTAGCCACTTTGTACTGTATAGTAGGACAAGGACACTCCGCATTGAGCTTCTGGCATACCTCCTTTTCCAGGGGATGCTAGGTAGGACACCACTCTGAGGACCTGGAATGGCGAAGGATCGAAAAAAGGGAGACCCATAGCATCCAGAATCTCCAAGGATGTGCCAGGTTTAGAGGAGCCTGTGAGGGAGTCCTGGAGCAGGGCACCCCTGGGGTGCAAGGGTCCTGATAGATCAGCAAGAAGTGGAATCCTAGGGCATTCTGGTCTATAGATCCCTGCTTAGTACTCCTTTATCACAACTTCTGAACCCCTTGTTGAGGTAGGGTCATGAAGGACCACCAGTGGGCCACTCTTGGCCTTTTTTTTTTTACAGGCATCCTGCCCTTGGAGTTGGCATTCAGTGAATCTCTGGGTCTAAAGGATCAGTGAGAGCCCTGGATTCAGAAGCATCTCTGCCATCAGAGAGTATGGGGATGAGAATGCCTGGGACTGATGTAGAGCAGCCAGTGCATAGATGAGGTTGTCAGCCAGAACAGAGCGCAGCCAAGAGTAAAGCCCTGTGGGCACATAAGTCTCTTCTGTCAAACTGTCTCAGTGCCGTGCCATTTCTTCAAGGCACAAGAGAAGTATATGTTGTGGTGCCTGTATATATCGGGGGTTACCCAAGGTGTCAGTGGGGGTCACCCACAGCACAGTTATAAAGGCTGCTAAGCCAATCCCTTTAATCAGAGGGGGAACACCCCTGGCCTTGTTGGGAGAGGCATATGTTGTTGTGCCTGTATATAAATCAGGGGTCACCTGACTTGTCAGTGGGGGTCACCCACATCACTGGGATAAAGGCTGTTAGGCCAATCCCTTTAATCAGAGGGGGAACACCCCTGGCCTTGTTGTGAGGCATATGTTGTTGTGCCTGTATATAAATCAGGGGTCACCTGACATGTCAGTGGGGGTCACCCAGAGCACTGGGATAAAGACTGTTAGGACAATCCCTTTCTTCATAAGGGGGTCACTCCTGGCCTTGTTGTGAGAGGCATGTGTTTTAGTGCCTGTATATAAATTGGGGGTCACCTGAGGTGTCAGTGAGAGTCACCGCACTGGCATAAAGGCTGTTAGGCCAATCCCTTTATTGATAGGGGTGTCACCCCTGGCCTTATTGTGAGAGGCACATGTTGTGGTACCTGTACATATCGGGAGTAACCCGAGATATCAGTGGGGGTCACCCAATACAGTGGGTAAAAGGCTGTTAGGCCAATCCCTTTAGTCATAGGGACCCCTGGCCTTGTTGGCAAAGGCATTTGTTGTGGTGCCTGTATATCCAGGAATGATTCCTGGGTAATTCTGTAGATGGGTGTCTCATAGGAGAGCCCTGCTTAGAGGAACGAGCCAGGTATTCATCAAGGGTTTTAAAATTTCTCATCCCCAGAAGGCACATCTACCTGTTCAGATGTAGTATTCAGTGTAACCAAAAGCGGGGAACACAACCCTTTTCTTGAGGGGTGTCTTGCCCTTTCCTTGAGGAAGAGTGTCCAACCCGGACCTCTTATTAGAGGGGGTCAGATCATGACAATGGTACGAGGCCTCAGATCTGACCCATGCAAGTGAAGGAGCTTCAGGGGCGTCCTGAGTATATGTTGGGGGTTGGTTTGTTGCAGAATGGCCAAAGGCTGCTGGCAAAGATGCAGCCAAGCTTGACTTCAGCCATGCCTGAAGGGCCCCACGCATGGGTTATCCATATCACTTTCTATGACAAGTGGAAACTCTTTCAGTAATGATATCTGAAAGATGTAATGGGGAGCTATATATAATAAAAGTGAAATTTAACAGGCTTCACCCAATTGCCCAGTGGGGGTTCACCCACAGATGGGGTCAGCAGCTTAGAGAAAAGAAACATGTCTGTGCGCTAAGCTAGTCACAGGCTCAAATAATATAAATGTATAGAATTATGGTTACCAAACAGGTGTGAGCATGCTGCAAATACAGTGTGATTGGCTGTACAATGTATACAAAAAAAAGCAAACTGTCTGCGCTTTTCCCGTCTAATAAAGCTGGCAGCAATATTATGGCATATAATTTTTATATATTTGATGCCACCTTATAGAGAAGCGTACCTACACACACATCTGGTGATAGTTATAATGTGTAAAAATGTTTGGCAAAGTGTTTTTTTTTTTTTTTTGTAAGCTGGTATGAAAACACCATTATCACACCCAGGCAGGTTAACACAAACCCCGGAGGGGGTTATATCACTTTAAACGTGAAGCAGCATACATGCTGCTGCAGCAAGCAAAATAAACCTGGAGGGGTTTAAAATTGTCAGGGGAAATGCAAAGAATGATATATGGGAGCTAGATCCCTGAAGTAAATATCCCTTTATAACCTGGTTTATCAAATATATGTGGAATGTGGCAGACTCTTAGGTCAGTAGGTGTCAGAAAGAGGGGGTCATCCCCTTGCATGGAACAGTTTGTGGTATGTTTGCCTTAAACAATAATAATGCAATATATATGTATGTAGGCCAAAAGCAGGGCCTAACCTGGCAGTGCAAGCACCAAGAGAGGGGCTGAATAAGCCAACCATTAGAGAGAAACATAAAATGGTGAGGTGTGTGTGTGGAAAGCAGTATTGCCGCTAATGGTAGAAAAAGAGAACTCCATTAGAGGTGTAAATCCCTAAAACTAAGCAATAACCTGTGAAGGAAAACACAATAAAGGGACAAAAAATCCAATACATAGTAATAAAGCAATCTGAAGTATAGATTAAATAAACTGTAAAGTGAGAAACACTCTAGTGTGGAAGGTGCTCACCTGGAGGCAGCAGCAAAGAAAGAGGAAGAGGAAGTGTCTGAGGGGGTTTATATATGCATCCTGTGTTTGTTTCTATTGGTTGAATCTTTACAACTCTGTTAACTCTTTTGCTGCTGGAGGTTTCAGTAAAGAAGGATTATGCAAATATGAAGCCTCCTGTCTTGCCATAAAATTGGGCCATGCCCAGGGATCCCTTCGATTAAGGTAATATGCTTGATCTGAATCCAATATGGAATTCTGTATTTGCTCGAATATAAGACGACCCCCCAAACTTTGGATATTCCTTTAGGAAAGAAACTAAACGCCTGAATATAATAATATATTAAAAAAGTTTAACTTGTATATATTCACATGTAAATTGCTTTTTTTATGATATTAAACAAATGATTTCTTGTTTTTATTTCCTTTTGTGTGCCAATGCTGCCTCTCTCTCCCCCCTGCTTTGTCTCTCTCTCCCCCCTTCCCCCCAGCGTTGTCTCACTCTCTCCCCCCAGTGTTATCTCTCTCCCCCTCCCTCCCACGTTGTCTCTCCCTCCCCCCAAACTTTTCTCTCTCTCTCCCCCAAACTTTTCTCTCTCTCCACCTCCCTCCATCTTTTCTCTATCTCTCTCCCCCTCCCTCTCACCTTCTCTCTCTCTCCCCCCCTTCACCTCAACTTGTCTCTCTCTCCCCCTCCCCTCCCCTTTCTCTCTCTCCCCCTCTCCCCTTGCCTCTCTCTCCCTCCCCTTGTTTCTCTTTCCATCCCTCCCTCCCCCTCACCTTGTTTCTCCTTCCCTGGTGGCTAGTGGGGGCAGCCAGGTGATGACGGGCAGCATGGAGGATGTCTCCACTATTGTGCAGACATCCCCCGGCTGCCCAAATATCCCTGGAAGACGGAAGTGTCGGGCAGCATGGAGGATGTCTCCACTATCGTGCAGACATCCACCGGCTGCCCAAATATCCCTGGTGGCTAGTGGGGGCAGCTGGATGATGTCTGCACGATACGCGCATACATCCTCCGCTGCTGCCCGGCACGTCTGCCGGGACTTCTATGATGAATTCTATCATCATAGAAGTTGCGACGGACATACCGGGCAGCAGCGGAGGATGTCTGCGCGCAACACGCAGACATCTACCGGCTGTTAGCGAGGGGGATCCAGGTCCCCTGCAGCTCTGCAGGGGACTTGGATCCCAGTCTTATAGCCTGAACTCGATTTGAGGTCAAACTATAAGATGACCTTAAATATAAAACGAGGGGTCTTTTTCAGAGCATTTGCAAAAAAAAAAAACCTTGTCTTATATTCGTGCAAATACGGTAATCAGTGCATATTGCATTTGCCCTTAAGTTTTTTTTTTTTTATTGTTTCTAATGAAAGTACAAAAAGGATTTTCAATAAATATTCACATATCTAATAAAAAAAAAACAGAAAAAAAACAGTCTGATAATACCTTTGATAATACCTTTGTCATCATACGTTACTCTGTCTCATTCTCCTTCCTCCTGTGAGGTTCAACTATCTTAGGCTGCTGTACCGTTCTCAGTCTGTTCTTTATTTTACCTAGTGATTTCCGGGGTAGTTGGCCCCTTTTATTGCCACACTACCTCGCATTTCTCAACAAGACAATATAACAACTCGTTCTTAATTCTTGTCCTCCTATACATACTGTATATTTCATAATATTCCTATAGAAACATAGAAACATAGAATGTGTTGGCAGATAAGAACCATTCGGTCCATCTAGTCTGCCTATAGTTCTAAGTCTGGTCCGATGGGTAGGGTCGTCACACGAGGCTATATCCTGGATTTTCAAGTTATTAGCAATAATCCAGTTCACCCCCTTCCAGTTTCTCAATCCATTCCCCCCATTAGTTAGTATCTTTTCTCCGTCCTTTTATCTGCTGGGATATGCCTCTCTCCATTAAACATTGGTGTAGCAGTTGTTGTTTAACCTCTCCCCATGAGATTATGGAGGAGATCTTCCAATTCCTTGCTATTATAAGTTTAGTCGCAATAAGCACATGGATAATAAAGTATGGCGTTTTTGTCTCTGGCATATTTAGATGTAATAATGCTTGAGCTGGTGATAGCTTCCAACTCGCCCCATACTGCGTGACGATCACACTTTTTTTTTTTTTGCACTCAGAATCGAGAACACGAAAATAATCAAGTGAACAATAACCGTGAAGTCGTGTGTTTTCAACTCATCCTTGTGCATTTTCACTATGCTTAGTCTCCTTGACCTGAAGATTATCATAATACGATTTCTTACATTACAAATTAACAAAATAGTGACAATCTTCATTCTCATATAAAAATACATAAAGGACATTCAAATCTACAAAACATTTAACAAGACATACTACTAAAACATTTACTTCCATGGAGATCGAGGGGAGAAAAAACGGGGGGACACAAAAGCCATCTAGCCGCTGTTCACCTTTTATTTTACCATATTTCATGTGGATCAGTGGTCTACAGTTCAAACGCGTCTACTATGTTTCATCTCAAGTCCCGAGTTAGGAGTTCTAGGCATTTATCCCATTTTTCCACCTTTTTTAGGTCTTTTGTTTGATAAAGTGAAATTCCTCTCTCCATCTTAAATTGATATTCCAGTTGTTTCTTAATCTCCACCCAACTCGGGACTTGTGGTGATTTCCATAGTCTACCTATTGACACTTTTATTGCGGTTAAAAAATGTAAAGTAAAAGCCTTCTCCCATTCCTTAGTACCTGGTAGATTTAAGTGCAAGAGAAGTATCTCCGGCTTATTTAACAACGGAATTTTTGTCATACATAGAAGCTTCCCCAACATTTCCTGCCACATCAATTTAAGGGGTTGACATGCCCACCATGTATGTAGCATGTCCCCTCTATCCTTATTGCATCTCCAGCATGTATCCGGTGCCCCCCGCCCCATCACCGCCAGGCGGGATGGCACCAGATACATCCTGTTTAGAATTTTATAATGTGATTCCACCAAATTTAGACACCTCACTGATTTATATGTCAAGAAAAGGGATTTTATCAAATCTTCCTTTGGTATAATAATACCTATATCACGTTCCCACTTAGAAAAAGCCGAGAAGTCACAATCTGCATTATCCAGATCTAGCATATCTTTTATTCTTTTTAATAGATTTTTCTGGTTGTTATCTTTTAGGATTTTCCTAAAAAGATTCACTTTATCTGATTTCGTCTTGTGCAGATGTTTTGACAAATAACCCTTCATCCTTAGGTAATTAAAAGTTTCACCTTTCAATTCTGGAAAGCTATCCTGCAGTTCCTGGAAGGGAATAATTCCCGTATTCCCCCAAATTTCTCCCAGGGATTTCACACCACATTCATGCCAGGCTTTCAGATTTATATAATCTATATTACTTTCCAGCAATGTCAGTGGGAGCTCGTGAATTACATAGTTGTCAAACCCAAGTCTTTTCCTGTGTCTTCTCCACACGTGTAGAATATTGTCTAAAACTATCCCTCTACCTTTGGTTTGATCTTTTTCTTTACTCTTTTCCCCAGTGTACCAGAAAAGTTTGACCAGCTCTGATTCTCCGCCCAAAACTGCTTCGATATTATACCAAGCCTCGTTACTAGATATATTTAACTGGGAGGTGACTGCATGGGCTAAAAGGCTTGAGTCATGGTATTGTATTATGTCTGGCATTCCCAATCCTCCCTGTGAGATCTTTCTTTTTAAACAGTTTAATTTTAGTCTTGGTTTTTTGTTTTGCCACACAAAGTTCCTAAGAGCCCGTTGTATCATAGTGAGCCAACTGACTGGGGTTTCTATTGGGAGCATCCTGAAAAGGTAGAGCCATTTTGGTAGAATATAGATCTTGACCACATTTATTCGTCCCCACCAGGAAAAACATAGGTTCTTCCAGTCGCTTAGTTGTTTGGTAGTAGACTTTAGCAAAGGGAGGAAGTTTTCCTCCATTATTTTCATTGGATCTGCCCAGATACTTATGCCCAGGTATTTCAAATTATCCGCCCAGACAAATCTGAATTTAGTTTTTAATTTGTTCTCTAATTCTACCGATATGTTATTTGGCAGGGCAATGGTTTTATCATGATTTAATTTGTACCCAGATACCATTGAGTATCTATCTATTTCATTCACTAAGCCTACCAAGGATTTATCAGGGTTCTCCATAGTCACTATAGTGTCATCCGCATAGAGGTTGATTTTTAACTCCTCACTTCCTATCTTTAGCGTGACGATCACACTTTATTCCATTCTTTCACCTCAATCTTTATGTTTAAGTCCGTCTCCCACTTTTTTATAGCTGTTGGGGGTGGGTTAGTGTATGCTGCTCTGACTATTTATACTGCAGTTGCTAGTATTCTCTGCGAATGCGTCTTCTGGAGGCTGTCTATAAATATACTTATTTGCCTTGATGGTAGAAACATAGAAACATAGAATGTGTCGGCAGATAAGAACCATTCGGTCCATTTAGTCTGCCCAATTTTTTTTTGAGTACTTTTATTAGTCCCCCGTTCCCGGTCTTATAGCTAGGATAGCCTTGTGTCTATCCCACGCATGCTTAAAATCCTTGACTGTGTTTACCTCTACCACTTCTGCTGGAAGGCTATTCCATACATCCACTTCCCTCTCAGTAAAGTAATACTTCCTGATATTACTTTTAAATCGTTGCCCCTCTAATTTAAGACTATGTCCTCTACTTGTGGTAGTTTTTCTTCTATTAAATATACTCTCTTCAAATGGTGGTTCCTCAATTATCATTTGTCCTACCAAGCTCTTTACCCTTAGGTTTTTGAAACAATCCTTGGCTGGAATTCCGTACTCTGATTGTAATATCAGGAACGATTTCATCTTTGAGTTATCCCTTAAGTCTTTAAGTTTATTCCCCTCCTTCTCCACCCTAAATTTTCGATGTTGTTTTCAATAACCGATAATGGTAGAGATGATATGATTTTATCTTGTAGACCTAGCTTTATTTTAACCTCATACCAGGTATTCAAAATGTGTTTAAGTGGGGAAATTTTTAAAAGTTCCCTGGTTCTAAACCAAAATTCACTTTTTAACCAGAAAAGTGAGACCAGGTCTTTAGTTCCTTTCTGATCCCCACCCTCCAGATTGTACCATTCTTGCTGTGCTGTGCTCGGTTTCATAGTCATTAATACTTGAGCTAAGATTGCCGCCGTGGCGTATACTTTAATACACGGTATTCCCAAACCCCCCTCACAGGTCTTCCCATACAGTGTCGACATTCTTATCCTGGGTTTTTTATCTGCCCATATAAATTTGTTGAACACAGATTGAATCAACTCTACCCATGACTTAGGTATTGAATATGGAATCATCCTAAATATATATATGAATTTGGGAAGAACATAGGCTCGTATAGCATTAATTCGGCCCAGCCATGAGACATATAGTAACCTCCATTTTTTGAGCCTCGCCCCCGTCTCTGATCAAAGGCATCAGATTTATTTCCAGCCATCTAGAGGGTCTTGTACTAATCTTTATGCCCAGGTAAACGAAGTGCTGCTCGACCCATCTAAACCTGTATTTGTCTATCTTCTCCCTACAGGTCTTACTCAAATTAAATCCCATAATTTCTGATTTTGTTATATTAAGCTTATAGTTGGACAGGGCACTATATTCATCTATCAACTTCATTGTTGCCCTAAGTGATTCAAACGGCCTTTCCAAAGGTATCAATACGTCATCAGCATAAAGTTTTATTTTGTTCGTCCATTCCTCTCCCCACCCTTCCTCGCCTTTTAGTTTTTCACACGTGGCTTCTCCATTTTGGCTTTATTTTTGTTAAATAAATCATGACATAGTAAAATATGTCA
Source organism: Pelodytes ibericus (assembly GCA_036172795.1). Classification (NCBI taxonomy): domain Eukaryota; kingdom Metazoa; phylum Chordata; class Amphibia; order Anura; family Pelodytidae; genus Pelodytes; species Pelodytes ibericus. Next base: position 118,413,802 of record CM069861.1, on the reverse strand, counting down.
TCTGTTGTTGTTCATCGGAGGTTGTATTTACCTAATTTTAAGACCTGCTATGGAACAGATGATTGTTCTTATGTCCTGATATGTAAAAACATCAAATTCAAAGCGGGTGTGCTTTCTTTTTCCCATCACTGTATGTTAATTGCCAGGGGCTTGCCCAAAGCCCTTAGAACCAAAATAATCAGTAACCCCAGACGAAAATAAATAATAAACCCACCAATAATTAAGTAACCTTCCATCACCCCCTTTCCGATGGTTGCCTCAAGGACCCAAGATAACATAATAAAAAATTTAAAAAACTAAAAAATATTAATTATCCCTAATTGGGTTTTACTGCACAGACTCCACTGTATCAAAGGATGGAACCTGTACTTATTAAATTAGCCCAACAGACTTTTAATAAAGGTAGCTAAACCCTGTAACAATTGATTTTAGTTAAGTCTTTTAACATTACTATTTGTGCTCTTGTATGTCTGTATGTATGTATATAAAAACACACAGATATATATATATGTATTAAGGCCTTTTGGCCTGTAATTGTGGGAGGGGCGTATGACTCACCTTCTCCCTATTTAAGGGACACCCCTTACCTGGCTCCATACCGTTCGAGGTCAGCGCTGCATGAGAATCCACTTCCGGTTCACGTTCGGCGCCATCTTGCTTTTCAAAAAACCCCGCGATTTCGTTTGGTGTAGCTGTGTCCAGGAGCCCTCACAGGTTTTCCGCCCGTCCAGCCACGCACATTACCGGTTTTTTCGCCGCAGATTAAGTCCACAGGACTTCAAAATCGTAAGTCCGTCGCCTGGATCATTTCCCACGGCGTCGCGATTTTTAAACAGCCTTACTTTACGGCCGCACGCTTCACGGCCCAGTCACAGGCATATTAACCCTTTTGCTTCCGGCATTGATCGCGTTATACTCTATGTACTGATTCTTTTAGTAAGCAGACTTATTTTCGATTTTCTGCAATATCAGTATCTATAGTTGCTGTTCATGTCACTATTGGTATTTATTTCATGCGATTGCAGAATCCTTGCATATGACTGTAGCCCCCCCATTAATTACTTTTTAGGTCAGGTTTCAACTTTTAGCAGAAATTGCCTTATTAGCAATATTGGATTTCTTCATGTTTATATATATATATATATATGGAGTTATGCTTGAACAAACGTTACATTATTATAGATATCTCACGTTAGTGCCTGCGTTATAACCTATGTTTTAATTCATTTAGAATTACGTTTCTATCACTCCATGTACACACGTTCTTACATGGCACGTTATAAATTCTGACTTTTTCTTTGTGTACTCAAACGACATACCAAGTACACGAGAACACGGTCTCAAATCTCGCAACTTTCGGGTTGAATCACACGTCTTGATTCAACCACTCATACGTCACGTAGAGACTTATTATATACACCCCTAAATACCTGGTTACCAGGGCCATACCACTTAACATGGCCAGTCGCGTCACTACCATTCATTAAACTTTTCCCCTCCATATGTACCGCTAGATACTCATCACAGCTAGCTAGTCTATATTGGTATCATAGGATCCAATTCTCACACTATCATTTCTGGTTTTCTATCCCTTTAGGTTTTTTCCAGGTTTTTCTATTTTTTCCTCTTATCTATCGCATACATACTACCAGGTACGTTAAGCCTGCTCACGCCATATGTAAAACACGGTTCCATCTCCACCTAGGACATAGAGTACTGGCAATTCTAGGGCTTATAGACCCAAATAGGTACTTCCCCTCCAGGCATTCTGCCTATCGTTTAGTGGTCCGCGAGGCCAACACCCCGCCTCAACGTTTCGGAGGTAATGCCCCCCGGGCCACACGTGAGTTAGTCGCCTCGCAAATTATAGAGAGGGCCTCACCTGTCACTCCCTTCCCCTGTTTTCTTTTATTGTCACCGAGAGGCCAACGAACTCCTGCCACTACGTCGGGTGGCCTCAATAACCCCTCGCGCCAACGCATAGATAGAGCCTCTCATAGCCACTTGGCAACTAGTAGGGCCTCACCTGTCACCAAAGAACAAGATTAATTCTTCGCCTCATCCGGCATAATCAGCCTGCCAGTACATCCCCTGGGGTTTTTCACGCTAACCATATATTTTGTCATCTAGTATGTCTCAAGACGGGGTAGAGGATTTTTCCCTCCCAAGTACTCCGGCTAGAGCAAACACCCCATCACAGGTGGAAGATACGGCCAGTCCAGCATCTTTCAGGTCATGGACTATCCCTCGCATCACTAGCGAACTCAGGAGACGTCAAATCCCATTCCCTGCTACAGCAAGGAAAGCGGAACTTTACAAGTTACTGCACACCTCAACCGATAACAGGGACGCTGGGGAAGCGTCTAGCCAGTCTAACCCAGGAGACATACATGGCATGCTCACGTCCCTCATGGCATCCATGAGCAAGGTCAATTCTAGGCTGGAGAAACTCGAATCGGTCACTACAGCCCTCACTTTGGCTGGGCCGGCCACGGCAATCCCTCCAGCAGTGGTGGAATTGCAATCAGTTTCTCCAGCCATCACCCCGGATGACCAAGAGGTTTACCCTGCCCACATGATACCTGAGCACCTCAAAAAAGATATCCTGGAAGGTAAAGATGTCAATCTGGCCTCACTTCTAATTGCCTCCCAGGACATAGTGGAACATAAGACGTACGCTTACGACGATATTTCTGTGGTGGTCAAATCTAGGGATGCACGATTGAATAGGAAGCTAACTATTCCAGAATTTGTATTAGCTTTTGGCATTTATCGTGATGTGATCTGTACGGTATATCCCCACAGACGTGAGGAGTTTGATTTGTATATGCACAGGCTGGTGGACCTGGACAACAAATACGGTGGGTCAGCTTTCTATGACTACCATAGATCTTTTTCTGCCAAAGTGTCTGGCGCCTTCTCACAGTACGGGACAAGGTCCAACTGGAGCAAGATAGATACCATCATTTTCTGCAGGCACTTTGCAGGTCTAAGAGCACCGGCCTGTGCATACTGCTCCTCCATGGCTCATACTGCAAATTTTTGTCCTACCACTGCGAACGAACCTAGTACCTCGCAGGGCGCTAGTTCCACTGTTTCAACAGAGAGAACACCCAAAGACAAATTGGGTCGACCTATCAAGTTTTTGGGGAAATCCCAAATATGTAATAATTTCAATGTCGGTGCATGTAATTACAGTGGATGTCGGTTATTGCATATATGTTCAAAATATTTTAGGGCACATGCGAAAACTATGTGTCCGAATAAAATGTACCCTAAACAATACTTAACGGAGATAAATATTTCTGTACTCACAGCATTACTATCACAACATCCATCTAGACATTTGGTAGACTTCATCATCACTGGTCTATCACAAGGATTCCATACTGGTCTCATACACATGCCTTCAGGGATCCTTGAATGCCCCAATTTACAATCTGCACAACAAAACCCTACAGCGATTAGTACACTCATAGCCAAAGAAGTGGCAGAGGGCTTCCTATTGGGTCCCTTTCAGTCCCCTCCTTTTTCCACATGGCGGACAAATCCCATCGGTATTGTCACGGGGAAATCTTCCCTCAAACAAAGACTCATCATCGATCTGTCGGCACCTCACACCTCTGCCACACCTAGTCTGAACTCCCTTATCCCCTCTGAGGAATTTTCACTCCAATACTCCACCATAGATCACGCCATTACGGCTATCATGCAGGCAGGGGTCGGTGCATGGCTCAGCAAGACCGACATAACCAATGCCTTCAAATTATTGCCTATCCACCCTACACTATGGCACCTGCATGGCATTAAATGGGCCGGGCACTACTACTTTTTCTCACGCTTAACGTTTGGTTCAAAAAGTAGTCCGGCCATTTTTGATTTATTCGCAGAAACACTATGCTGGTTACTATTAAATGTAGCCAGATGCCCTACAGTCATACACTACCTGGATGATTTCTTACTGATCGAAAAGAATAACTCCCCTCCCAGTAGCCTCATAGACACCATCAGTCTTTTTAAACAAGTAGGCGTTCCAGTTTCCCCCACCAAAACTGAAGGACCAGATACAATCATCACCTTTCTGGGAATCATGCTAGACTCAGCCACTATGCAAGCCAGCCTGCCACGCACCAAGATAGAGAACATACTTACCAACATTAACCTCTACATTCATCTCGGTACTTGCAACCGCAAAGAATTGCAGTCCCTACTTGGGTCACTGAATTTTGCCATGCGCATTATACCTCAAGGCCGGGCTTTCATCTCACGGCTCCTATACATGTTCCCACTGTTTAGACATGATGCACACAGGTTGCCCCTGGATACCCAGGCCACGGCAGACCTACTTATGTGGAGAAACTTTTTAACCACCTGGAATGGGAAAAGCATGTTCCTCCCTACATTATCTGACTCCTCACCTACCATCTGGTCAGACGCGGCGTCTACCACAGGTTTTGCAGCAATTTACGGGAATGAATGGCTTTGGGGTAGCTGGCCTCCAGAGGTCCAGGACCTGGAGGGTTTTTCCACCACCTCAGCTCTATTTGAGATCTATCCCATTGTGGCAGCTGCCGTGACATGGGGACATCTATGGGCAGGTTCGTCAGTACGTTGCTACTCAGACAACCAAGCAACCTGCCACATTATCAACAAAGGCCGATCCAAGTCACTAATCATTATGAGGTTCTTGAGGAAACTCACCTGGCTGGCTGCGTGTCATAATTTCTTCTTGTTTTGTGTTCATGTCCCAGGTGTATCTAACACGGCTGCTGACAATTTATCTCGTTTTAATTTACAGGCTTTTCAGCAAATACTTCCGTCAGCCGCGCGCACAGCCACAGCCACTCCACCTTTCCACCAGCTAGTAATGGACTAGACGTTATCATGCAATATAGCAGGACATTGTCACAATTAGCACTGTCCGCCAATACCCGGAGAACCTATGACAGGGCTTTCCTTCTATTTAAAAGATTCCTGTCAGCACACGACATCACACAACCTTTCATCATGACATCCTTGTTGGGTTTTGCTTCTTTTTGCCACCTCAAACTCAAATTATCATACAACACAATCAAGCTATATCTGACAGGCGTTCAACATCACATGCTTACATTACAACCAAACAACACAAGTTTCATGTCCTCCTACCAGATCAAGAACATCCTCAGGGGTATTCAGAGATCTGAACCCCCACTTACTGCGCAAAGGCTTCCCATAGACTTCAATATTTTCAAAGATTTATCCAGCCTACTAGATTTAAATCCCTTTGCCAACAACACAAACCTTGTTATAAAAACCGCCATATACGTGGCTTTTTATGGGTTTTTGAGACCAAGAGAATTTACCGCCATCAACACAACCCAATCCACTCACATTCTGCTTCACTCACACTTGACGAAACACATGGATTACTATATCTTGGCTCTGCATCACTCCAAAACCAATCAACATGCACCTCCGGTAGAGGTTAGATACTATCCTACCCACAACGAGTGGTGCCCCGTCACATTACTGGACACATATACCCAGCATGTCAAAGCATCACCTTCTCAGCCACTTTTCTGTCTACAAGGTTCGGTACTCACTACCACCACATTCATGACCCACGTCAGGTCTCTACTCACTCAACTAGGCCTAAAATCAGCTAACTATTCGGGCCACTCCTTCCGCATAGGAGCGGCCTCCACAGCGTCCAGTGCAAACATTCCAGTTCATGTTATCAAGTCACTAGGGCGCTGGAAGTCTTCTGCATACGCTAGATACATACCTAACCCGGTACAAGAAGTTAGAAATGCCTTTCAAGACATGTCTGGTTAAAATATGTATTCTGCTCGTTTCGTAATAAATTTGATTTTCTACTTTTGCCCTCTTTATTTACAGGCCTACCTCATCGTCGGTTCCGGCACACCACAACCGACTTGCTCTTTTAATACCATCCCTCTCTTACCAACGTTTGTATCTTCTGTACTATCATGAGCCCTTCACACAAGTATTAAGGCCTTTTGGCCTGTAATTGTGGGAGGGGCGTATGACTCACCTTCTCCCTATTTAAGGGACACCCCTTACCTGGCTCCATACCGTTCGAGGTCAGCGCTGCATCACCCTCCCACCCACTCCTCATTATTAACTCCTTTTCTCTTACATTTCTCTTGGTGGGCCCTCTTTATTTACAGGCCTACCTCATCGTCGGTTCCGGCACACCACAACCGACTTGCTCTTTTAATACCATCCCTCTCTTACCAACGTTTGTATCTTCTGTACTATCATGAGCCCTTCACACAAATATATATATATATATATATATATATATATATATATACACACATATACACAAAACATATATGTTTGAAAGCCATGTATTCAGTTTCACTAGAGAAATGGCATCTTAGAGGGGATATGATAACGTTATATAAATATGTACAAGGCCCATACAAAAGGCTCTCTAAAGACCTGCTACTGAACAGAACAGTACAAAGGGCAAGGGGTCAGAAGGGATTATTTACAGTATGGACAATTTAGGTATAGAAATGACTGCCTAAAGAGGTGGTGCTAGCAAAAAAGGGCCTGGATACATTTTTAAAAGAGAAGAACATAAAGGCCTATGTATGTTAGCAATGGGATTTATATTTATTTATTGCTTGTTGATCCAAGGAGAAATCTGATTGGCAACTGGACTCAGCTAGGGCTTTTTTCCCCAGATTTGTATTTGCTGGTATAAAGGTTTTTTGCTTTCTTTTAGGTGGACAAGTATTTTTTCAATCTAAACTACTGTGTAAATAAATATGTGCCATATTCACGACTGGGAGACTTTTTTTTACACATACACAAGATCATTGGGTGGCACATGCAGCTGGACAGGACAAGGTGAGTGGGGAAGTATGAAGAGTTAATGTATGCCAGTGACAGCCTGGGAGGAGGAGTTCAGTTACAACTAATATAAGGGACAGCATCACAGGTGGATCTGGACTAAATGAGAAGGAGCAGCTTCTAACTTCTAATAGGATCTAATAGACATGCCCTGTGAGCTAGTGGTTGGCTAGTGGTCAGCACTAAGGGGGGGGGGGGGGGGGGTAAGCCTGGAAGTTTAGTTAATGATTATAAGACAAGAATCCAGGGGGAAGCACCTGAATAGCAAAGGATAACAGTTTATGACTATTGTTAAAGATTGTTTGGCAAGGACAAGTTATGTGTACTTTTATTTATGATATGTAATTACAACATTGTTTTCATACTTACTGTAATTTTCTTTTCCTGGCTAAGATCCATGGCAGCATTACATATGGGTAGCTCCTCCCTCTCAGCTGATAGGACAGGAAACAAACTCACACATGATACAAATAGGCCCCTAATCACCTCAACCATCAGTAACAAGCAATCAGACCCAAGGGAGGGAATTCCATGCTGCTAAGTATGAAAACAATTCCCCCCATTCCTGGCTATCCATGGCAGCATTACATATGGGTAATACCCAAGCAATATAAACAAAATAGATACTGCAAATTATAATCAAAAACATTTATTAAGACAGAGACATTAAGAAGACGCTTCCAGGACTTCCTTCCTAAACTGAGCTTCAGAAGCCGCATGGATATCCATCGAACAATATTTCACAAAGGTGGAAATTGATTACCAAGTTGCTGCTCTGCAAATAGATTCAAGGAAACCTGTGCTGCTACTGCACATGAGGATGATAACCCTGTTCAATGTGCATGCAAACCAGAAAGAACCTTGAACTCCTGGAGAGTCATAGGTTTTATAAATTGTCTACACCAACTATTTGATCAGAGTAGAGGAGGAGGCCACATTCCCCTTACAGCAGTGGTGTCCAAACTTTTTTCAAAGAGGGCCAGACTTGATGAAGTGAACATGCGTGAGGGCCGACCATTTTGCCTGACAGTTAAAATTAAGTACAAATGAACTATTTTATGCAAACTTTATTGCAAACGATTTGAATGACAATTCTAAACAGTAGTAAAATCACTCTGCCTTTCATATCTGAAGGCCAGATGAAAAAAAACAACAACACAAGATGCTGAAATATATGTCAGGAACACAACTAACCCTTCCCATATCTGTCTGTCTCTCCACTGCCATCCCATATCTGTCTGTCTCTCCTCTGCCATCCCATGTTTGTCTGTCTCTCCTCTGCCATCCCATATTTGTCTGTCTCTCCTCTGCGAACCCATGTCTGTCTGTCTCTCCTCTACCATTCCATTTATGTCTCTCTCTTCTCCCTTCCCATGCATGGTTCTCTCGGCCAATTTGCCCAATAATATGCCAGTGTTATATGCCATTTAATATGCCCCAGCCAATTTGCCCAATAATATTCCAGTGTTATTTGCCATTTAATATGCCCCTACCAATTTTCCCAGTAATATGCCAGTGTTATTTGCCATTTAATATGTCCCTGCCAATTTTCCCAATAATATGCCAATGTTATTTGCCATTTAATATGCCCCTGCCAATTTTCCCAGTAATATGCCAGTGTTTTTTGCCATTTAATTTGCCCCTGCCAATATTCCCAATAATATGCCAATGTTATTTGCCATTTAATATGTCCCTGCCAATTTTCCCAGTAATATGCCAGTGTTATTTGCCATTTAATATGTCCCTGCCAATTTTCCCAATAATATGCCAATGTTATTTGCCATTTAATATGCCCCTGCCAATTTTCCCAGTAATATGCCAGTGTTTTTTGCCATTTAATTTGCCCCTGCCAATATTCCCAATAATATGCCAATGTTATTTGCCATTTAATATGCCCCTGCCAATTTTCCCAGTAATATGCCAGTGTTATTTGCTATTTAATATGCCCCTGCCAATTTGCCCAGTAATATGCCAGTGTTATTTGCCATTTTATATGCCCCAGCCAATTTGCCCAGTAATATACCAGTTATTTGCCATTTAATATCCCCTGCCAATATGCCCAGTAATATACCAGTTATTTGCCATTTAATATCCCCTGCCAATTTGCCCAGTAATATGCCAGTTATTTGCCATTTAATATCCCCTGCCAATTTGCCCAGTAGTATGCCAGTTATTTGCCATTTTATATGCCCCAGCTAATTTGCTCAGTAATATGCCAGTTATTTGCCATTTTATATGCCCCTGCCAATTTGCCCAGTAATATGCCAGTTATTTGCCATTTTATATGCCCCAGCCAATTTGCCCAGTAATATACCAGTGTTAGTTGCCATTAATATTCCCCAGCTAATTTGCCCAATAATATGTCAGTGTTACCTTATCATTAATAAGCCCCTGCCTCTTTCCCCAGTACTTTCCCCCAATCTCCCCAGTCCCCAGCACTTACCTTTCCCTGGTGGCTAGTGGCAGGCAGCATGGTCTTCTCCATGCTGCCTGTTCGTCTCACAGGTGGTTGTGCCGATAGGTCACGTGACCCGGCGCGCGTATGACGTCAGCGCGCCGGTCACGTGACCTGTCGGCACTTCCGTGTCGGCACACTGCACGGGGAGCCGAACAGGCAGCACGGAGGTTTCTCCGTGCTGCCTGTTCGGCTCCCCGTGCAGCCTGGCAGGCAGAGCGATGGTGGGGGGGGATCTTCCGATCCCTTCTCACCTCCGTCTCTGCCTGCAAGGTTTTTTTTTTTTTCAGAGAGAGACATTGATCAGCCGTGTCTCTGGGGCCGTATGGAAGTAAAGGACGGGCCGCAACTGGCCCGCGGGCCGGACTTTGGACATGACTGCCTTACAGAATGCTGAAGGAAGATCAAAGAGCCCTTCAGACTTCCTCCAATCTGCCATTCTATGACTATATGACTTGCGGCTTCTGACTGGATCCTGAGAATGAAGTATAGGATCTTCCTGATTTGATGAGTCCAGATAAAGGGAAGGTAGAATAACTTCCTGGTTCAAATGAAAATCAGAAATCACCTTAGGCCAGATTATGGAAAGGCCTGAAAACCACTCTGGTTTGCTGGAAAACAAGTTACGGCTCCTGCCATGAGAGGAATTGACGTTCAGAAATTGTTCTAGACAAGCTAATTGCCACTAGGAGAACAGCATAAGTAGAGACACAGAAACTACCTCTAGTTGGTTAAAGGGACAAGAGAAAAAGGCCCAAAGAACAAAATGAGATCCCATAGAGGTGCAGAAGACTGAAGAGGAGGTCCGATCTTGAGAACTGCTTTTAACATTCTGGAAACCTTTTGATCCAATGCCCATCGAATTCCAGTCAGAGCTGAAATATCCGACCCTTAAGGAACAGAGGCTCAGACCTTTGGAGGATCCAGGGGAATAGCTGATTATAGGCCCATGTGCAGTATACAGATCAGATCCTGTGATAAGTGGCTAAAGTAGACTGCTGTTCAGTAGAACAGTGGTGCCAGCTGTCCTACCGCTTGGCCCATCTTTAACTTTCTCAAAATAGTCTGCTTGAATATTCTGGGATCCAGGAAGGTAAAACTGCAGACAGAATGGCTAAAGTCTTCAGAATCCATTCAATCATAGGCTGCAGCTCTCTCAACAAACTGAGATTCCTGGTATCTCCCTGCTTGAACAGGAAAGCTGCAGCTGCCCTGTTTTCAATTCAAATGCAAACCCAACAGTTCTTCAGAAGAGGGCCCAGTCTGAATAGACAATAGTGAAGAAAATGATAGGCGCTAGACAATAATATAAGGTAGACAAATGCAGCAAACACTAGTGTAGCTTCCCCAAAAACAACACAATAAGTGAAAATACAAAATAATAAAGTGTCGCGCAAAAAAAGAAGAAATAATAATAAAGTGAACAATACATAATATTATATATAAACGACTTCAAGGTGAGAAAATAATAATAATGTATACTTATCCTAAATAGCAGGAAAGCTCATAAACGGAACATATACAAAGAGAAAAAAGACAAAGAAAATCCAATGGTGTAGTATGTAAAACAGTTGGACATATATAGATATATATAACTGTGACCCCCAATGGAACCAGACTCACATGGTTCAAAGCCTAAAAACTGGCTCTGAGTGTAATAATCAGGAGGACTATATGTCCTATCATCCACACTGGCAGAAATGATGATGTTAGGATGGATGTTGAGTCTCTCTCCGGTAGAAAATCAAAATGGATCTAGATATATATGGGGTTTATCTCAGGAGAAAACAAATATAGGGACCAAGCATGGTGAAGTATGTAACAGCAATGAATATTTATTGGCCCCCTACAATTCTGAGGCTTTCATTAAAACAATATATGCATAAAATCACCAATCCTGTGGTGCAGGGTGTTTGGTCCACTTGCAGGGAAAAACGGAGCTTCCACGTGGATGGTGTACACAAACGAACAGGCAGCAGGACGGAGAAAAGCAGCTGAATAGAGCCATCTGCACAGCCCGAAGTTCTGTGATATTGGAGGGTTGACAACTCATATGGTGAGTACACTGATCTTGAACTATGGACCGAAAATGGGATCCCCAAGAATGGTCATCTGTGGTCACCAATTGCCAATCCACATCCTTCAGAGGAACATCCTTGATAGACTTAGCTTGGGAGAATCTGCAACAATCATATACAGTCTAAGTAATGGAAAATGGAGATTCCCTGGAGTCTGGGATAAGTACTGACTGAGAGCAGAACCTTGAAGAATGTTCATGGAGTCCTGAGTGTGAATGGCCCTGAATTGGAAGAGCTCATCTCAAATCTCATAAACCTCTGTCGATCTGTAAAAATTGAGAAAATAGGCACAATCTCCCTGATGGATCTCATGTTCTAAAGTAGGGAGGTCTTGATGAGATCACAGGAGGACAGTCTTGAAACTCCGATTTGTACCCTTTTCTTACCACTGAAATGACCCATTGGTCTGGAATGCGAGCTGTCTGAGAAGAGGAGAAGTCGAGCACTGACACTTGCAGCAAAGACACCTTCAGACCTGAGGCTTTCTGGGATGAAAGGACTGGTATTTTCCATAAAAACATTAGCAGGGCCAGAAGACTGTCCGCCTTTCCACAAAATCATCTGTGGAAAATTTGTTGCCAGGTTTGTATGGACTAGACTCCCGGAATAAACTCACATCTCAGGAAAGTCACGTATCAGACCAGGTGGATGGACACCTTCTTTGCTATTCATTCATAGGGAAGGAAAATAGAGATTAAACTTGGAGGAGACATCAGCACCCTGTGATCTCAGCCAAAGTGTTCATCTGACAGCGACAGACAGAATCATAGAGTAAGCCTGAATGCAGTACACTGAAGCCACTGGCATTACTTCTCCAGCATTTTTGAGCTCAGACAAGGAGTCTCTATAGACTGGCTAATGCCTGACTCTGAAGCTGCTTATAGATTGCTCCTCCAAATCTACAATGCATGGGAATTGCAATAGCCACTGTCATAGCCATCGCTGGATGACAACCCATACCAGTTGTTAAATATGCTTGAAAAGACAGGAATCCATTTTCTTCTCCATCGGATCTCTAAAGGAACTGGTGTCAACCATGGGAATCACTGTGCGTCTAGTGATCGGATCCACAGCCGCCTCCACGTAGGGGGAGCCTTAACAGGCTACAGACAAGATATCCTGCCCTGAAAATACATATTTTCTTATCAGTCTTCTACCATTCTGAAGAAAAAAGAAAAGTTCTTGATGGGAAGAAGGCATGACTAGTACAGGATCCACAATCTGGGGGTGGCCATGCAGGGGTATTAGAACATCAGACATTTCGTCAACTTCGGAGGAATAATTATCCTCTACATCACCAATATTTGTGAAAATGTCCACATCCGAGACAAAATCTCATCTGTCTGTAGGATCTATGGACCTTATGCAGAAAAGTTCCTTATGCCCTGAAGGACGTCTCGCTGAATAAATGGCGAAATATCAGCCTGAGGACCACAGGTGTGGAAACTGAAGGTCCAGAAACGAAACAGTCTTGGCATAGGAGCCTGCCTGGCAAGGCTCTGTTATCACAGCTATCACAATTGGCCAACTTGCTGGAGTGTTCTCCTGAGTAAGAGCAGGAGGTCCGATCTGGGAACTAAGCACATATCAGAGATGTACTGTTAGCCCAAAGTAGTGCACTCTTTTGATGAAACCTAAATAATAACTAACTAACTAAATGGCTTACCTTAAAACCTGGAATTGTGACCATAAGTTAGAAACAGTTGGAGAAATGGACCTATACATGCTGTGTAACTGCAATGCAGAAACCCAAATGAAACATTAAGGAACCAAGTTCAGAAAAGAAAAACTACAAAAGATTACACTTACCAGCAGGCACACCAAAAAGAAGAAAGCATTTGCCTAAAACCTCCAGTGTATGGACTCTATACATAATATAATACACAATGATGTAAAATATCACTTAGCACTTGTTTAAACTCCAATATTCTATTGCAAACTATGGTATTCAATGCTGTTAAAAAAATTAAATAGATCCCAAGGAATCAGCCTCTAGGAGCTGTGACTAATAAGGAAAACGGAAATCCAAGGCAGAACAGAATTCTGAAAACAGAGGTTAAGTCCCATATAATACTGAATGTTAAACCCTAGCTAATGAGAAGAGAGCATCACAATGGGGTCACAATCATGTGACTCTGAAAAGAGTGCAGGGAAACTAAATAAATAAAAATAAACATGATAAGGAGACAAAGCTGCATAGGCACATAATCCACAAAATAACAGAGACTCAAAAACATTGCTAAATGCTGCGACCATGTCACCGAACATTGCTAACTGCTGCAACCATGTCACCGAAACATTTCTAAATGCTGCGACCATGTCACCGAAACATTGCTAAATTCTGCGACCATGTCACCTAAACATTGCTAAATTATGCAACCATGTCACCCAAACATTGCTTTAAGGCAAGTGATGATGGCTCACCCCCTGGTCGCTAAATGGGAAACTCCCAGGGAAACTCACTGCAATAGGAGCTGTGTGCTGAGAGCTTCCAGGGAAGAGGGGCTGAACTTCCCCAGGCAGGACTCAAGAGGGTCCAGGTAAACCAAGAAGAAAATATAACCTTAACAAGTCATTTTGAGAGGACAGGAAAAGAGACTGATGGTTGAGGTGAATAGGGGCCTATTTGTATCATGTGTGCGTTTATTTCCTGTCCTATCAGCTGAGAGGGAAAAGCAACCCATCTTTAATGCTGAAAAAGAAATGGTGAGGATACAAAAATGGTGAAGGGTGTTCTATAATAATATTTGGCTGGTATGCATCATCAACATAAAAACGATAGAGAGGTACAGGACATAGTGTAGGCTGTTTTTTTTAAAATGTTCCCTCTTAATGACAATATTCCCCCAGAGTGGTTCCACTCGCATGTAGAAGAGCCTATCAATCCAGGCTCAGGGTGATGGTTTTGGGTTAAATGATTACAGATATATCAATCAATGGTTCAGCATAATGAATATGAGCATTGGTTCACAGGAAAGCAGGTGACGAGATCAAGGAAACAAACGGAGGGGAACCACTCAGAGATAAATATAAGCAAACAGTTTTAATAACAAGTGTACAGATGAGGCTTACATAGAGGCTTGTTAATAGCAGTGTCTGTGCTTCAGACAGACTCTTTCGGTGTACTCCGTTCGGCTCTTCCAGGATTCGGATTGTTGCTCCTCCCCTTCCGTCTATACATTTCACTACATGTAATTTCTCCGTGGACGTGGACACGTAGCCAAAAGCGTAGGTCTATAAACACTAGCCACTATTAGTGGTAAATAGCCACTAAATACTCCTTTTGGGAACAATAAATACATAATACAATGCAATGACAATGGAGTATAAGGAAATACTTAAATTATCGTGGGCAATATAGAAAGGAATCTTCATTTATGAACTCTTCTGTGTTCCAAAATATGATTTTCCACGATGTAGCCAAAAAACAGGTTTATGATGTTGTACAGTGCTTTACACCATGTAGAAGGAGAGATACAAAAGTCACAGTGTAAAACTGTAAATATTTAACATATAAAACCACAGTGGAGACTTACTCATTTAGATGGTTCAAAACTCGCAAGAGGTTCACAAATGAGCATATGATACAATAATATCACGCTGCTTCACACGGTGGGGACGAACCTTCACCTCGCACCTGGTGCGGTCCACCCCCTCACTGGATCCTCCACTGCAGCCGAGCAGAGGTCTGGTGAGGGGAGATATTCTGATCTCCCCAGCTATTGCCTCTGTCGGCAATTTTTTTTTAAAAGTGGCGCCACCTGCGGTTTTGCGACCTGTGCGACACCCCAAAGGTCTGCCCTGAAAGCATATAGATGAAAATTTTATTTTATTTTGCTTAACAGTGGGGAAATGCAAGCTTTCAGAACATGAAATTTATAAAAACCAGAAGGTGTAATTTTATTCATACATAGTAGTGAAAATAACTCTTTAATTACTACTGATGGCTTCTTAATTAAACCTCTTGTATACCTAGTGATATTAGCTAATCATTGGCTTGATTATTTTGACCTTACCTCCAATGCCTTTCCCTATGGCAACTTAAGCACTAAAAATCTAGCTATGACTACAAAAACAACAAAGACAGGTTCCTGTACATTAATCTGATGGGACATTTACAAAAATAGAGAGCTCTCTCAAGCAATGCTTTTGGAACCTTTTATTTTGATTATATTATGTGGATATTTTTATGGTCATATAAAAAGCAACACTACCACAGGCAAAGACAGTAAATACAAAAATAGAAAAAATACTCCTCCTATAGTACTGCAGCTCTCAGACAAGTGCTCCTCTTCAAAACAAAGATTATTTCTCCTGAGGAAGCCAACATCAGAGCTGGTGAAACGCATTGAGACCAAGCCCTTTCGGAGTTCCAGTACCTGATATCCCCATCCTGATGGCAGCAGGAGGGAGTTGGACTATCTATCAGTACTTTATATGCATGTTTTTTTATTTATTTTTTATTTTATATATTTGACTTGAATTGTTGTGTTTTGCATAATTATTTCTACAGCATGTATAAACATTTTAATATTTAAATACAAATTAATAATACAATGTTAAGGCAATCTATAAAGTGCTATTTTTCCTTCTCTTCTATTTCTTTTTTCCGGTATCTTTATGTGCTTACATAGTAAGGACAAGTCTGATATATTTATCCAGTATTATTTACCCTGTATGTTCTCCTTTCAACTTGTTTAATATATGTATGTATGTATCTATTTTTAATCTACTGTTAAATGTGTAACTGTGTAATTCCATTCTGGACTTAGTCACCAGGACATACTTGAAAACGAGAGAAATCTCAATGTATTCTTCCTGGTAAAACACTTTATAAATAAATAAATTAATTAATTCATTATCTTGATATCCGAAAGAAACAAGAGAACTATATGAGACTTGAACTGATACATTGGCTCAATCACCCTTAACAGAGTGGCATAGTGACATAGTGGCAAAGTGACACGTGACACGAACAAAAAGGAAAATAAAGAAATAAAAGACAAAAGTGCCTCCATGACATTCAATATTTCATGTTTTATTTATCTGTTCCCTTGACATGTTGGATCATCTCTTCTGGTATACTCTCTTTCTCTTCTTTATTCTATTCTCCATCTATATATGTATATTTCTCCTGCCACATCTCATAACCTCTATCTGTAATCTTATTTCTGCCTCTCTCCATTTCCAATTGGTAGTTTATTTGATTCTTTATTTGTGGCCAGGTTGGGATTTTTTGGGACTTCCAGTTCATTACCAGGAGATACTTAGCTGCCATGAGAACATGCATGGTCAGATAGTACCAGTCTGAGGAAGTTTTATGCAGGCCCATATGTAGTAGGATACTTTCTGCTTTCCTCGGGACCTCTGTTATGTCTAAATAGGACAAGATTCCAAATATCATATCCCACATTGGTTGTATGTTCCGACATTCCCATCAAATGTGAGCATGTGTTCCCATTTCCCTCTGGCACCTCCAACAAATGGGAGATGTCATTGGGTACATTTTTGCCACTATTGTTGGGACCACATGCCATCTTTGGTTTATCTTGAATTGTAACTCTAAAATATTTAAACATTGTATTGAAGATTTCAGTTTTCGGAATTACTCCTAACCAATCTTCATTTGACCATTGGCCCTTCAGATCTCTTTGCCATCTCTTTATTTATATTCGTCCTAAAATCAGTTTCCTTATCTCCCTGAAGTAACCCAGAATCCAAGATACTATGGATTTTTACACTTTTTTGGTATAGTAAATCTATATTTATTTTTCTATTTCAGTGTCTGACATAAGATGTTTTGTTTTTAAGCTTTTTATACGTACATAATTAAAGATCTGTCCTGGACTGATCCCAAATTCTGCTGTCAGGGCGGGAAAAGGCTTAATTATTCCCTGATTTACTATATCTCCTATATATTTCATTCCCTTCTGTTCCCATTCGGATATATTAATATTATCTATTCTCGCTTTAATGATTCTTATTGAGGCATTTATCTGTATCTTATTACCCAATCCTCTCTTTGCTTTCAGCTTATGCCAGAATTTCAACAGGTCTCCCAGTATTTAATTTTTTTCTTGTCTGATAATCTTTAGGCTATCTTTTGTATGTAGCCAAATCAAGCTATCTAGATCATCCATATTGCTTCTCTCCATCTCCATTTTACACCAGGGTACTGATTTATTATGAATATCTTGCCATCCGATAATATGTAAGATCATATGTGCATCATGGTACTTCCTGATATCTGTTACTCCCAGTCCTTCCCTCTTTTACAGGTAAGAAGTGTCTTGGCTACTCTATGTCTTTTATTTTTATATGCATGTTGCACTTTATGTGCTTTTGTTTGTTGTATGTGTATTCTGTTTTTATTATTGACACTTTTTATGTATTACTGCACAATTGATTTTCTATATATCTTTTAGACTGTGAAAATAAATCAGAAGATTTTATACTTTGATGAGCCTAATTTCCTCCTTCATTTGTGAGTGCAAAAAATATACATCACCAGTACTGTATTACACTATATATGTTTCTTTTTTCTCCAGTACATGCACCTCTGGTGTGTTTTAGCTCTATGGTCATTAAGAAGTCAGAATAAAAAATGTGGTTATGGATACGAAAGATTACAAACCAAAAGCTTTATGTCAGTTATCTGATACTGATCAGTATGAGCAGCTGCTTTGTGATCCAGCTTAGGATTTCTTGAGGAGTTGGCAAGACTTGAGGGTCGACTCAGTACACATCGATTAGTACCCAATTGGATTTGGGTCGGACACTATTTGTCTATTTAAAATCTACAATGTATCTATCATACCCAAGACTTACTGTATAAATGATATCTTCCGCTGGTGTTCTTGTTTACACACAAGTCACCACCTGCAGAAATCTTTGGAAAGTTAAATACACTGCTTGACTGCAAATTGTGTGCCTTGGTCTTTTCTTCACTCTTCTGTTCCCATTAGCAAAGCTAATTGAGTAATTACCCATAACATAACCATTCCCACAGATATAACTAAAGCTACAACTATACCATTCCACCCATGGACCCCTACATTTGTAATTTAAATTACATAACAGGTGTTAACGAATAACAATACCATGTCATGTCAGGTCTATGCTGGCATCACATCACTGGATATGTAATAACTTTTTATAACTGTACCCCATTCCCTCATGTAATGGGTAGTGATGAACCATTTCACTTCCAACGTGTAGATGCCAACATTGTTGTATACTGCAACATACCATATTATGAAAATAAAAAAGTACCATTACCTGTGGAAGTGTGTGAGGTGTGGATATACCTGAAAAACAAGACAGACACATATAAGTATGTTTAAATGAATACATTTTTATTACATTTATAATTTGATTTTTTTTTTTTAAATTGTAAATATTTTCATTATTTTTTTTTTATCTGGAACGGATCCTAATTATTCACCATCAAGGTGGGTTGCTGGTTAATCCTTAAGATGTTCTGCAGAATCCCAGCAACAGCACCCTGGACATTAGCCTCAATTGCCGTCATCAGAGGAGTGGTAGGAGGTTGTGAATAGACTCCTGATATGTCATCAAAGCTGGGATCCACCACCGTGAAGAGGATTCTTACCTCCTCCTCAACAGATGTTACTGCAGAAAAAGAAGGAAGATGATTAGAACATTGTATTTGCAGTTTGTATTCATAGCATTCATGTACAGTTAAAATACAAGGTTACCTACATCCATAACTATTGTATGTTGACATTCCACTAATAAAAATCCTTTTCAATCTAACATTGTCTTTGCATTTATCATTGCTATGTCCTGACCAAGTTAATGGTTACATGAAATTAATGTAGCTGCACTCATTGTGCACTAATCATGTAATTGAAATTATGAAGGGTTAAACATTCTAATTATTTTATGGCACAGGTACATAGATGTCATACTTTTGTGAGCATTTCTATGTAAATAGATGTATGGTAGTATGTAAGTAGATGGTGTTCTACTAGTAATTACCTACTTTTGTGTTAACATCTAACTTGAATGATGTGTTGTAAATGTGTACAAGGAGTGCAGAATTATTAGGCAAGTTGTATTTTTGAGGATTAATTTTATTATTGAACAACAACCATGTACTCAATGAACCCAAAAAACTCATTAATATCAAAGCTGAATATTTTTGGAAGTAGTTTTTAGTTTTAGCTATTTTAGGGGGATATCTGTGTGTGCAGGTGACTATTACTGTGCATAATTATTAGGCAACTTAACAAAAAACAAATATATACCCATTTCAATTATTTATTTTTACCAGTGAAACCAATATAACATCTCAACATTCACAAATATATAATTCTGACATTCAAAAACAAAACAAAAACAAATCAGTGACCAATATAGCCACCTTTCTTTGCAAGGACACTCAAAAGCCTGCCATCCATGGATTCTGTCAGTGTTTTGATCTGTTCACCATCAACATTGCGTGCAGCAGCAACCACAGCCTCCCAGACACTGTTCAGAGAGGTGTACTGTTTTCCCTCCTTGTAAATCTCACATTTGATGATGGACCACAGGTTCTCAATGGGGTTCAGATCAGGTGAACAAGGAGGCCATGTCATTAGATTTTCTTCTTTTATACCCTTTCTTGCCAGCCACGCTGTGGAGTACTTGGACGCGTGTGATGGAGCATTGTCCTGCATGAAAATCATGTTTTTCTTGAAGGATGCAGACTTCTTCCTGTACCACTGCTTGAAGAAGGTGTCTTCCAGGAACTGGCAGTAGGACTGGGAGTTGAGCTTGACTCCATCCTCAACCCGAAAAGGCCCCACAAGCTCATCTTTGATGATACCAGCCCAAACCAGTACTCCACCTCCACCTTGCTGGCGTCTGAGTCGGACTGGAGCTCTCTGCCCTTTACCAATCCAGCCACGGGCCCATCCATCTGGCCCATCAAGACTCACTCTCATTTCATCAGTCCATAAAACCTTAGAAAAATCAGTCTTGAGATATTTCTTGGCCCAGTCTTGACGTTTCAGCTTGTGTGTCTTGTTCAGTGGTGGTCGTCTTTCAGCCTTTCTTACCTTGGCCATGTCTCTGAGTATTGCACACCTTGTGCTTTTGGGCACTCCAGTGATGTTTCAGCTCTGAAATATGGCCAAACTGGTGGCAAGTGGCATCGTGGCAGCTGCACGCTTGACTTTACTCAGTTCATGGGCAGTTATTTTGTGCCTTGGTTTTTCCACACGCTTCTTGCGACCCTGTTGACTATTTTGAATGAAACACTTGATTGTTCGATGATCACGCTTCAGAAGCTTCGCAATTTTAAGAGTGCTGCATCCCTCTGCAAGATATCTCACTATTTTTGACTTTTCTGAGCCTGTCAAGTCCTTCTTTTGACCCATTTTGCCAAAGGAAAGGAAGTTGCCTAATAATTATGCACACCTGATATAGGGTGTTGATGTCATTAGACCACACCCCTTCTCATTACAGAGATGCACATCACCTAATATGCTTAATTGGTAGTAGGCTTTCGAGCCTATACAGCTTGGAGTAAGACAACATGCATAAAGAGGATGATGTGGTCAAAATACTCATTTGCCTAATAATTCTGCACTCCCTGTATATACCTTGGGAGCCTGCACATCAAAACCCTGAAGATAAAGGGAAATCATCCTGTCCATGCGGTGGTGAAGATTCCCCCGTTGGAGGTGGAGAAAAATGCATTGTTAGTGGTGAGTGCATATAGCTGGGTGAACAACATATCACATTAACATCTGAATTGGACTTCATTCATGAAAGAGGGAATTGAATGTAGCCCTGTCTCTTGTACATGTTTCTCCTGTTGGTGACATGCAAATATATGCATGTGTATGTTTGATTTACAATAGTCAGATAAAGAGGAAGCTGCCACCAAGAGCCATCCGCCTTTCTTGTTTTTATTCTCTTTTTCTGCCAGTCATTCGTTTCATTCAGACGAAGGTTCTTACATTCCCTCACCCCACATCACATACATGACTTGCCACAGAACCACATTGTAACTTGCCACAGTGGCCACCAGCGCAGTATCTACCGCGAGGCATCCTAGGCGGATGCCTAGGGCGTCGTTTTTTGAGGGGCGGCAGAAATGCGCCCCTAATTTTTGTATGCGCTCCTTGATCCCTGGGGTCAACAACAGGACACCTGCAGCGTTTTTTTGTGTGTGCGGGCGGCGCATGCCAATGTTTTCCCCGCGATTTTTGAAGATGGAGAGGGGCGGGGGCATGGCTTCTCAGCC
Source organism: Pelodytes ibericus (assembly GCA_036172795.1). Taxonomy (NCBI): domain Eukaryota; kingdom Metazoa; phylum Chordata; class Amphibia; order Anura; family Pelodytidae; genus Pelodytes; species Pelodytes ibericus. Next base: position 118,392,147 of record CM069861.1, on the reverse strand, counting down.
AATCGTACCTGCCCGCGCCTTTTTTTGTGTGGCGGGAACGACCACATAAATACTGTGCGACGGCAGATGACCAGACTGCGCGGGAAGATGAAGAGGGACTACAACACTGTGCCACCTGTCAAGCTGAACACGAGGACGACGACGACGACAAGCAAGGTGCGCCCCCCCCCCCTAAAAAATGTTGGCCCAATTAATTTTTATCATATTTGGTAAAAAAAAAATATTTATTATAGTCATTTTTGATAGTACTGAGCTCTTTTTAATTTTGTTCTGCTCATTTTAACATCTACTCATTTTATTTGCCCCTTAAATATGTACTTGGCTATTTTATTCTCTCTTTTTAATTTAATTTGCTCATTTGAATTGTATTGTATTATTTTACTTGTTTTTTATTTTAATCTGCACATTTTAATATTATTTGGTCATTTTTGTTGCTCTATTTATTTTAATCTGCTCATTTTAATATTATTTGGTCACTTTAATTGCTCTAATTTAATCTGCTCATTTTAAATTGATTTGGTCATTTTTTATTTGCTCTATTTATTTTAATCTGCTTATTTTAATATTATTTTCTCATTTTTTTGTTGCTCTGTTTATTTTAATCTGCTCATTTTAATATTATTTGGTCACTTTAATTGCTCTAATTTAATCTGCTTATTTTAATATTATTTGGTCATTTTTTTGTTGCTCTATTTATTTTAATCTGCTCATTTTAAATGGATTTGGTCATTTTTAGTTGCTCTATATTTTAATCTGCTTATTTTAATATTATTTGGTCTTTTTTTTTGTTCATTTTAAATGGATTTGGTCATTTTTAGTTGCTCTATATTTTAATCTGCTTATTTTAATATTATTTGGTCATTTTTTTGTTCATTTTAAATGTATTTGGTCATTTTTAGTTGCTCTATTTATTTTAATCTGCTCATTTTAATATTATTTGGTCACTTTAGTTGCTCTATTTATTTTAATCTGCTCATTTTAAATGGATTTGGTCATTTTTAGTTGCTCTATATTTTAATCTGCTTATTTTAATATTATTTGGTCACTTTAATTGCTCTAATTTAATCTGCTTATTTTAATATTATTTGGTCATTTTTTTGTTGCTCTGTTTATTTTAATCTGTTCATTTTAAATGGATTTGGTCATTTTTAGTTGCTCTATATTTTAATCTGCTTATTTTAATATTATTTTGTCATTTTTTTGTTCATTTTAAATGGATTTGGTCATTTTTAGTTGCTCTATATTTTAATCTGCTTATTTTAATATTATTTGGTAATTTTTTTGTTCATTTTAAATGGATTTGGTCATTTTTAGTTGCTCTATTTATTTTAATCTGCTCATTTTAATATTATTTGGTCACTTTAATTGCTCTATTTATTTTAATCTGTCATTTTAAATGGATTTGGTCATTTTTAGTTGCTCTATTTATTTTAATCTGCTCATTTTAATATTATTTGGTCACTTTAATTGCTCTATTTAACTTAATCTGCTCATTTTAAATGGATTTGGTCATTTTCTTTGCTCTATATTTTAATCTGCTTATTTTAAATGTACCTGTGCATTTTATGTGCCCCTTTTTAAATGTACCTGTGCATTTTATGTGCCCCTTTTTAAATGTACTTGCGCCTTTTATGTGCCCCTTTTTAAATGTTCTTGCGCCTTTTATGTGCCCCTTTTTAAATGTACTTGCGCCTTTTATGTGCCCCTTTTTAAATGTACTTGCGCCTTTTATGTGCCCCTTTTTAAATGTACTTGCGCCTTTTATGTGCCCCTTTTTAATATCTAGCATTTTTTTTTTAAACCCTGTGTGTGTGTGTGTGTAATATGTATAATATATAAATATATATTGAAACCAATGTGTAGCAGGTTCTGCACTCAGAAGAGGAGGGTGCACGGAGAGGACTTTCACCCTAGTCCTCCAAATCAGAATAAAGGATCCTTTAATCTGTGTGTATATGTGACAGACTATGGGTCTGTGACAGCATGTGTAAATGTGGTTGGCACCTTTTTTTATTTATTTTTTTAAATGGATATTTAATTGGACTCGATAGACATGGCATATAGCTGGCTCCTAAATAAGTTGGCCTGGCTACTACATATTTGTCCAGCCCTGATCAGAGTTGGACAAATCAAGAGCCAAGCAGCCATGGCATCTAAATTCCTTGCTGCTGGATCCTAACTTTGATCGATTTACATAGAACTCTGACAGTACCACTTAACTGGCTCCTGAAGTGGTTTGGTTCATAAATTCTACACATTTGACAAGTCCTGACTTAAAGACATGTTTGTGTACTGATATATGTTATTGTAGCATGTGTATGGTGCTGACTGGCTAGCAATGTAATAGGTTATATGTGCTGTGCTTGATAAAGAATGCATCATAAGATGTATGTATATCTAGAAAATCCAAGAAGTCACAAAAAAGTAATGCTGGCTTGCTTTCTGATCTTTGACACAGCTGCCAGCCTGATTTCTGCTCCAGTGTTTTGCCAGCACTTGATAGCTTTCCTGATTTATTGGTACTGTTCTAGAGTTTAGACTATTTGTATGGACAAAACTTGACTATCGGTAAGGTAAGGTAAGGTAAGATAAGTATGTAACTACCCCTGCATAAAATTGGGATAAAATCTGACTTCTTCCAAGTATTTTTTACAGCACTGTTACTATCCTTAGCAACCATGAGTGACGGGCGAAAAAGATTAAGCGGAGCAGGGTACAGAAAAAATGCAAAAATTAGGCGTGAAAAACAAACAAGAGAGATTCAACAGACAGGAAAAATTGATCTATTCTTCACAAAACCTGTTGCCTCCTCTGCTGCTGAGCAGAGTGAAGAGATGGTTGAAGATTTAACTACTGCCATTTGTGACACTGATGTAGTTGCTACATGCAGTTCTGACACATCAGAAGCTACCGGCAGTATTGTCTGTGAAACTGAGGCTTCTCAATCCAGTGGAGGGCCTATGAGTTCAAGAGAATTTGATCCTGTTCTATTGGGAGTGAGCTCTGACCCTGCTGAATGGGTTTTAAATGATTTTACCCGAGATCATGTGGCCAGACATGGAATAAATCAAAATGAGTATCTGGACTTTGCACACTCTCGAAGGGTATATGCTGACTGTTGTAGGATGCTAACTAAACATCTGTTTGAAAAAGAAAATTTTAATGGCGAGAAACAACAAAGGAGCTATTTGGTTTACTCCCAAAGCAAAGGAGTCGTTTTTTGTGCTCCATGCCGTTTGTTTGGTGGCAAGTCGCAGTTGGCAGAAAGTGGATTCAACGACTGGAAAAATGGCACAGCTCGATTGAATGAACATGAGCGTTCATCTGAACACAAATCCTGTGTTCTGTCTTTAAACTCAAGAGCAGGTACTTTGGGGAGAATTGATGATAGTCTTACAAAGCAAGCCTCTGATGAAATCCAGTATTGGAGAAATGTGTTAAAAAGAGTTGTTGCTGCTGTTAAGGCACTTGGCACCCGTGGACTTGCGTTCAGAGGGAAAGATGACCGTTTTGGTTCCTCACACAATGGAAACTACATGATGATGTTTGAATTTCTTTCGGAATTTGACCCATTTATAGCTGAACACATTGCCCGTTACGGCAATGCAGGAAAAGGAGTCACATCTTACCTCTCATTTGCTACCTGTGAGCAGTTCATTCAGCTTATGGCTGATACAGTTACTAAACAAATCATTAAGGAGGCAAAGACTGTGAAATATTATTCTATCAGTGTCGATTCAACACCTGATAGCTCTCACATGGATCAACTGGCCTTCATCGTAAGGTATGTCAAGGAAGATGGCTTACCGATTGAGCGCTTTCTACGGTTCATTCCAAATCCTGGACATAAATCGGAGCAACTTGCTGACGTGGTCCTCTCCACTCTTAAGTCATATGACCTTGATATTGCTAATTGTCGTGGTCAGTCATATGATAACGCAAGCAATATGTCTGGTCACTATAGAGGCTTGCAAGCCAGAATTCTGGAAAGAAACTCCCTTGCTGTCTATATTCCATGCTCTGCACACTCTTTAAATCTAGTTGGGAAGCATGCTGCTGAAAGTTGCAGTGAGGCCTGTTCATTCTTTTGTCTCCTACAATACAATTATACTTTTTTTACTGCTTCCACTCACAGATGGGAGATTTTACAAGAACACTTATCATCTGTGACCAACACTCTTGCGGTAAAGAGACTATCTGACACACGGTGGTCAGCCAGGGAAGATGCCTGTCGGAGCTTAAATCGGAATTGGACTCAAATAGTTCAAGCCTTAACGGCAATTAAAGAAAATACCACAGAGTCACCAGGAACGTGCAAGGAAGCTGAAGGTATACTCAATAAAATACAACGTCTGGAGACTGCACTTATGAGTGGTTTGTGGGGCACTATCCTAGAACGATTTGGTGCAGTCAGCAAAAAAATCCAAAGCGTTGCTATTGATGTTGGAATTGTGGTGGAGCAGTATGAGTCACTGATAGAGTTTGTTCGAGAGACCAGACAAATGTTCCTGACTTATGAAGATACAGCATTGGAAAAATCAACGGTCAAGCACTATGACCTTAAGAGGAAAGCAAGGAAAAATTCAGCAATTTCCAGTAAGACTCAAGCAGAGGAAGCACAAGAATATTTCCGGATTAACACCTTTTATGTCATTTGTGACAACTTGGTTGCGGAGCTTGAGAGAAGAAAAACGGCATATGATTCTTTCTTTGGAAAGTTTAAATTCATCACGGACCTATCAAGCATTGAGCCATCAGCAATAGCAGAGCATGCTAATAAGCTTTGTACTTCCTACAACAAAGACTTAGAAGAGGAGTGTTTTGTTGATGAGTGCCTCCACTTTCGTTCATACCTCATAAGTTCTTCTGCAGAACATACATCTGTTCTAGCAATGTCCCGAATGATAAGGGAGAGAGGATTGCAAAGCATTTATTCAAATGTGGACATTGCTCTAAGAATGTTTTTGTGCACAGCAGCAACTAACTGCTCAGCTGAGCGTTCTTTCTCAACTCTGAAGCGCGTGAAGAATTACTTGCGATCTAGAATGGGAGAGGAAAGATTGAACTCTCTGGCTGTGTTGGCAATTGAGTCAGAACTCGCAAAATCTTTGGACTATGATGAGCTTATAAACAGCTTTGCCACACAGCGAATTCGTCGAAAGCCACTTTAGTAACTGGAACTCCAAGATTCTTTTTATTGAGGTTTCACTGAAATCTGACACAGGATACCGGAAGACTGCCGCAGTTTATTTCCAGCTGGGTGGTTTATTTTGTGACCTTTTTTTACAGGAGGATTCCGTTGGGAGGACAACTCTCCCTTGCAGATGCCACTATCACAATAGTCTTGGAATTAACACAAGTAGTTGGTCACAGCAAAGGATAACAGACCACTGGGGCTCTGGAGCTGGATATTGGGGCACTGGAACCCGATACCGGACCACTGGATATTCTGGCACAGCATACTTTATTACTAGCACATCCGAGGACAAGCACAAGCCATAACATGCACTTATTTATTTGTTTAAAATATCTGTCTGTTAAGTTATCTCTGTCTGTTAAGTTATCTCTGTCTGTTAAGTTATCTCTGTCTTTTAAGTTATCTCTGTCTGTTAAGTTATCTCATACCAAAATACTCATTGGGTCCTTTTTATTGATTGATTGATTGATTGATGTAAGTATGGAATGAATGTGTGTGTGTGTGTGTAGTATAAAAGACTGAATGTGTTCGTGAACAGTTGCATGGTCTTGTATTAATGGTGCAAATGGGGTATGAATGTCCAGTAACAGTGGTTGAAGCCTTGGTGTGGCGTTACTGCTCACGTGGAGTGACCACGTGCTAATTCAACCAATTTGGATGTTTGTGATCTGTATAGTTGACATGGATGACTGATCTTGTAAACATGATTTACTTTAATATAACATTTCAAATGGTATACAAAACAAAATATAAAAGTAGCCATTTTGTTTTAGCTTAAACAGGAAGAGGGCGTGGTTTAAACAGGAAGAGGCGTGGTTTAAACAGGAAGTGGTGTGGTTTAAACAGGAAGAGGCGTGGTTTAAACAGGAAGAGGCAAGGTGAATTTAAATTAGGGGTGCCCGGGTTTAGACTGCCTAGGGCAGCACAAAACCTAAATACACCACTGGTGGCCACATTGCACTCACAGGACTTGGCACAGCACCCACATAGAACCAGTCTGTACCCACAAGACTTACCACAGCACCCACAGGGCTTGTCACAACACCAACATTGCACCCTCAGGCAGTGGTGTGTCTTGGTTTTGTGCTGCCCTAGGCAGACAAAATTTGGGCACCACCACTACCCACGTTGCACACACACAACATGACCCATAACCCACATTGCACACCCAGGACATGCTCCATCACCCCATTACATGCCCCATCACCCACATGCACACACATTAAATGCCCCATCACCTACATTCCATGCACCCATCAACCCATTACATACACATTCCATGCCCGCATAACATGACCCCATCATGTGCTCCATTACCTCATCCACCTATTACATGCCTGGATCACCCCATTACATGTCTCCATCACCTCCATTACATGCCCCCATAATCCACATTACATGCCCCCATAATCCCCATTACATGCTCCCATAGTCCCCATTACAAGATCCCATCACCGCTTTTTTTTTTGCATTTTGTGCTGCCCCTTAAAGGCATACAAGGCAAGTGCCGCCTCAGGCACTTGCCTTGTTTGCCTTGCGCTAAATATAGCGCTGCCCACAGGACTTGCCACGATACCCACTTTGCATCCACAGGACTTGCCACTGCACATGAGATTGATTGACTTGAAAAATTAAAACAGAATGTCCATATTCAACAATTGATTCAATTGTTCTAGTAGATTAAATACTACAAGTTATTTATTTGTACAATGAATGTTCTGCTAAAGGTCTTACTAAAGAATAAAGTAAGTAAGTAAAAATAAATAATAAAGTACTGGAAATATTCCACTTACAGGACTCAGGAAACTGCTTTCAGTCACAATCAAAGACAAATATAATTTCATGTATACAAATCAGGTTAGTTTAGGATTCAAAGTCACTTTGAGTGATGAATATATTGATTGTAAGGAAAGAAAGAAAAAAACATACATGTGAGTGTAAACTTGGAAATAGCACTAAATTATTTTATAAAACATATTCTTCTTGGCAATACAAAACATAATTTGTCATGCTTGTTTTATGCATGTCATTTTTAAAAAAATATTTGACTTCAATCTTGAAGATGGAGCCAAAGTAAGACACAAAGGTACGTTTTAGTTTATATGAACCATGCTAAATGTTCACATTTTTTTTAAAATAAGCCCATTTTCTAATAAGGGCGATAACTGAATATATTGTATTTAACAGAGAAATTATAGGTTTTGTAAAAATTCTGATTTCTACAAATTTATATATACTGAATCTAGCACTAACTCCTTGCACAGTTGGTTGGACACAGGCCTTTGTGGGACCCTAGTTAAGCCCTAGTTTGGGCTGGTGTATCTGGGAATTATTCCTTTCTGTTCCTCAGCAGCATGACCAGTGGTGTATCTTGGTTTTGTGTTGCCCTAGGCAGACAAAATTCAGGCATCCCCCCACCCACGTTGCACACCTACAACATGCCACATCACCCACGTTGCACACCCACAACATGCCCCATCACCCCATTACATGCTCCATCACCCACATTGCACACACATTAAATGCCCAATCAGCCCATTACATGCCCCCTTCCCCCACACTGCATACACACTAAATGCCCCGCTACCCCCATTACATGCCACCATCACCCTCATTACATACCCCCACCACGTCCATTATATGCCCCCATCACCCTTATTAAATGGAAGAAGCTAAAGCTTTCTGACCAGTGGGGGAGGGAGCAAAAATGTTTGAAGCACCAGAAGTGTGCTTTAACACCCTCTGGCAAAGTGTCTCCCTTTGTCAAAGTGCCGCCCTAGGCGAGTGCCTTGTTTGCCTTGTGGAAGATACACTACTGAGCATGACAACCCTTTGCATAATGCATGATGTGCCTCCTCTAGTGGTCCTCGTTTATCCCAAAGTCTTGGTAGCATATACTTTTTTCAGATGTGTGGAATTTGGACTAGTCTTTCTCTGGACACCATTTGCATAGAAATAATTTGTAGCAGCAGTGCAGCTTTTTAAACCCCTATATGGAGAACACTCTTCACCAGTCCTTCAGAAGTCTCAAATGCACTGCAGACAGGGCCCAGTTGTTCTGCAATTCTTGTGGTGGTTATATCACATTCTGAATTGGTTCCTACTGATTCTTGTTCCTGATCACATTGCAACCCTGGTTTCTGCTCCTGATCATACCCCAACCACAGTTCCTGGTAACTCAGCTCCTGATAACACATCCACCATGCTTCTGGTCTACATTCTTCCTTTACCTCTTCTCCTATGTATTTGCTTCCAATAGCACAACCACTAAGTTCTATATGCTGAAGAAGCAATGAACACTTCCCTTTTATTCTGCACAACTCACTGTAACAATTGCATTCCAATAACCACACGAGTGTATCAAAAACAGACATAAAATTGTAATAATGCTTTTGAAATTGAATAAAAGTGATAACCAATGATAAGAATATTACTAACATAATGCAATCAAGTGCCAAATGCTTGATACATTGGTGGAAATGCCATGCAGAGTCCTATACAGATCTCAGCACATTTATTTGTAAGAGATTATCTTCCTTATTTCTGAGAACACAAACTTCTCATAAATAGATTGCCAGATATATTTTCTTAAATGGGCAATTCCACCTACATGAGCCCTATTCAGTAATCTCACTAGGCTTTTAAAAGGTTAGATAACCATGGTAATAGTGTAGCAAATGTGTATATTATCAGTGTCCTCCTTTATATTCAGTTTTTTATGTATATATTAGTCATGGTTACGGTATGCTGCTGTTGATATGCAGCTATTTAACCCCTTAGTGACAAGACATTTTTACCTTGACTTTCCCTTGGTGACAATGCCTGTTTTGACATTTCTGGGGTGTTTGTGTTTATCTGTAATTTTCTTCTCTCTCACAAACTGTACCCACACAAATTATATGTTGTTTTTATCGTCATAAGAAGGGCTTTCATTAGATACCATTGTGTTCATTATATGTTATAATTTACTACAATTTGTTTTATAAAATATGATGAAAAATTAAAAAAATAACACTTTGACCTAAAATATAATTTACACAAATACAATCATTAAAAAAGACCCCAAAAATAGTGTTTTTTGTTTTTTTCCTATATTGAACTTTTGACCCCAACCCGAACTCTAAATTTAACCCTAACACTAAATTTAACCCCAACTCTAACCCTTATGCTATCCCTTAATATATTTTAATTAAATTTTAACCCTATCCCTTATGCAAAAAATGATTCTAACATAATACTAGTTTTAAGCTAATTAAATAATTTTCTTTCTTTTTTTTAACATTGAACTACTGCTTGGTTGCCTCTAGGGGCACTCAAGCAGCATATTCAGAGCGACGGAAGTGAATTTACTTTCACTTCCGAAGCTCAGACCACCAGACGGCATAGCCATATTGACGGAGCATGCCGCTCCGTCAATATGGCTCCCACGATCGCTCCGTGGGGCGATCGTGGGTGCCCCAGATTGGACATTAATGCAATAGACCAGCATCGTTAAAGTGGTTTTCGCAATCGTTGATCGCAAAAAACGCTTGATTCATTTCCAAATGAAAGTGTATGCACTGGATTGTTACTATATGTTAGTATGCAATTAAGTTAACATCTGTTTGTGGGGGGGAAAGTTTATATCCTTTTTAGGTGTAATTAAATATCAAAATAACTATGTTATAGATTTTGGATTTTATTATTATATTTATTAGTTGAAAATATAATTAAAATACATACAAATGTAACATTTTATTTGTGATTTGTATACAGGGAGTGCATAATTATTAGGCAAGTTGTATTTTTGAGGATTAATTTTATTATTGAACAACAACCATGTTCTCAATGAACCCAAAAAACTCATTAATATCAAAGCTGAATATTTTTGGAAGTAGTTTTTAGTTTGTTTTTAGTTTCAGCTATTTTAGGGGGATATCTGTGTGTGCAGGTGACTATTACTGTGCATAATTATTAGGCAACTTAACAAAAAACAAATATATACCCATTTCAATTATTTATTTTTACCAGTGAAACCAATATAACATCTCAACATTCACAAATATACATTTCTGACATTCAAAAACAAAACAAAAACAAATCAATGACCAATATAGCCACCTTTCTTTGCAAGGACACTCAAAAGCCTGCCATCCATGGATTCTGTCAGTGTTTTGATCTGTTCACCATCAACATTGCGTGCAGCAGCAAACACAGCCTCCCAAACACTGTTCAGAGAGGTGTACTGTTTTCCCTCCTTGTAAATCTCACATTTGATGATGGACCACAGGTTCTCAATGAGGTTCAGATCAGGTGAACAAGGAGGCCATGTCATTAGATTTTCTTCTTTTATACCCTTTCTTGCCAGCCACGCTGTGGAGTACTTGGACGCGTGTGATGGAGCATTGTCCTGCATGAAAATCATGTTTTTCTTGAAGGATGCAGACTTCTTCCTGTACCACTGCTTGAAGAAGGTGTCTTCCAGGAACTGGCAGTAGGACTGGGAGTTGAGCTTGACTCCATCCTCAACCCGAAAAGGCCCCACAAGCTCATCTTTGATGATACCAGCCCAAACCAGTACTCCACCTCCACCTTGCTGGCGTCTGAGTCGGACTGGAGCTCTCTGCCCTTTACCAATCCAGCCACGGGCCCATCCATCTGGCCCATCAAGACTCACTCTCATTTCATCAGTCCATAAAACCTTAGAAAAATCAGTCTTGAGATATTTCTTGGCCCAGTCTTGACGTTTCAGCTTGTGTATCTTGTTCAGTGGTGGTCGTCTTTCAGCCTTTCTTACCTTGGCCATGTCTCTGAGTATTGCACACCTTGTGCTTTTGGGCACTCCAGTGATGTTGCAGCTCTGAAATATGGCCAAACTGGTGGCAAGTGGCATCGTGGCAGCTGCACGCTTGACTTTTCTCAGTTCATGGGCAGTTATTTTGCGCCTTGGTTTTTCCACACGCTTCTTGCGACCCTGTTGACTATTTTGAATGAAACGCTTGATTGTTCGATGATCACGCTTCAGAAGCTTTGCAATTTTAAGAGTGCTGCATCCCTCTGCAAGATAACTCACTATTTTTGACATTTCTGAGCCTGTCAAGTCCTTCTTTTGACCCATTTTGCCAAAGGAAAGGAAGTTGCCTAATAATTATGCACACCTGATATAGGGTGTTGATGTCATTAGACCACACCCCTTCTCATTACAGAGATGCACATCACCTAATATGCTTAATTGGTAGTAGGCTTTCGAGCCTATACAGCTTGGAGTAAGACAACATGCATAAAGAGGATGATGTGGTCAAAATACTCATTTGCCTAATAATTCTGCACTCCCTGTATGCTACTTAGGTCAACTGAAGCGTTTTCTACCAGCTTAATGTGAGTGGGCCGGATACCGACTGTTCTTCATAAGGTAATTTAGCTTGTCAAATGTTAAGGCCAGGAGGCTGGCCTGTAGTTGTGGGAGGGGCGCTGAATATATCAAGCGCATCTCTCCCACTCAAGTTCGCAGCGTTTGTTGTCAATTCCCACCCTTATTCCCAAACCTACTCCAACACCACTCTCCTTTTACTGACCATTGCCCCTCCCACAATTGGTTTTATCCCTTTCACTTATTTTCAGCTTAAGTATTGCAGTGTTGTCATTTTTATAATTTATTTGCATCCTCGTAATAATAACTTGTAATAATACTTTATACCAGGGGTCCTCAAACCTTTTAAACAGGGGGCCAGTTCACTGTCCCTCAGACCGTTGGAGGGCCGGACTATAGTAAAAACAAAAACTATGAACAAATTCCTATGCACACTGCATATATCTTATTTTGAAGTGAAGAGACAAAACGGGAACAAATACAATATTTAAAATGAAGTAAAGTTAAATCAACAAACTTACCAGTATTTCAATGGGAATAGTGTGCCAGTCAGATGCCCAGGGATATTATGCCAGTCAGAGTCCAGTAATATTATGCCAGTCAGAGCCCAGTAATATTATGCCAGTCAGAGCCCAGTAATATTGTGCCAGTCAGATGCCCAGGAATATTATGCCAGTCAGAGCCCAGGAATATTATGCCAGTTAGATTCCCAGGAATATTATGCCAGTAAGATGCCCAGGAATATTATGCCAGTCAGATGCCCAGGAATATTATGCCAGTCAGAGCCCAGGAATAGTCTGCCTGTCAGATGCACAGGAATATTATGCCATTCAGATGCCCAGGAATATTATGCCATTCAGATGCCCAGGAATAGAGTGCCAGTAAGAGCCCAGGAATATTATACCAGTCAGATGCCCAGGAATATTATGCCAGTCAGATGCCCAGGAATAGTGTGCCAGTCAGATGCCCAGGAATATTATGCCAGTCAGATGCCCAGGAATAGTGTGCCTGTCAGATGCCCAGGAATATTATGCCATTCAGATGCTCAGGAATATTATGCCATTCAGATGCCCAGGAATAGTGTGCCAGTCAGATGCCCAGGAATAGTGTGCCAGTCAGATGCCCAGGAATATTATGCCATTCAGATGCCCAGGAATAGAGTGCCAGTAAGAGCCCAGGAATATTATGCCAGTCAGATGCCCAGGAATATTATGCCAGTCAGATGCCCAGGAATAGTGTGCCATTCAGATGCCCAGGAATAGTGTGCCAGTCAGATGCCAAGGAATATTATGCCATTCAGATGCCCAGGAATAGTGTGCCAGTCAGAGCCCAAGAATAGTGTGCCAGTCAGATGCCCAGGAATATTATGCCAGTCAGATGCCCAGGAATAGTGTGCCAGTCAGATGCCCAGGAATAGTGTGCCTGTCAGATGCCAAGGAATATTATGCCATTCAGATGCCTAGGAATATTATGCCATTCAGATGCCCAGGAATAGTGTGCCAGTCAGATGCCCAGGAATAGTGTGCCTGTCAGATGCCCAGGAATATTATGCCATTCATATGTCCAGGAATATTATGCCATTCAGATGCCCAGGAATAGTGTGCCAGTCAGATGCCCAGGAATATTATGCCATTCAGATGCCCAGGAATAGAGTGCCAGTAAGAGCCCAGGAATATTATGCCAGACAGATGCCCAGGAATATTATGCCAGTCAGAGCCCAAGAAAATTATGCCAGTCAGATGCCCAGGAATAGTGTGCCATTCAGATGCCCAGGAATATGATGCCATTCAGATGCCCAGGAATAGTGTGCCAGTCAGATGCCCAGGAATATTATGCCAGTCAGATGCCCAGGAATAGTGTGCCAGTCAGATGCCCAGGAATAGTGTGCCTGTCAGATGCCCAGGAATATTATGCCATTCATATGTCCAGGAATATTATGCCATTCAGATGCCCAGGAATAGTGTGCCAGTCAGATGCCCAGGAATATTATGCCATTCAGATGCCCAGGAATAGAGTGCCAGTAAGAGCCCAGGAATATTATGCCAGACAGATGCCCAGGAATATTATGCCAGTCAGAGCCCAAGAAAATTATGCCAGTCAGATGCCCAGGAATAGTGTGCCATTCAGATGCCCAGGAATATTATGCCATTCAGATGCCCAGGAATAGTACAGTGCTCGTTATACCTCCCTCCTCCCCCCCCCCTTCCCCATCACTTACCTCCAGCTGCTGTGTCCCCGGCCGGACGTCTCGCGCAGTGTTCCCTCCTCCCTGCACGGAGGAGGGAAACAGTTACCGGGTCCAGATGTGACGAAACGTCACATCCGGTCGCGGTGATTTTTTTTTTTTCCAGTTTTTCTGCAGCCGCAAAAAAAAAAAAAAAAAAAAGGTAAACAGCGGGGAGCGGGGGGTGCCGGCAGCAACCCCCGCGGGCCGGATAAATGTGCTCGGCGGGCCGCATGTGGCCCGCGGGCCGTAGTTTGAGGACCCCTGCTTTATACCAATAATAAAATTGATAAGAATAACATTATCTAAATATTTCAAACACCAGCAGGACATATTACATATAAGTTAGTATTAGATTTAGTTAGGGATGGATTTACATTCCTTTATGAACCATGATTAAAAAAAATATCAGGGTCTGCTACATTACAGTTTATCCTCTGAATAGTGAAAACTAATCTTTCACTTGTGCTTCTATATTAGAAGCTCAAGTATAAAAAAAAATGATCTTTTAAAAAAAAAAAGCACAAGTGAAATATAACGTTTAGTGTTCCTTTAAGTAATAGTTTAATTAGCATGTTATCTAATACATTGTATATATGAGACGACTAGCCCACCATTCATTGACATTTTGTTTACAAAACTCTGTAAAATGCAAGCCATAATAATAACACTCAAGAAGTTATTAATTTTGATGTATCCATATAATGTTCTAAAACAGTGGGAGAAAAATGTAAACTTTGATTAACGTTAAACAGAATTGTCATTTTTTTTTTTATAGCAGTGAGTCTTTAAGAATACAATAATGTGGCAGGAGAGATCCAACTATATCTTCTGATCCTTAAATGTAATCAGTATTTTCCACTTCCTAACTATACTATTCTGTGAACTGGTTTCATAACTCACAAGCACCAACTCCTTCAGTTAATACTTAATGAAATCAAAACACAAGATTAGCCAGCCATGACTGCTGGGCTTGGAGATTTGTGATTAACTAAATGAACTTTCAAAGGTCAACTCAATGTCAACACCTGCGTTATTATGAAGTTACTTCATGAGATTACACAGCCACAATTATTGATTACTGTGCACAAACGAAGTAAAAATATTTTTTTTACTGCACATGCCCACTGTTTCCGCCTTATATTCTCACTTTTATATGTATATTTTGTCAAACAGACACACAAACATATGTAACATGTACAATCAATTTGCCTTCACTTGTTACATCTGAATCAACAGTAAATGTTGAAGATTAACCTGAGCTTGCAGCTTACTTTAGACAGAAAAGAGCTACCAAGCTTTGTTTCCACAAAACTATTTCATATTAAAAAATGTTTAACCTTAGGAAGTTTCTCCTTGAATCATTCCAGTAATTACTAAACAAACCCAGCTTTATTTACTGGTAAGCAGTTCCCAGAATGCTGTTGGCCAGTTCTCTGCTCCGTATTAAGTGTGCTAGTATACATTATGTTTGTGAACAAATAGAAAAAAAATAAAAAAAAACACACTTTATGATTATTGCTAAGCTAGATACAAATATAATTATATTTTTATATTATATATTTTCATTGCGTGAATTCATACATTAGTTAAAAATATATTATACACTTAGACAAAAATAGATCTCTATATGCAAAGTTAATACAATTTAAGTCTGTCAAACAGAAATTACTTGTAAGATTATAATCAAGAAGAGGTGGTGGACAAGAGATTGTCTAATAACCAGACAGTTTCGGAGTGCAGGAGGAGCAGTTACTGACCTTGTTACCATTTCCATCACTCTGGATGGCAGCAAGTCTTGAGTTGGTACTTTTTTTGACATCATATTTATGTATTGGGTATTCCTGCCCATGTATTGGAGCTGGGAGATAGATTGAAGTTATGCCATTATGAATGGGGATGGTAACCATTTTGAAACTACAATGGTTTGTCTAATTGATCCTTAGATGAGATGGCTGCTAATAAGTATATTAAAGAGGGTGTGCATGTTAGAATATAATTTTAATGTGGTAGCTTTATCAGGGCATGGGGTAATCTTATTTAATCTTGTTTTTTTATTATTTGGGAACATGTGTTCGGGGCACTGGAGTATCCTCAACCTCGTTTATGCCCGTGTATAGGAATAAGGCACAATACCGTATTTGCTCGAATATAAGACAAGGTTTTTTTCAGAGCAAATGCTCTGAAAAATCCCCCTCGTCTTACATTCGAGGTCGTCTTATAATCTGACCTCAAATTGAGGTCAGACTATAAGACTGGGATCCAGGTCCCCAGCAGAGCTGCAGGGGACATGGATCCCCCTCTCTAGCAGCAGGGGATGTCTGCGCAACGAGCGCAGACTCCCCTGCTTCCGCCCGGCACGACCGCCGGGGCTTCTGTGAAGAAGCCGGGAACTTCCGCTTTCGTCACAGAAGTCCCGGCGAGCGTGCCGGGCGGCAGCAAGGGAGGTCTGCGCTCATCGCCCAGACTTCCTCTGCTGCCCCACTAGACACCAGGGAAAAGCGGGCAGCTGGGGGATTTCTGCACTATACGTGCAGATATCCTCCATGCTGCCCGACACCTCCGTCTATTATGACGGACCAGCTGTCCGTCATAATAGACGGAGGTGTCGGGCAGCATGGAGGATATCTGCACGTATAGTGCAGACATCCCCCAGCTGCCCCCACTAGCCACCAGGGAAAGGGGGGAGATGGATAGTGAGAGACAGGGGGGGGATAGAGAGAGAGGGGGGGGGAATAGAGAGAGAGAGGGGGGGGGGGATAGAGAGAGGGGGGGGGGAAGAGAGAGGGGGGGGGATAGAGAGAGAGAGGGGGGGGATAGAGAGAGAGAGGGGGGGATAGAGAGAGAGGGGGGGGTAGAGAGAGGGGGAGAGAGATAGAGAGGGGATAGAGAGAGAGAGACTAGGGGAGGGAGGGGGGAGATAGAGAGAGAGACTACACTGGAGGGGGGAGGGAGAGAGGCCGCAAGGAAATAAAAACAAGAAATACATTTGTATAATATCAATTTTTTATTACATATTAAAAAGCAATTTACATATATACAAGTTAAACTTTTTTTTCCTATAGGGTAGTCTTATATTCAGGCTTTTAGTTTTTTTCCTAAAGGAATATACAAAGTTTGGGGGGTCGTCTTATAATCAGGGTCGTCTTATAATCGAGCAAATACGGTAAATATAAACATTCCTAACCCAGTTTAATATTTTACTAACCCATAAGATAATGATGCAAATGTTTTTTTTAATGTGCCCAATTGTCTGCATTAAACCAGCATATAGACCTCAGATTACTTTATTATCTATTAGTTACTACTTCTATTATTGGGTATTTCATTTAGAACAACAGATTGTTTTATTTACACAAAGAAACATTACTGTAAGTTTAATTAACGTCTCCGATTTAAAAAAGGGATCCCCAGAGAAGTATTTGTCAGTGGCAGAGTTGGATTTTTTCCCCCCATTTAGCCGCGTTTGAGAATTGTTCCATCTCGTCTATATTGGCCTAAAGTTTGAAATTCCCAGCTCAATTTCTTCAATTCCCTGCAATTCTCTCTTTATCGAGTAGACCCATATATTTGCTCATGTAAATCCCCCTTGCTTTGTATTTCTAGCTAAAAGCCTGCACTGCAAACAGAAATACATGAAAATAATTTTCACATGTAGTTGTTTATTAGCCCACTCCAGCTTAACATTAAAGACAATCCACATACATGTACGAGCTCTTAATGCAATGCATTAGTGACAGTGCCCGTACATGTATGGGTTTCGTTTAAAATAGGGCAATCACAGAGTTTGTTCTGTGAATCACGCTTTTTTCGGCTTTCCTGGATGCTTCAAGGCATCAAGGCATCAAGGAAAGCAAAAATAAATAAATGGGGGGCCTTAAAGTGACAGGCCAGCGACAATAGTCACTGACCTGTCAATCAAGCCCCCTCACACTAGGCAAATCGGGTGAGGGGTGCACCCAGAAAGGGGGCTGTCTTTCTGTCTCAGCCATTGCAGTGTGGATTGTGATAGTTGTAAGGGCTAATCACAATCCATTGCCATCCTCCCCCAGATTTGGGGGGAGAGATTGGGTAAATTGATCCAGGTTGCCTTAACAGTTAGGCAGACCAGGATCAACCATTATTTTTTGCATTTGTGATGTGATCTATGTGAAAATCAATCACATTGATAGATGCAATAAATGTAAAAAATATAGTAAATGACAATCAGTGTTGTGTGAAATCCTTCCCCTCTCTCACTGATACACTTTGATCTTGTATCAGAGAGAGAGAGAGAAAAGATATATACGGTGTCCCAGCATTTTTTTACTTTTTTTTACATTTGTACACTCTTTATTAAAATGTGTACAGTACACAAAGGGTTAAGTTTAAAATAAAATGGTCTCAAGTGAAAGCCCTACCTATCCTTAAAAAAACAGTATATGATATGGGGGGATTAATTTAAGAAGCAAGCAGTAACTTTTATTTAAACGCACCCATAGCTAAAGTTAAAATAGCTATTGTCCAGAACGGACATCAAAACAAAGAAAAACATTGTCCCGAAGGGGTTAAATAATAAAAGAAAGTAAGCCTTGAAACTCACTCATATTCAATATCACTATATACACATTGGAGTTGACCATCCACACATACATTTTCCCCAGCTTAATTTATTTATTTTTAATGTTTTAATATTTAAATAGATATTAGTTATTTATAAGTCTGTTAACAAAATATTTATGCCATATCATTGCAAATAAGATATATTACTGTATACAAAATTTATTAATATCATACATAATAAAATAAAAATGATCTAAAAAAAAAAAAGTATACTTAAAGGGACACTACCACTTACACAGTGGTGTATCTTGGTTTTGTGCTGCCCTAGGCAGACACATTTTGCCCCCACCCACGACATGACCCATAACCACGTTGCACACCAAGGACACCCCATTTACATGCCTCCATCACCCCGTTACATACACATTGCCAATATTATTTGCCATTAATATTCCCCAACCAATTTGCCCAATAATATGCCAGAATCATTTGCCATTAATATGCCCCAGCCAATTTGCCCAATTATATGCCAGTATTATTTGCTATTAATAAGTCCCAACCAATTTGCCCAATAATATGCCAGTATTTGCCATTTAATCTGCCCCTGCCAATTTGCCCAATAATATGCCAGTATTGTTTGCTATTAATATTCCCCAGCCAATTTGCCCAATAATATGCCAGATTTATTTGCCATTTAATATGACCCTGACAATTTGCCCATTAATATGCCAGTATTATTTGCCATTAATAAGTCACAGCCAATTAGCCAAATAATATGCCAGTATTTACCATTTAATCTGCCCCTGCCAATTTGCCCATTATGCCAGTATTATTTTGCCATTAATATGCCCCAGCCAATTTGCCCAATAATATGCCAGTATTTGCCATTTAATATGCCCCTGCCAATTTGCCCATTATGCCAGTATTGTGTGCCATTAATATTCCCCAGCCAATTTCCCCAATAAAATGCCAGTGTTATTTGCTATTTAATATGCCCCTGCTAATTTGCCCAATAATATGCCAGTGTTATTTGCCATTTAATATGCCCCTGCCAATTTGCCCAATATTATGCAAGTATTATTTGCCATTTAATATGCCCCTGCCTATTTGCCCAATAATATGCCAGTATTGTTTGCCATTAATATTCCCCAGCCAATTTGCCCAATAATATGCCAGTGTTATTTGCCATTTAATATTCCCCTGCTAATTTGCCCAATAATATGCCAGGGTTATTTGCCATTTAATATGCCCCTGCTAATTTTCCCAATAATGCCAGTGTTATTTGCCATTTAATATGCCCCAGCCAATTTGCCCAATAATATGCCAGTGTTATTTGCCATTTAATATGCCCAAGCCAATTTGCCCAATATTAAGCCAGTGTTATTTGCCATTAATAAGCCCCAGCCAATTTTCCCAAATCCCCCCATCTCCCTAGCACTTACCTTTTTCCCTGGTGGCTAGTGGCCTCCGTGCTGCCTGTCCGGCTCCCAGGCGGTTGTGCCGACAGGTCACGTGACCCGGAGCGCGTATGACGTCAGAGCGCCGGTCACGTGACCTGTCGGCACTTCCCTGTCATACTGCACGGGTAGCCGAACAGGCAGCACAGAGAAACCTCCGTGCTGCCTGTTCGGCTCCCCGTGTAGCCTGCTGGCAGAGGGAAGGTGAGGGGGGATCTTCCGATCCCTTCTCACCTCTGTCTCTGCCTGCAAGCGCAAGTTGTTGTTTTTTAAAGGGGCGGCTTTTTTTTTATTTTCCTCTCTCTTCTCAGTGCTGAGGGGCGCTGCCACCCCCCAAAATTTGCTGCCCTAGGCTTCCGCCTAGGATGCCTTGCGGTAAATACAGCACTGCACTTACATAAGCTGTAACTAGATTATCAGTGCATCTAAAATAAAAATATGTGTAGAATGGATGCCAAGATGGGGGGGTTTTGTGTTTGTTTCAATATATTTCAGTAAAAGGGGAAAATAAATCTGTGTGTTTATTGCCTGGAGACATTTTGTGAAATGTTCCCATGATGCAACAGCCTCAAAAATCTTAGCTCAGGGCTCACTTTACAGCTGGTCGCAAATCCTACACATGACGTCATAAGATACACCCCCTGCAGCCCTACTAGCTCCTGCTTATCAGTGGGGCAGGACTAAGTGTGTCTATATAGCATCTCTTCTTTTTTGCTTGCCTTCCAGCACAGAGAGAGTAACAGTCTGAAAAAGTGACCAGGACTCACAGATCTATTCCACAATTTATAAGTACATTGGGTCTTGTATTGCTGTAGAGCTCTGTGATACTCATCCACTGCACCTTACTGTAAGCTTTATTGCTGTGGAGATCTGTGATACACACACACTGCACATTACTGTGAGCTTTATGGCTGTGGAGCTCTGTGACACACTGTGCATTACTGTGAGCTTTATGGCTGTGGAGGGAGGTTGGGGGGACCAATGTTTAGGGGGCATGTTAGGGAAGGAGAGAAAAGGGGATTGATGGTGGGGGAAGGGAGAGCTCATGCTGCAAGGAGGCATGTCAGGGAAGGAGTGAGAGGGGTTTGATGCTGCCAGGCAGGGCCGGCCTTAAGTGTTCCGGCGCCCTGTGCGGGCTTCCCCCTGTGGCGCCCCCCCCCGTCTCTTTCACCCCCCTATGTTTGTGTCTCTCTCCCTTCCCATGTTTGTCCCTTTCCTCTTCCTTGCCATGTCTGTCTCTCTCTCTCTCTCCCTCTGTTCTGTCTCTTTCCCCCCGTCCCCTATTCTGTCTCTCTCCCCCCGTCCCCTGTTCTGTCTCTCTCCCTCCGTCCCCTGTTCTGTCTCTCTCCCCCCGTCCCCTGTTCTGTCTCTCTCCCCCCGTCCCCTGTTCTGACTCTCTCCCCCCCGTCCCCTTTTCTGTCTCTCTCTCTCCCCCAGTTCTGTCTCTACCCCCTGCCCCTTTTCTGTCTGTCTCTCTCCCACCCCTCCCCTGTTCTGTCTCTCCCCCCTCCCCCTGTTCTGTCTCTCCCCCTCCCCCTGTTCTCTCTCTCTCTCCCCTCCCCCTGTTCTCTCTCTCTCCCCCCTCCCCCTGTTCTCTCTCTCCCCCCTGCCCCTGTTCTGTCTGTCTCTCCCCCCTAACCCCTGTTCTGTCTGTCTCTCTCCCACCCCTCCCCTGTTCTGTCTCTCCCCCCTCCCCCTGTTCTCTCTCTCTAGCCCTGTTCTCTCTCTCCCCCCTCCCCCTGTTCTCTCTCTCTCCCCCTCCCCCTGTTCTCTCTCTCTCCCCCTCCCCCTGTTCTCTCTCTCTCCCCCTCCCCCTGTTCTCTCTCTCTCCCCCTCCCCCTGTTCCGTCTCTCCCCCCTGCCCCTGTTCTGTCTGTCTCTCTCTCCCCTCCCCCTGTTCTGTCTCTCCCCCCTAACCCCTGTTCTGTCTCTACCCCCTGCCCCTTTTCTGTCTGTCTCTCTCCCACCCCTCCCCTGTTCTCTCTCTCTAGCCCTGTTCTCTCTCTCCCCCCTCCCCGTTCTCTCTCTCTCCCCCTCCCCGTTCTCTCTCTCCCCCCTCCCCGTTCTCTCTCTCTCCCCCTCCCGTTCTCTCTCTCTCCCCCTCCCCGTTCTCTCTCTCCCCCTCCCCCTGTTCTCTCTCTCCCCCTCCCCCTGTTCTCTCTCTCTCCCCCCTGCCCCTGTTCTCTCTCTCCCCCCTAACCCCTGTTCTGTCTCTCCCCCCTAACCCCTGTTCTGTCTCTCTCCCCCCCTCCCTTACCTTTGCCTGAAAAGGTGGATCCAGGGAGGGGGCGGAGCTAACCGGCACAGCGGTGTAGCTCCGCCCCCACCCCGGAAAGCAGAGCAGAGTCTGCATTACGGGGAGCCATGGGCAGCAAGACAAAGTGCTGCTCGGCTCCATGCTTAATGCAGGCATGGGGAGCCGAGCAGCACTATCTCATGCTGCCAGGGGCTCCCCGTGAAGCAGACGCTGCTCTGCTTCACAGGGTGGGGGCGGGGCCACACCGCTCAGCTGGTTAGCTCCGCCACCTCCCCGGACCAAGCAGAGAATGCCGAGCAGAAGGCTGGTGAGGGGGGATCTTTTGATCTCCCCCATCCAGTGCCTCTTCCGGCTTTCTTTTTTTTTTTCTACCGGCCGGGCGGCGCCCCCTGGGGTGTTGCGCCCTGTGCGCTCGCACAGGTCGCACACCCCTAAGGCCGGCCCTGCTGCCAGGGGTTGGGAGAACGTAAGAGGGGACTCATGTTGCAGAGGGGCATCTCAGGGAGAGAGATGTTGCACTGGAGGGTCAGATTCTGCACTGGAGCACTTGACAGGCATACTCTGCCAGCACACACTCACTTAACAGGCACACTCTGCCAGCACACATATGCTGACACACATACACACAGCCGGTACCCACCTCACACACAGACACACCAGTGGATCTTTTTTAACAAATATGCATTTCTGCTTGTCTCTGCTGCTTCCTCCCACCGCGTGGTGTACTGCGTTCCACAAATGCAGCAGCGGCTGGAGGGTGGGGTTGGAGAGGACCCAACTGGCTCGTTGGCGCTTCAGCTCACTGCGAGATGTGCTGGGGTCCAAGCGGCAAGAGGGGAGGGGGTGGATGATGGGGCTGGCCAGAGAGGAGAAACTGATTTGCAGCCACCCTCTTAAGGTGCCAGCGTTCTGACAACTTGTCAGTCAAATCACAACACCCGACACATGGAAGAGGGCACAGAGGCAGGGCTGAGCACAGTATTCACCACAAGGGAGCAGATCACAGGCTCCTTAGCAGTCAGATGGGGGGAGTGATACTGGTCCCCAACTAGTGGTGGTCACAGTGACCACTACGTCAGTATTATACAACTAAGGGTTGTGCGTTCAGTCACAATGAACATTGACTGATCGCACACTGACACTGAGAGGGGCTGAGAGTATTTTAGTTGTGCAGGCAGTCACACTAGCTAGTGACTGTCTACAAATACTAGCAAGGGATGAAGGTCTGGCATTACCCCCAGACCCACTCTTTCTTGCCTATGCCATTGTCACTGCCAGCATAGACAAGAGACCCTCTCTGTCTGGGGTCAGGGCCGCCACCAGGAATTTCAGGCCCCCCCCCCCAACAATATCTCCCACTCGCCCCACCTACCCTCACAAGCATGTTATCCCGGTCTAGTGTAATATGGAGGGTGGTTGGGAGCAGTTGGTTAATATGCCAGTAATATTTTGCCACTCAATAAGTCAGTATTTTGTCCTCAATATGCCATTCTTTTGCCATTTAATATGGCACCTAAACACTATATTACACAAAATGGCGATGCCCAGTTACACTTGTTTAATAACATTTTATTAAATAAACCGACATAAAAAAACAAGACACCTATCTGAAATCAACAATACAAAAAAAAAACCCTTTTCATTTTTTGGTGGAGTGTCCCTTTAACTTTATTTAACACAGGATTATTATGGCAGATTATTCTGTTCTGTATTTGCAGGTCGTCTTAGTAACTATTACTTGACCGTCCAGTAAA
The DNA here is from genome assembly GCA_036172795.1 of Pelodytes ibericus. Lineage (NCBI taxonomy): Eukaryota > Metazoa > Chordata > Amphibia > Anura > Pelodytidae > Pelodytes > Pelodytes ibericus. The sequence goes on along the minus strand of CM069861.1, from coordinate 118,368,368 downwards.
TAGTTCATATTTTTCTCCATTTACTCCCTTCTAAGGTCTAGTCTAACCCTACCACGCCTCCTCCTGTACAGCTCTCAAACTACACTGTGTAAAAAAATGTATTTAACCCCTTCGTAACAACGGACATGTCAGACACATCCTGTGGTGGAATGAGAACGGACAGTGTTGCTCTATTGCCTCAATGTCGAGGTATTAGGCAGCACCAAGATCCATATTGGAGAGCAACATGCTCCTCCAATGTGGCTGCTGCCCTCTTGTGGGTAAAAACAATTCACTTCCGTCGCTCTGATGCGGTTGCTTGACTGCCATTAAGGGCAGTCAGCAACATTGCAATAAAAGTAAATTAAAAAAAAAAAAGACTTAAATTAGCTAGGGTTAGCATAATTGTTAGGGTTACAATTAAATTTAAGTTAGAATAAATTAAGGGTTAGCTGAGGGTTAAAGGTAGGGTTAAATTTAGGGTTCGGGTCAAAAGGTCACTGTAGAGGTAAAAAAAAAACCCACTATTTAGTTTTTTGCCTTATAACTCACAAAAAAAACTGCAGGAAAAATATGGAAACAAGCAATGGACCGAATGGTTCTTATCTGCCGACACATTCTATGTTTCTATGTTTCTATTTGAAGCCAGCCAGTGTATTTTACCCAATCAACCCATATATTTTTTTTAAAGTAGACACCGTAGGCTATTTCAAATGGTTTTAGCCCCCAAACAACCCAACAAACCTATGCATGGGTGGAATCCCTTTACTCAGGAGAAATAGTAGACTCTAGTTAGCAGGTTTTTACATTCACTTTTGTCGATGAGGAGAAGATGTTTCAAATTAAAGTCAGGAAATTTGTGTATTTTTTTTTTCACCATACTTTTTTTTTTTAATATCATATTATAGGATATGATCAAAATGATGGCACCCAAAGAAAGCCCTTCTTGTCCCAATAAAAAAAACAATATATAATTTGTGTGGGTACAGCAAATGAAAAAAAGGAAAATTTAATTTGGGGGAAGAGATGGGGAAAGTTGATCTGTGTTGCATTTAATAATGTGATCATATTGATCACATGCAATAAATGCAAAAAATACATTAAATGACAATCAGTGCTGTATGAACACCAATTGTCAAAATCTTCCCTCTCTCTCACTGACACATTTTCATCTTATGTCAGAGAGATGTGAAAAATGTACTATATCCCAAAAAAAAATGTAATACTAAAAAAACAACAAAAAAAACAAAACACTTTTTACCATTATTACACTCATTATTACATTTTATAAATCACACAAGTAAGTGATTTAAGTCTTAAAAAAAATGGTTACAAAAGAAAGCCCTATCTGTCCTTAAATAAAACAATATATTACGTGCATATGCAGTAATCAGCTTTCACTGCCTATACTTTAAATCAGGGCCGTCTTTAATACTGATTGGACCCTGGGCAAGCAATAGCTTGGGCCCCCTGGACCCTTGCTATGCAATCACGCCCTCCACCCCAAACCGGACCCCAAAATAACAGGATAAAGTAAACACACTCACAATTGCACGGTTCCTTTATTGTAGTGAATAAAATGTATATATGAAACAAATCTATATATATATATATATATATATATATATATATAAATACATGGCTGCAAAATGTATACCTTGTTATTATGCAACTCTGCAAAAAAAGTACTCAGTGCCTAGATTACAAAAGTGTACACTGATACTAGAGAGCTCTTATATATATTAGGCAGCAATTAACATGTGTTCTATATAATATGGTTATCCCCTACTGTATATTTGCCCTGTGTAATATCAGTGATATTACGCATTACTGTAACATAGCTGTATTTTAATGTTGATTTCTGCCCACCATATGTTAGTGTTCTCTAATATCCATATATATTTTTGTAATATAGGCACTGAGTTCTTTTATTGCTGTGCTGCATAATAAAAAGGTATACATTTTGCTGCACTATATACATTTTATATATACATGTGTTTTATATATACATTTCATACACTGCAATTGTACACCGCAATAAAAGTTGTGTGGTTCTTTTTTTTGGGGGGTGGGTGGATGTTGTGATTGCATGTTTATATAATATATAAAAAAATCCATATATATATATATATATACCATACATATTTGCCTAGAGAAGTGTGGTTATATAATAACATAATATGTGTATATCTATGGTTGGTTTATATAATATTTATTATACATAAAATATATAAAAATATTATATAAATATATATATATATATATACACACTACGAAATTAGAATTCAATATCCTAGCTGTTTACACATAGCACCTACACAGTCACATAGACCCTTACACACACACACATATATACAAACCTGATTACTTTTCTTTTTTTTATGTGGGAAAAAAAGGTGATGTTTGTCCCCCTCCCTGCTCGTTTACCATTTACTTGCAGGGAGGGCAACTGTTGAACTTGTGTGTAGCTCCGGTTCCTGTACGTCTTCTTCTGAGCACTGGGATGTCACTGACATCCGGTGATCTACCTGGATCAAAGCGCGAAGGGGCGGAGCTTTTACCCCTCGAACGGCACACACACCTCAATGTGCTCAATGTAGTGTGGCTCCCGTGGGCTGCATGGTGGATGCCCTGCTATTTTGTGAAAGCATAATAACAATAGCAGAAACAGATGTGCATGGGGAAGCTGTTTTGGGGCCCCCCAGGAGTAACTGGGCCCGGGGCAGCTGTCCCATTTGCCCCGGGTTAGAGACGGCCCTGCTTTAAATAGGCGGTGAAAGCTGCCGTTTCTGCCCCCCAGGGCACCGTGATCACAGGTGCCATACTGAAGAGGAGCATGCTCCTCCAATATGGCGTGCCCTGTGTCCAGCAGAGAGTGAAGGAAGTGATAAAAAAAAAAAAAAAATCTCTTTGGTCGCTCTGAAACTGTTGCTCGTCTGCCCCTATCGATGTAAGCACACATTTTTGGATACATAAAAGAACTCCTTCCATGGTCCAGACAAGAGATGCGACCATTTTTTGGCCTGGAACACATAGTGGAATGCATACGCCCTTCTGGTATCTGCATTTACACCCGACCGGAAGTCGTCACACACAGGAACCAACAAGATGTGGAAGTCAATGGAATAACGGAACTTTAGGGGGGTGATATTTAAATGTGGACTGTGTGTTTTTGTTGTGATTCGTATTCAGCTAAATACCTTTCTCCTGAGGAAGTTGTTACTACTGACCAATGAAACGCGTTGAGGCGATTTACTGCTTTATTGTGGCCAGGACTGTTGTGCCTTTTCTGCTCCAGGCACCTATGCATATATTAACGTGATATGCTGCTTTTCTCATTTGTGAGCCACAACACACAAAGTGATTTTTCCTGCTCTTAATATTACCCTAGGTTGCCCTTTCCTTTGTTGTAGCCAATAAATTAATATACAGAAGAGCTCTGCACCCGAGTTTGTGAGTGCATAAACATTGCCCTTTGATTTGCCACCTCACATATTAGATATACTACACTATCAAGTTTGTTCTTTTTGTTTTTATGTTTACATGTATGATTCTGTGCTGATCCATAAATATGAATATGACTGCCCCTAGAGGCAGCAACTAGATTTAGGCTTAGGAATAGAATTAGGGTTAGCATTAGGGTTAGAGGTGGGGTAGATTTAGGTTAAGAATTAAATGTAGGGTTAGGGTTGGGGTATTAGTTCACTGTTGAAAATGGTAAGGAAAAAAAAACCACCTATCGGTTATTAGCCTATAACTTGAAAAACAAAAAATACACACACAAAAAAAGGAAACATTGGTATTTCTAAACTCAGGGCAAATATTGGGAACTATATAGATGGTCTTTTTTTACAGTTTGTAATTGTGTATATATATATATATATATATATATATATATATATATATTAAAAAAAATCAGGTCAAAATTAGAAAAAAGGTTTTTTTTGGTATATTTTATGCATCATCATATTTTACATCTTTTAATAGTAAATTATATCATATTATGAAAATAATAGTAGCAAAAGAAAGTCCTATCTGTCCTTTAAAAAATGATATATAATTTGTGTAGGTGGACTAAATATGAAGAAAGAGAATCACAGTTAATCAAACTTATGACAAAAATAATGGAATTCTGGTCTTCAAGGCACATCACATGCAGCATGTAACCCAGTCACTAAGGAATTAAAGAGGCCAATGCCATCAGTGAATGTAGCTTCCATGAAAGGGTGTATATGGTCTGCAACAATGTCAACATCCACATGAATGGCAGGAACCAAGTTTTCCCAGCAGAATATTGCCCAAAGCATCACATTGCCTCCATCGGGTTGTTATGGCTGATCTATGTAACTTTTATTGGAGAAGTATCTGAAAAAAGGCATGGAAACCACAACCTGAATGGAATTCTTCAAACATTCCCTGTGCATGATATAACACGTTAGCTGTATAGATAGATGCCATATCCCTCAGGAAAAAAAAACAATGTTATATTAACCCCTTAGTGACAAGACATTTTTACCTTGACTTTCCCTTGGTGACAATGGCTGTTTTGACATTTCTGGGGTGTTTGTATCAGGAAGTATTACTTTACTGAGAAAGTAGTGGATGTATGGAATAGCCTTCCAGCAGAAGTGGTAGAGGTAAACACAGTCAAGGATTTTAAGCATGCGAGGGATAGACACAAGGCTATCCTAGCTATAAGACCAGGAACGGGGGACTAATAAAAGTACTCAAAAAAATTTGGGCAGACTAGATGGACCGAATGGTTCTTATCTGCCGACACATTCTATGTTTCTATGTTTGTGTTGAGCTGTAATTTTCTTCTCTCACATACTGTACCCATACAAACTATAAGTTATTTTTATAGTCATAAGAAGGGCTTTCAATAGATACCATTATGTTCATCATATCTTATAATTTACTACAAAAAAAATATCATAAAATATGATGGAAAATTTAAAAAAACAAAAACACACTTTTTCTAACTTTGACCTAAAATATAATTTACACAAATACAATCATTAAAAAAGACCCTGTCTAAATAGTTTCTAAATGTTGTCCCGAGTTCAGAAATATGCATTTTTCCATATTTTTTGGTATTTGTTTGCGAGTTATGGGGCAAAAACCAAAAAGTGTTTTTTTCCTATTTTGACCCCAACCCGAACCCTAAATTTAACCCCGACACTCAATTTAATCCCAACGCTAACCCTTATACTATCCCTTAATATATTTAAACCCTCTTATGCTAAAAATTATTTAATGTTAACCCTATAGGCTAATCTAACCATAATACCAGTTTTAAGCTAATTAAATCTTTTTTTTTTTTAAACATTGCAATGTTGCCTGCTGCCTCTAGGGGCAGTCAAGCACCATATTCAGAGTTACGGAAGTGAATTTTCTTTCACTTCCGAAGCTCTGACCACAAGAGGGCATGATAGCATGCTGCTCCATCAATATGGCACCCACGATCGCTCCGTGGGGCGATCGTGGGTGCCCCAGAAAGGAAATTTCGGTGCTGGCTATTGCCTCGACATTGAGGCAACAGACCAGCACCATTAAAGCGGTTTTCGTGATTGTTGATGGTGGAAACCGCTTGTTTCACCTCGGGACGGGCACGTCTGTTGTCGGGAACAGAGTTGCCGGCAGGACGTGCCTGACACGTCCATTGTCACGAAGGGGTTAAACAGACCCAGTCTCTTTCTCTCCGTGATGAATACCAAAATGTAGTTTATCATCTTGTACAGCAGCCCAAGTCATTTGCTTCGTGGTGAACTTGGCTGTCCAGTCACCTGCACTGTTTACTACTATGACTCCTCCAAGGCCATCCACTCTCGTCTTCATGTAGTTTAATCCAGCATCTGCAGCTTCTTCAGGAGTCATGCCTGAAACAGATGTCAGAAACTTATACTGCAACCTTTCGGATCCACTACAAACAAGTCTACCATACCAAATACAAAGACATTTTATTCAGACAATTAACCCCTTCGTGACGTTAGGACGTACTATGCCATCCTGACTTTAAGTGCCTTAAAGTCGTTAGGACGGCATAGTACGTCCTTTGTTAAACAGCTCATCGCGGCACTTGCAGCGGGATCCCACCTGTCATCTGAGGCCACTTTGAGTGGCCTCAGTCAGACAGGGAAAATGTAGCCGGTACTCAAAGCGAGCACCGGCTACATTTCTCTAAATCGCGCTGTGCCCGAACTTCCGGGTTCGGGCACGCCTCCGTGACGTCCGGAGGTCTTGCGATATTTTGGCAGGGACCCACAGGGTCTATTAAGACCCTGATCGGGTCTCTGTCAGAGTGTTCCTGGCTACCGATCTGGCCAGGAACAATTTGTGACGTTTTGGTGCTTGCGTCGTTTGGGACGCAAGCACTTAGCGTCTTGAAGGGGTTAAACAAAAACCAAAAAAAAAAAAACACAAAATGTAGCGTGTAAGTATACTAAAGTGGTGGATTTCAAACCACTTATTAGTAAAGTAATGATACGTATTGGGATACATATAAACTGTACAACCAAACACATTAACTGCAATATTCCATACAAGATTATAGGATCGACTCAGGTAGTGCCGAATAGCCCTGGTCCTGCCTAAAGATAATCAGACCTGGAAGCCAGCCTGTGGTTATAAAAAGGCCTGCCCTAGGTCAAGAACACTGAGTCGGCTAGTTTCTAGCCTCTTACTTCACATTCTCACTTACTAGAAATGATGACATGTTTGATGCTGGTTTACATTATTATTTTACTCTTTCCCTTACTGACCATTACACCCCCTTCACCCTATTGGCCATTAACTCCGTCTGTGTCACCCTATTGGACAACTTCCCTCAGTCAAGATTCCTGCCTATGCAGATAATTTACGGTCTCCTACTGCACTCTAGTAATTTACTGGTAGTGTTTGATTAGTACTAATGTGAAATGTGGAAAGTTGGAAAAAGTTGAATGTTTCCAACTCTGCTACTTGGTCCTTAAGTTTGTAATTCCCTTTTCAATTCCCTCTTTCATGAATAAAATGTACTGCCCATTGGCAAAGAGAATCAGTTTTGGGAGATTTATCTTCACATTTACTTTTTGTTAGTAGGGGTGGAGATGCAGGTGGCAGAGTTATGTACATAAGGTGGCAGTGATGCCATTTCAGGCTCATTAGCACACTGTGTAGATGGGGTTTAATGTACAGATTTGCAAGATACGCGGTAGATGGTAGGTTAGTGCATCACATTGCAGTAGGGGAGACAGCACATTGACTTAAGAAGAAAGTTTTGGTGGCCCATGGGGTATGGTGCAATTTGTGTAGCACTGTTGTGAATGGGTGTCCACTGGTGGAACATCCAGTATGAGAGCGAATGGGGTTTGAATGAGACTGGACTTGTGACATATTTCAAGGTATTGCGGACCTTTAAGGCTTAGGAAGCATTACAAAAAAAAAATCTGCATAGACCATAATCCTGAAACCATTTATATAGTGTCAAGGCAACGTTATGATTAGTTTCACATGAAGCTTGATCAGTAGGCGGGCAAAGACCATAGTATAATACATTGGGGGCACAGCCTAATTGCTCTTGTCCCCCATTTAATAAAATAAAAACCTGCCTCTTCATCAAAATGTATATTGGATTATACTGGAGGCTGGGAGCCATTTGGGCAACCACCAGCTGTCTTTTATCATAGAGGTGGTCAGGCCTACAGCCCAGGCCACCAAGCTGTATAACTGTGGGCTGGGACCATCTTCCCAGATCCATCTATTGTAGGGGGGAGGTCAGGGCTTCTTGTCCTGAGCCCTCAAGATTTTAATTGGTTCCAAGGATGTTGGTTTTGTATGGGGCCTTCTAAAGAGTTTTTTTTTTTTTGTTTTTGGGGGTTTTTAAGAACGATTTTCATTTCAATTCTCTAGTTTGTACCTGGAGAAATGAAATTCACAAACTGAATATGGACAAATTTTTTTTTACCCGAAATCAGCAAAAATGACATATTAAGTCAAAATCAGCTATATTGAATAGCCTAATTTTGGAAAATTCAGGCTAGATCAGTATTCAGTAGACCGTCAAATAACAAAATTCAACAGAAGCATGTATGCCGTAAGCAGAGTAATGAAAAACTACAAACATGGAAGCAAATGCCGATGCGCGCACATTCATTGAACACTGGGATGCCATTTTTAGCGTTTGGGGGAAGGTGACCCTGCATGCATCTTTTGCCATCTTAGCAGAAACCTTTAATGTTGCAGTAGGTGGCAGATCCTTTTGTGGATGACAAGTTACTAATCATCGTCATTAAAAATCAGTGTACACAAATGAAAAAAAAATGTTAAAAAGGAATGTATTAGAAATTGGACTGCTGCCTCCAAACACTGTTTTCTTTCCTTGTGTCCAGAAGATAGGTTTAGCAAATGCAGCCCAGTTGTCAGTCTCAAAAGTACCTTCTTGAGCTCTCACAGGGCCGACATTTTGTTTTAAAAGCAATTGCTAAACAAATTTTAGTAAAACACATTTTAAACAATGTCTGCCCCCGATATACATTTACCAGCAAAGAGAGCTCAAAAAGGTATTTTATTGTGTAAGTCATGTATGATGTAAAAGAGGAACATAATTCTATACTACAGGTTACAAAATAGGATGAAAGGCTTGGCAACACAAGTAGATTTGTACTGAATTGGCCTGTGCCTACCAAATGGATTTTTTGTGTTGTTCTTTTACCTTAGTTTGAGTTACCTTGTTCTATATGATGGAGTATCAGTCTTGCTAGAATCACCTTCATAATACTTTCCCCATGTCCTGTAGTAGATACAGCCCCAAAGGCATTGTCAGCATATCCTCCACTCCCTGTAAACAGACAAACAAAATACATACTCGTAGGAAATGTATTCACGTGACCATTTTACTTAACCTAATTTTCAGAGCATAGATATTATAGGGGGAATCTCGATAAAGACTTATTTCCACACTCTCTCATTTCAGTTTACAAAGCGCATTACAACAGGTTCAGTGTGCATTAATTTAGATTACATGTATAATTAATAACAAAACCGGTAAATGACGTGTTAAACAATCGTGAAAATTTAGTTTGTGTAAGTCTGGGTGAGATTCTACAGCCTACCAATAGTAATTATGAAATAATTTACAAAACAGTAAACATACAAACAGTTACTGAAATTATCTTACTAGTGGGTCAGCAAACAAGAGACAAGTTTAACTGAAAACAGGCCATACTTAATACGTATGCTCCATAGGACATGTCGAGTTAGCCAGATATGTTTGTAGCTGGTCTTTCTTTAAAATGTTGCAAATAAGAAGAACATGTGAGGTAACATTAAGTCCATTCTAAGTAAATTAAGCTTGGCTCACACAGTGTCCGATGAAATATAATTCCACTGTAAACAAGAGCTAAACAGTCATTCCTATTCCTTAAAACCTTGCAAGTGAACTGTGACAATCAGCAACCCCATTATTAATGCAGATTTTTTTGCAGTTTGCATGTCAGCTCAGTTTTAGGAAATGGCCCTGCATAATGTTAACGAATAACGGGGAGCTGTTCGCTTAAGATTTTTTTTTTTTAACTTATTGGTTGCTTATGGCTTAGTTAAAAGCAAAAAAGACACAAAAGTAAATTGGATACAGAATATCCAATCACAGCAAGGAGTCATTCCAGATTTCCCTTGTTCCTTGTACATGCAGTTTAACAAATTGCATACTAACAGCTTGCACATATACTCACCTATACATGCCGTGTCCCCAACTCGCCCAACCATTTTATTTGTTAGCCCACCAGTAGATGTCGCACATGCCACATTTCCTTCACTGTCGATAGCAACAGCCCCAACTGTTCCAAGACCACTACAAAAAAGTTACATCAATACCATAAAGGTACATACATTTACACAGTGTGTTTAGAATGACAGATTTAAAGACACTATAACAATCATACATGGTAAATGGTTCTCACAGTAAGTAGTTGAGAGAAGAAAGGTTAAGTGAAAGATTATCCGTCTGTTCATTAATAAGGGTTAAACAAGTATAAAACACACAAAAAAACCGTAGCAGCATGGATTACAAAGGAAAGAAAGGAATGGATAATTCGGTCAATGATAAAAAAAAAAAAATGGAAAAGTCATCCAACACAAAACTGTAAATTACAATACCCTGCAAGTAAAAAATAATTAAATAAATACAACGTGTTGTACACTTTCACATACCACTTCGTGTTTTGTGTATGATTAAGGATAGGAAGATGCAGACAACATTCTGGATTAATAAAATGATTTGTTGGCAGTAAATATTTGACAATTACTTTACAAAATAACCAGTAAACAAAGTAAAATGTTGTCTTGCGTACAATTGACTTTCCACAGCATTGGAATCAGGCTGAAGGTTTTTCTTAAACCTCTCCCTGGAACGCTCGGTAATTAGTTTTTCAACAGGGACTTCGGGAACACACTGCCTCTTTGCAAACTGGGAGGCCCCCTCACCAGTTAAAAGCATGTGGTCAGTCTGCAATAGAGAGGACAATCTGTAAATATGCAATAATAAAGCATGACAATAGAACATTATGCCATGCAATGACTTAATGATATAATAGGTTTCATCACTTGTATTAGATTTTTAAGTTTGAATAAAAATATGTTGTAGTGGACATCTCCAAAAGAATCTGAATATGAACATGTTACCATGTACTTCAGAAGTAGGTCCTTTATAATGATTAAATTAATGCATTGTTCATAAGTCAAAACACCCCATTAGTCATTTCAAGGCAAGTTAGTTTGTGAACATGACTTCTGCCCTTTACAAATCACAATGAATTATATAAATTAAAATTGTAACTGTTCCGTCAATAAACAATTGCAAATGTTGCCCTGTTTATTTCTCAAAAACAGTGTGAATCAGAGAAGTGAATTATCTTTGCTAATCAATGTGCATACCGCGGAGTACCAGGGGAACTAAGAGGGCTTTGGCATGGCAGCAGACCCACACACTTTGATTAAGCTCCTATTTCTACCATGTGACGATCTCAATCATGGTTTCTTTTAAACACTAGGTTATTGGAAAAGAAATAGTAAGTAAAAACTTACCAACAAGGATATACACCGATGTTAAAATCTCCAAAAGTAGTCTCAGAAATGAACACTGAACTAAATAACCACCCCTGCAGTCTCAATAAATACTGTATTTCTTATAACGCTTTTTTATGGCAGTGCTGCCATTTGGGAACCAATACATCCAATGTCAAAACATACATAAACATGTCGACAGAATGCGAACCCCACACCCATGGACAAATCTATAGGCTGCCTTCAACCCACAGTTTCATAGGTTCAATGACTGTTTTGCAGGTTACATAAGAGCCATTGAATACAAGGGTATTTTACAGGACAAAGTACCATGTGGTGCAAATGCTGTTCCCATTTCTATGATAATGATAAACAAATCTAACAGTATTGTCACAAACAGTAGTGGAACGTCAATAAGCCTTCCATAGCCTCCCCAATCACCAGATCAAAAAACCTTGGAAAAAGTACACTGTTGCTGCCTGCATTTGTTCTAAAAGAACTAGAGATTTTTTTTTTTTTTATTGTGCGATATACTATTACAAATTGTATTTAACCAAACTAACTGAATGAGTAAAGGCAAAGGGTGGTCATACTACTTAATAGATCCTGATATGAATATATATTGTTGTTACTTTGTCCTGGTTGTACAGATTTGTGCACCATAGAAATTCAAAACGTGTGAAGAACATAAATTATGAAGTATAGAGTATTTACACACACAATAGCCACTAGGTGTCACTTTATCCTAATTTCTGACAAAGGTTCCCTTTATTAACATCATGTAATCCCATCATAGTGTTAAAAGGAATTTAAAGGGTCTTGCATTTTAGTAATACCAAAGAGATTTCCACTGCTTGAAACAGCTGCCATAGCAGCTGAAAAAATAAAATGCACTTAAAAATAATCTCTTTAAAGACACACTGCTTTAAAGTTAACTCAAACTTATTTTTTTTTTCTGTAAAGAAAATTATATGTTGTTCTAATATTACACATGTTAAGAGATCTAAGGGGAGAAATATTTTAAAAAGTCTATAATAACTTGTCTATTTGTGTTATAAACCAAACAAACAGATGGGAGGTAGATACTCAATGGAATATAATTTTTGCACATGAACAAAACTAATTATAATAAAGTTACCTAAAAACAAACAGGGGCTACAAATAACCACAGGGGCAAGGGGTCAGTGAATGCTCTCAACCCATTCTTACCATACTGTGGACAGTGGCATGGGAAGGCATTAATTAGAAATATGGAGCTGAGGCTTCATATCCACAAATGGAACCGTAGTTTACAAACAAAGTCACAAGCAATGGTAATGTAGCATTGATACAGTGTCAATGGTGCTAAAATATTGAGCCTTCCTCCTCTTTCTGGGAAAAAGCCATTCTCAACCAGCTACTCAAATCAGGGCAAAGGAGAGGGGATCAGCATCATCCTTGCCCCTTGCCTTATTGGTGGGGAAGAGTACCAGTTGCGTTCAATAATAAAGAAGGTAGATAAAAATAACCACACATTTTGAACTTAGCAAGGTGTGGGTTTCTTCCATTAACCTTTTTACACCAGACCAGACGTTACCACTGGCTTCCCCGATTCACTCCATCACTTCTGCTCCCCTTCACCCCATGTTCTCTGCACCCTTTCCACAGCACCAGATATTGTACCCTCTTCCTCAGGGTCTCTTTTCACACTCCTTCTGTGTCTCTCACCCCCTCCTCCTTCCATGTTTCTCTTACGCTTTCACACCTCTCCCTTAGGAGGCACACCAATCCCATTAAATTACTGCCCACAACTTTTCTGAAATTATAACCAAAATAGGTTTGTGCTTTACAGTATCAATAATACATTCACACAGGAATAAAAAAAGGGCGCATGTGAGTGGTATAGGATGATATTTCATACATGTTATTTCAAATCTACCATACATCTCTTCATCTTGAATAGGGCTGCAGCCAAAATGTCGACCTGCATTGATGCATCTCAACAAAATATACAACTCATTTTCCATAATGATCCCAGAGTTCATTTACAAAAAAAAATTACGATAATATTATGAATTGTTATTTTATAGGTACATTTAGAAGATGCTTGTTAAATACAAAATAAATTTGTCTCTTGAAAATTTAGAATACCTTTTCCATAACGAGACGAGAAAGCTTTATTGGATTAGCTATACATTTGACTGCAGAGACAGCCCCGGACATTAAATTTCTACCATCCATGATTATAGCATCCATCTCAACATCTCCTTCTGCATTAAGAACAGAGCCACAGCCTAAGGAAACAAAAAAAAAGTGTATGCATAATAAGCACCTCGGATTAAGGTGTACAACAGGGATCTTTGGAAATCATCTTAATATGATTATACCAATAGTGAAGTACAATTATGTATGTCACTGGGATAGATTCAATGCTGCCTTCTGTTGGCAGAAGTTTCATAAACGCACGTTAAAGCACTAGTTCTGAAGTATGGGAATGAGTTTTTTTTTTTAAACTGCAGTTATCCCCCCCCCCCATATGTATTTAAACTGATGCTGAAGGACTGGGGATATAAATACCATAACTAGGGGCCGTTGATTTGCCCCAAGCCCAATTAAATATAAAATCCCCACCTGGAACCAGGTGCCGGCGATATTCCGTGGCTTCTCCAGCATTTGTTTTGCCCCTTCGATACGGAGTCTCTTAAATTCATAAAATGTATCTATACATTACCTTAACATTTAAGTTAGACAAACTAGAACAGACTGGTACATGAGGTAGAGAACCCTGCTCGCAAGCTTACGATCTAGATAGAATGGGGTCTATGAGACACATAAGGGATTGAAGAGGTCAGCGGGATCGAAGTTGTAGTAACAGTAGTGTGGATGGGAGGCAGTGGTCTTGGTTTTGTGCTGCCCTAGGCAGACAAAATTTGGGCACCCCCCTACCTACGATGCACACCCACGACATGACCCATAACCCATGTTGCACACCAAGGACATGCCCCATCACCCCATTTACATGCCCCCATCACATACACATTGCCAATATTATTTGCCATTAATATTCCCCAGCCAATTTGCCCAATAATATGCCAGTGTTATTTGCCATTTAATATGCCCCTGCTAATTTTCCCAATAATATGCCAGTTTCATTTGCCATTAATAAGCCCCTGCCAATTTGCTCAATACATCCCCCCCCCCCCCCCCCATATCTCCCCAGCACTTACCTTTTCCCCTGGTGGCTAGTGGCAGGCAGCATGGTGTCCTCCATGCTGCCTGTTCATCTCCCCCCGGCGAGATGCCGACAGGTCATGTGACCCGGCGCGTGTCTGAGGTCAGATCGCCGGTCACGTGACCGCCGGCACTTCCCTGTCACACAGCACAGGGAGCGGAACAGGCAGCACTGTGAATATTTCCCATGATGCAACATAGTCCAAAATTTTCCAGCCAGTCTCACTTTACATCTGTGGCCAAAGCCTGCATGATGATGCCATAAGGTACACCCTGCTCTCTTACTGGCTCCTGTGTATCATAGTGGGCAGCAGCTGTGTATCTTGGTTTTGTGCTGCCCTAGGCAGAAAAAATTCAGTCACCCCCCCATGTTGCACACTTATGACATGCCTTATCACCCACGTTGCACACCCACGACATGCCCCATCACCCACATTGCACACACACTAAAAAGCCCCATCACATGCCACCATCACCCTCATTTCATACCCCCACCACATCCATCACCACGATTAACTGGAAGGAGCTAAAGCTTTCTGAACGGTGGGGGAGGGAGCGAAAATGTTTCAAGCACCAGAAGTGTGGTTTAAGACCCCCTGGCAAAGTGCCGCCCTAGATGAGTGCCTTGTTTTCCGTGTAGAAGATACACTACTGGTGGGCAGGAATAGGTGGCTGTATACAACTTTGTTTACCTTCCTTCCAACACAAAGAGAGGAGATTGACCTGATCAAACTCTGATGTAACTTGTGACGTAATGGTTACAAAAAAAGAGAAAAAGAGAACATAAAAAGGAAATAAAAACAAGAAATCCATTTGTTTAATATCATAATTAAATATTAAAAAAGCAATTTACATGTGAATATATACAAGTTAAACTTTTTTCCTATAGGGTAGTTTTATATTCAGGCTTTTAGTTTTTTTCCCAAAGGAATATCCAAAGTTTAGGGGGGTCGTCTTATAATCAGGGTTGTCTTATTTTCGAGCAAACACGTTACCGTATTTGCTCGATTATAAGACGACCCCCCAAACTTTGGATATTCCATTAGGAAAAAAAACGTAAAGCCTGAATATAAGACTACCCTATAGGAAAAAAGTTCAACTTGTATATATTCACATGTAAATTGCTTTTTTAATAAAAAATTATGATATCAAAAAATGCATTTCTTGTTTTTATTTGCTTTTATGTGCCAATGCTGCCTCTCTCTTTCCCTTGCCCCCAGCTTTCTCTCTCTCTCTCTCCCCCTCCCTTTGTCTCCCCCCTCGTCTGTCTCTTCCCCCCGTTTCTCTCTGCCCCCCCTCCCCTTGTCTGTCTCTTCCCCCCTCCCTCCCCCCCCCCTCTGTCCCTGCCCCCCCCTTGTCTTTCTACCCCCCCTCACCTGTTTCTTGGTCCCTGGTGGCTAGTGGGGGCAGCCGGGGGATGTCTTCAGGTTACGTGCAGACATCTTCCATGCTGCCCGACACCTCAGTCTATTATGACGGACAGCTGGTCCGTCATAATAGACGGAAGTGTCGGGCAGCATGGAGGATGTCTGCACGTATCGTGCAGACATCCCCCGGCTGCCCGATCCTCCGCTGACCCGCTAGCCACCAGGGAGAATGTCTGCGCGAAGAGTGCAGACCTCCCCTGCTGCCGCCCGGCACGACCGCCGGGACTTTTATGACGAAACCGAAAGTACCCGGCTTCATCATACAAGTCCCGACGGTCGTGCCGGGCGGCAGCAGGGGGAGTCTGCGCTTATCGCGCAGACATCCCCTGCAGTTAGAGAGGGGGAACCAGGTCCCCTGCAGCTCTGCGGGGGATCTGGATCCCAGTCTTATAGTCTGACCTCAATTTGAGGTCAGATTATAAGATGACGTCGATTATAAGACGACGTCGATTATAAGACGACGTCGATTATAAGACGAGGGGTATTTTTCAGAAAAAAAATTCTGAAAAAAACTTGTCTTATAATCGAGCAAATACGGTAATAATATTTTATAGATCAGGGGGTGTTGTGATTTACCAAGTGTAACAGACTGTCTAACGGATGTAGTAGACCCTCTCCCCGTTGTGTGAAATCACCTCCTTAGCCCCTGATTAAAGCTCAGCATTCACCCAACAAGTCTTTCCTGGACCCTTGCTCTTTGTAACCAAATAACAGACAGAAGACCACTAGCAGTTAGGTACAGCAAGAATGATCAACCACTTTATTTGTGAAACAACACAGGCTTATAAAAAGACATACACATGACAACACAGACATTACTATACAATTGGGGGGATGGAGCTAAGCATAGTTCTCCAACTAACTAGGGCTAGGAATACATTATACTTTCAGGCTGCAAACCAAATAGGAATTAACATACAGTGAGTAAACCTAATTACAAAACACACAGTAAGACACATAATGAACACAATAGAATCAGTTTACCAGTAGATCCAGTTAACACAGAACAATGGATGTTGGAGTAAACTATCAATTATTGTCACTGACACATTATAATCCTTCAGAGTGGTTTACTCACAGAATTATACATTACACATACAGAAATATACTAACAGAATCTGACTAATTAACAATATTCAATTATGGAGTTCCGGCCCCTCCAAGAACCCCAGTCATGCAGGCTGTCAGGATTCACTTCGTGACACCAAGTAACCCTTCAGTATTGATGATTTTATACTGAATTTTGTCTACAAATGACTCAAGAAAATATAGACGGAGCACATAAGAAATAATGCCTCTGGTAACATAGGGCACATTTGTCTTTTTACTTAAACACACACACACACACACTATATATATTATATATATATATATATCCCTATATGTAGGGATCGACCGATATTGATTTTTTTAGAGCCGATACCGATACCGATAACCTGTGAACTTTCAGGCCGATAGCCGATAACTTATACCGATATTTCGTGCATTTTAATTTTTTGGGAAAAAAAAAAATTTCTACACAAATCTGCTGTTAAATGAACATGTTTATTGTTAACGTTTAGCTTTTTTTTGTAAATCTTTTTCATTGCTAAATAAAAATAAATAATGCAGCAAAACAATGGTGATATGGTCAAATACAACAAATTGGACCACTTTTTTTTTTTTTTTTAAATAAATATCAGTCAAAAGGTAACAAGAACAACAATGTTCAATTGCACATAGTCCATACTTAGATTAAATCTTAGTAAAATGAGCAGCAATGACATAGGCAATTATATCAAAGGGACACTACAGTAAATATAAGCAAGGCATCAAAACAGCTTAATTAACCCCTTAGTGACAAGACATTTTCACCTTGACTTTCCCTTGGTGACAATGGCTGTTTTGACATTTCTAGGGTGTTTGTGTTTAGCTGTAATGTTTTGCTTTCTCACATACAGTACCCACACAAATTATGTTGTTTTTATCGTCATAAGAAGGGCTTTCATTAGATACCATTATGTTCATCATATCTTATAATTTACTACAAAAAAAAATCATAAAATATGATGAAAAATTAAAAAAAACCCACTTTTTCTAACTTTGACCTAAAATATAATTTACCCAAATAAAATCATTAAAAAAGACCCCGGCTAAATAGTTTCTAAATGTTGTCCCGAGTTCAAAAATATGCATGTTTCCATATTTTTCGGTATTTTTTTGCGAGTTATGGGGCAAAAACCAAAAATAGTGTTTTTTGGTTTTTTCCTATATTGATCTTTTGACCCCAACCCGAACCCAAAATTTAACCCTAACACTAAATTTAACCCCAACTCTAATCCTTATTATATCCCTTAATATTTTTTAACTTTAATTTAATTTTAACCCTATCCCTTATGCTAAAAAATATTTAATTTTAACCCTATAGGCTAATATAGCTAAATAACCTATTTTTATTTAATTAAATATGTATTTTAATTATTTTCCATTGCAATGCTACTAAACCACCACTAGGGGTAGTCAAGTAGCATATTCAGAGCGACGGAAGTGAAGTTACTTTCACTTCCGAAGCTCAGACCGGCAGAGGACTTAGCCATATTGACGGAGCAGCATGCTCCGTCAATATGGCTCCCCACGATCGCTCCGTGGGGCGATCGTGGGGGTCCCAAAATAGAAATATCAGTGCTGGCTATTGCCTCGATGTCGAGGCAATAGACCAGCACTGTTAAAGCGGTTTTCGCGATCGTTGATCGCGAAAACTGCTTCATTGAAATATCGGCATTATCGGTAAAGTTAGATGCCGATACCGATA
The DNA here is from genome assembly GCA_036172795.1 of Pelodytes ibericus. Lineage (NCBI taxonomy): Eukaryota > Metazoa > Chordata > Amphibia > Anura > Pelodytidae > Pelodytes > Pelodytes ibericus. Next base: position 118,349,921 of record CM069861.1, on the reverse strand, counting down.
ATTTAGGAAACTGTGAATATCGGCCGATAATATCGGTTAAACCGATAATCGGTCGATCCCTACCTATATGTAAAAAAAACAATATCAATATACCATTGAAACGTGAAAAGGGTTTCATTGCACTTATCCCCTACATATAAAATAAAGACTAAATATACACACATATATATATATACATAAACCGGAGGCATTAGTTTTAATTTCTCTTTTTAAATATATATAGTCTTTATTTCACCTCAGTAAGAGCATAACAGTACAACATATCAATAACAGAGTTCTTTGATTACTGCTTTTTTTTCTTTTACATTAACTCTTTCTTTGATTTCTGAACTTCTAGATTCATGTGTAGGGAAAATCAAGTACTTCTCCTCTGTTCAAGTGAAATTTGTTATTAGCATACTGTGGTTTTGAAATCTTTAAATATTAATAGTGTTACAATTTTAGAGAAGTTATATTTTTGTGGAATACACAAATGTACCTGCATTGAAGAGCGGGTCATCTTCCAGTACAACTACAGCTTCCTCCACAGCAGTCACAGCGCTGCCCCCATGTTTTAGGATGTCATAGCCTTTCAAAGCTGCTTGCTTTACTCCACAGCGATATAATTCTTCATATTGCTTCACAATCTTTCCAGCGCCTCCATGGACAACTATAACCGGCTTCATCCTCTCTAGAACTACAGTTAGAGAAAAAGGTTTTAGATTATAACCAAGTGTTACTGGTATGGCTTGGAAACACAGCAATTAAAGGAAAACTGTAGCAAAAACAGAATATATGCAATCTTAAACCACTATTCCAAGGCATAGCAGATAGTCATAAAAAAAAACCTTATGCAAGATAAAATAAACAAACAAATTAAAAAGATGGTTTATACACTGTGCTATCCAAATTGCTAGCACATGTAGAGAAATAGTTTTTAAAAAGCACAGCACAGTAGTGGTTTCTAAAGATATAATTTTCTATAGGGGTGTGATGCCAAAGCATGAGTTGACATTAGTATGGAATTTTTTTGGTTTATGTTATCATAGCCCTTACACTAGGATTTAATCTAGGACCAGGCCCAAGTCATAACATGTAATTAGTAGATAACCATCACCAGAGGTGGACTTAGGGGGGTTTACATGTAATGTAAGCTTTGAGTGATTTGGAGAACAATATCTTGTGTGTGTGTGTATATATATATATATATATATCTCAGGAGAAGGTACAATATAAATATATATATCCAGGTTGTATCCTTTTGTTTGGTAGCAAACATTCCCAGCAGAATGTGTTCCTCTCATGGGAAACAAGAATGGCTACTTTTCAAACAAGAAATCCTGCATGTTTTATTCACAAAAATATGAGGAATGTGATCATAACAAAATTAGAGCAGTATACTATAAATTGTTTTTGGAAGCCTATTGTGTAACAATCTACACTAGTGTCCTGGACTGGTATGATGGTGTGGGCCATAAATTGCCAGGCCAACCCCCTCTGATTTACCCAGGATGACTGGCCTCTTAGAAACAACCAGGAATCCATATTATCAGAATGTTTGGTCAAACGAAATTTAGATTTTCTTTTTAACAACTGCACGGAGAACTTTACAGTCTGAATCTCACACAAGCATTATATAGATTGCTAGTTATATGCAAGGATTTTTTGTCTTTTCTGTGTGAAGCCTTTCAGAAGATTAAATGTTTAATAGGTTAATTTTGTGGCTGCTGTGACTAGCAACAGTTAACTAGGGATCTGGGGTCATTAACACTTTCATTCCCAAACTCTCCCCACCATCTCATCCAGGCCAAAAGACTGCGTTCGTGACAAGGGGTGACAGTTGTCTTTTAAACCTGCAACAGCAAATTTAAACACATGAACAAATCATTAATTTCAAGACTGTATTTTGAAAGGTCATCTTCGCAAATAAAAAACAAATCCAAGAAAATGAAAAGTCTGAAACAGAGCCTAATCATTACTCAAAAATCAGAGAACAACCGTGTTATCCTTATACCTTTCACCCAATTCTATTTACTTGGTTATTAATTAACAGTGAAAACAGTTTTGAAAAGGAGTACTGCAAAAGAATCTAAAAAAATAAATAAATACAAATATATATATTATAAGAAAGCACTGTGGAAATACAAAATAAAATACAAATTAAAGTGGACCGGTCATCAGCAATTGTATTTGCACAGCACACCGTTAGAAGTGTTTATCATTTTCAAATATATTCCGTAGGATTTTATTTTTTTAAAGAATGTAGTAAAAGACTTCTAACAAATGGCAGTTGCAACTTACGATATCAGTGTTCAGCTGTGTACTTTTGGTATGCAGGTACGAAGAAGTGGTAAGCCGGGTTTCTGTCACTGGGGAATTTGCCATTTTATAACTGCTGCTTGTGTAATATATTACTGGATATAAATGTTAATGTAATTTAATAGTGGCATTACCTCCCAACTTCCATGCATGGAAAATTATCAGGAAAGACTAAAGGATCCTATGATGCACAGCTTGGAGAAAAGTGACATATGTAATACAAAGAAGAAAAAACATCAACTCAGTAACGGGGAAGAATATACTTAACCCCTTAACGACAGATGACGTGCCAGGCACGTCACGGCAAATGGTGGACTTGCCGACAGCTGACGTGCCTGGCACGTCATGCACTAAATGGAGTAAAGAAAGCGACCAGCGGTCGCTTTCTTTACTCTAACGGTGTTGCTACAATGCCTCTAGGTAGAGGCATTGTGCAACACCCCCCAAATGTGCAGGGGCGCGCTACGATCACTCCACGGAGTGATCGTAGCAGCCATTTAAAAATGGCTGCGCCCGCTGCACACATGTGCTTAGAAAGCGAACGATCGTTCGCTTTCTAAGCATCTCCGGTGTTGTTAAAGTGCCTCGCCAGCGAGGCACTTAACAACACCATGCTGCTCCCCAGAGCCGATGGTGGTCGCTCTCCTGAGCGACCCCATCGGCTCAGTAGAAGGGAATGCTGCCTGTACAGGCAGCGCTTCCCTTCTAATGGCAAGAGCATCGGAAGTGAAAGTATTTCACTTCCGATGCTCTAGGGGGAGCCAATCGATGCCGGCACAGCAGATCTATGTGATCTGTGTGCAGGCATGTATGGTAAGTGCTCTGATGAGCACTTACCATACTGTCAAAGGCAATATTACTAAATATTGCCTTTGACAAGTATTGATCTGCCTCCCTCACCTTACTACTTTTAGTAAGGGAGAGAGACAGATCAGATCAAGTAAAAAAATAAAATAAAATAATAAAAAAAATATTTAATAAAATTTTAAACACCAAGGGCTTTTATAAAAGCCATTTAACCCCTTCCCTGCCATTGATCGCTGTGTACGCAGTGATCATACACAGCAGCACATTTTTTGCGGGTTATTTTTTTTTACTGTAATTCATTACAGTATAAAAAAACCTCTTTTAAGAGAGATTAACCCCTTTCTTGCCGTAGATCACTGCCTAATCAGCGATCTGACGCAAATGCAGCAATCTTGCTGCAGAAGCATTTTTAATTTTTTTAAAACTTTATTACACCCGTCACGTGTTAATTATACCCGCTAGGGGACTACGGTTAACGTAAAAAATTTTTTTTAGCTGTCTGAGCGCATGTATAGCGATCAGTAACAGCTGATAAGTGACAATGGCGGGTTGGCGTTTGCTCAGATGAGCATCACCATTCGTCTGGTTAGATCAATATGTGTAAATATTTGATCTGACCCCTGTAGATCTGCCTCCCTCTCACTTGAGTTTTAGTGAGGGAGGGAGACAGAGCTGTATAATGTAAGTTTTTAATTATAATATATTTAATAGAATTGAGACCCAAAGGCTTTTATAAAAGCCGTTTCCAGTATTTAACCCCTTCCCTGCAATTGATCGCTGTGTACGCAGTGATCTTACACAGCAGCACATTTTTTGCTGTCTGTGCATTTTTTTAGGGGTTATTTTTTTTTACTTTGATTTATTACAGTATATCAAAGGCTCTTTTAAGAGCTATTAACCCCTTCCTTGCCGTATATATCACTTCCTAAGCAGCACATATGGTCACTGCCTAAGCAGTGCATATGGAGCAATCTAGTCGCCGAAGGATTTTTTTTTGCTATCAGCATTTTTTTTGTCAGACTCACTAGGGGTTAATTATACCCACTAGGGGATTACGTGTATTCCTTTTGAAGCTGTCTGAACGCGTGTATAGCGATCAGTAACAGCCGATCAGTGGCAAAGGTGGTTTGGTGATTTCTCAGATGAGCATCACCATTCGTCTGGTTCGTAAATATTGTTCTGACCCATATGGATCTGCCTCCCTCTCCTCACTTGAGTTTTAGTGAGGGAAAGAGACAGATCTGTATAACATAATTTTTAAATTGTAATAAATTAAATAAAATGTTAATAAATTGTGAGTCCCAAGGGCTTTTATAAAAGCCATACCTTTTGTATAGTGTAGTGTATTAACCCCTTCCCTGCCACTGATCACTGCACAGCAGAACATTTTTTCTTGTCTGTGCATTTTTAGGGGTTAATTTTTTTTGTACAGTACTACAAAGGCTCTTATAAGAGCTATTAACCCCTTCCTTGCTCTACATGTTCAAATTCCAAGTTTGAAAATCAAAAAGCGCACCTCTCAAATGTAGCCTTTCAACCCCTAACAAAGCTGACAAAGCTATGCATGGGTGGTATCCCTGTGCTCGGGAGATGTTGCTGAACATATATTGTGGTATTGTTTGTCAGTGACACATACCGAAATATGTGAATTTGTGTCTAAAGTGCAATGTATGTGGGAAAAAATACACAATAAAATGACTACCACAAACTTTGACAAAGGCTGGTGGTAGAATTGGTGCATGGAAAGTGTTAAAATAACACCATTTAAAATAGCCTAGGGTGTCTACTTTTACAAAATATATACTTTTTGGGGTAAAATACACTGTCCTACTTAAAAAAAAGTCCAAAATGAAAGATGGGCTCAGGCTGACTACACGTCAATATTCCAAGTTGAAAATGCGCACCTTCACAATGTGGCCGTTTAGCCCCCAAACAACCCAACAAACCTATGCATGGGTGGTATCCCTGTACTCAGGAGAAATAGTAGAATCTATTTAGCATGTTTTTTTGTTCGCTATTGTCGATGAGGAGAAGTTGTTTCAAATAAAAACAAAGAAATTTGTGTATTTTTATTTTTTTTACCATATTTTATTATTTTTTTTAATAATATGATAAGATATGATCAAAAAGATGGCATCCATAGAAAGCCCTTCTTGTCCCGATAAAAACAATATATAATATGTGTGGGTACAGCAAATGACAAAGAAGAAAATTACTGCTAAACACAAACAGCACAGAAATGTTAAAATAACCATTGTCCAGAATGGACAAAAATGGTTCAAAGGCTCTGTCCTTAAGGGGTTAAAAGGAGAAAAACTATGAGTAGATTCACTAAAAGGCAAGTTAAGATGAGATGAACATTTCATCTCAATGACTTCATTATGCTTTGTACAGGGAAAGATAATGGCACTGTGAGTAAATAGATTAAAAAGATTTAAAACTTTCTAAGCAGATCCTGGGAGAATCTCCCTCAGCGACATAGTATGTACATGGACACAGTTCTGATCGCTTTATGCCTGCATCTATACTAAATTTTACATAAATGACACATTGATACAGAGGCACTCAGCCTAGGGTTGCCACCTGGCCGGTATTTTACCGGCAGGCAGGTAAAAAATTGGCATCAGGCCAATGTTAAGTCTATGGAGACAGTACCAAGGCCGGTATTTTTTGGAAGAAAAGGTGGCAACCCTAACCTAACTCAGCCATGTCTGCGGAGGCCCGCTGTGTGACATCTAAATGCTGTAACAGCCAAGCTCTTGAAGCCAGTGCCTGGCTTTAACCTCTCCCTTCCCCCACAGTAATCATGGGGAAGGGAGAGATCACAGCATGGGCAGCTTGGACCCTCCCATACTCCCAAAACATTTTTTGATTTGTAAAAAGTTAGCCTTGGCATTGAGTTAGACTACGGTTACGTCTAGTGCTAGGGTTGGAGTTAAAAGTTCACTATAGGTAATCCTAAAAAAACTAAAATGGTGAGGAAAAAAAGGAATATGCTACTTGTAGTTATACTATTACTTGCAAAAACAGTAAAAAAAAAAAAAAAAAAAAAGTTAAAAACCAATGGGTATTTCTAAACTTAGTAGTAAAATCTAGCAGTTCTTTTTCCATTAGCTTTTGTAGATGTGTGGAAGATTTTTCATGTACAAAAGTTAGAAAAGGAAAAACCTGAGGCTTGATATCAAAATTACAGATTTCCATTGCATATACAGCCAGAGGTGATGTTAGAAGTAGGAGACTCGACAGACACATTTTTCTCCTCATTTAGCCATTTGTTTTCAGTTTTTCTAACACAATATTATATATAATTTTTAATCATTTTATATTCTCTACATGCACAGTAAACACAATGTTTACGTGATACAGTCCCTTTTAATTTGAGGGTCAGAGGTTTCAAAGTAGCATTCAAAAACATAACTTCACAGTGGTGGGTATATGGAGTAGGCTTCCAGCAGAGATGGTAGATGTTATCTCAATTAAGTAGTTTAAACACTTCCCCACTGATGATGTGCAAGGCACGTCACTCAAAAAATGTTATTACTGATAGTTGGTATGCCGGGCATATCATGTAGTAACTGTGCACCGTTACTATGATGTCAATGCTTTGACAGTGTGGCTATGATGCCTGTATAAAGAGGCATCATGTCACACCAAAATTTGCCCCCTCCAAAGGCACCGTGAACATCCCTAGATATATTATTATAAATAATCTAATCTAATAATATTATTATTATTATTATTATTCCTAGGGTTAGAATTAGGGCTACAGATGAGTTAGGGTTAGTACAAGGGTTAGATTTAGGGTAAAAACAAAATTGGGGTCAAAAACACTTTATTATTGCCCTATAACTTTCACAAAAACTACAGAAAAACATGGAAAGATTGGTATTTCTAATCTCAGGACAAATATTAGAAACTATATACATTTTTCATCAAATTTTGTACAGGTTAAGTATCCCTTATCCGAAGATCCAAAAACCGAAATGACCCCAAAAAAATTTCAGATGTGGGTCAATTCGGATAAGGGAGACTCACTTTCCTGGTGTCCGGTGGTGCAGCTTCTTTGCTCGTCCTCCCGGGTACCATAAATGAAGAGCCAGTGCTCATGGGAAATGTAGTTCCCAGAGCGCTGCAATGGGAGGGAGGGACTACATGCGATGGACAAATCATCTCAGCAGCACGTGGAGCAGGTAAGTTCCACAGCTCAACTGCTGGAAATGATCTATATTACTTATATACACAATGTGAGCAAGTTGAATTTAGGTAATGTAGATCATTTTTAGGGCTGGTGCTGCCGAAAAGATCCAACATCCGTATGTATTTGTTATCTGAAATTCTGGCGGTCCTGAGCATTTCGGATAAGGGATACTCAACCTGTAGTTAAGCATGAACGAGAGAATTATAAGGCTATCCTAAATATAAGCAAAGGGCTAAGGACCATCTAAAATATGAGGATTTTACAGCAGACAGAACAACGGGCAGACTAAATAGGGTCTAGGACACTTCTTCGCCGCATTTTCATCGCTGACAGTTCAGCGCGGCAGTTAGAACGCTGAACTGTCAGCAATGAAGTATAACGCGGCCGTTTCACCGCGGCTGCAGCTATGTAAGAGCTGACAGTTCAGCGCTGAACTGTCAGCTCTTACAAATCTAAAACTAAACTGAAAATAACCCCCCCCCTAATAAAAGATTTCCCCCCCAATAGTAACACTAAACACTAAACCCCAATACTAACACAAAAATGAACCCCAATACTAAAATTAACCCCCTAAACCCTAATACTAACCCCGACCCCTAATACTAAAGTTAACCCCCCTAAACCCCAATACTAACCCTAATACTAACCCCCGACCCCTAATACTAAAGTTAACCCCCTAAACCCCAATACTAACCCTAATACTAACCCTAATACTAACCCCCGACCCCTAATACTAAAGTTAACCCCCTAAACCCCAATACTAACCCTAATACTAACCCTAATACTAACCCTCTAAACCCCAATACTAACCCTAATACTAACCCCCGACCCCTAATACTAAAGTTAACCCCCTAAACCCTAATACTAACCCCGACCCCTACTAGTAAAATTAACCCCTAACACTAAACCTAATTCTAACCCCCTAAACGTAAACCAAGTAAAATCGGTAAAGTACTTACCTTTAGCGATGAAATGTCCCGCGATGAAATCTCCAGCGACGATCTGTCTTGTGCTGTAGACTCGGCGGTGAAGCGGCTGCGCGGAAGCAGCGCGGATGAAGTGTCCCATCCCCGACTAAATAGACCATTCCAATCTAAGTTGAACATGTGCAATTGTTCAAACAAAGTGCAAACACACATAACTGGGGAGTTACAGAATAGTCCACTTTGTTCACACAAAAAAAAAAACTGTTTTGCATAATTATCCAGATCTATGATATATTTAAATAATGGAAACCTATGAAAAAATGCATTGGGAGCACAGACCTGAATTCTGCCATGAGAAAGTGTAAAGTGAAAGTCTAGAGGTGCATAATAAAAAAATAAAATAAAAAACAACAACCACACACTCACAATGCTGTGACAAGACATTAACTCTCAGCAACATAGTGGGCGCTTTGGCATTAAAGAGCCCTACTACAAAACTTTTTAATCAGGTTGCTTACAAAATGTATTCTATGCAATTCATATAGTGCACGCCACACTGTGTGTCATGAATATATAGTTATTTGAATTATCTTGTGTTACTGAGCACAGTGATCTTGAAAACTTGTGCACTAACAAAACAAAACAAAAAAACATCAAATGATGTACAAGTTGCTGTGCCAGATCCAAAATAGTAAATTCAGGAAATTACAATAGTTCCAGTTTACAAAGCAGAAGTCCTTTTAAACTAAAATATAGATGTATTGTAGAACAAACTTGCACAGTAAGTTGCGTTACCTTACTGAGAACATTGTCATCCACACACTAGTAAGAGGCCCAGTTTAAGTTAAAAAAAAAAAAAAAAAAAAAAAAAAAAAAGTTTCATGCCTGCTTTAACATTTCTGTGCTGTTTGTCTTAAACTGTAAATGTCTTAATTTTTCCATTTACTCTTCTCACACAGATTATATAATGTTTTGATCGGCATAAGAAGGGCTTTCTTTAGATCCATTATATTCATCACATAATTTACTACAAATTATTTTTGTAAATCATAAAATATGATGAAAAATTAATAAAAAAAAACCCACCGCTTCTGCAACTTTACCTGAAAAATATTTTACACAATTACAAATGGTAAAAAAAGAAAACCTGTCTAAATACGGTATAAATGTATTCCTTAGTTTAGAAATAGGTTATGTTTACATTTTTTTCTAACCCTAAACCTAGCAATAACCATTATGCCAACCTTAACCCTAGACGGAAGGCCATTTAAGCTTTTTTTTTGGGCATTGCAATGTTGCTGCCTGCCTGTAGGGGCAGTCTAGCAACAGATTGATGTAAATTAGAACTGCTCACTTCCAAAGAGCTTACTGACAACAGGGCAGCAACATACTGGAGGAGCATGCTGCTTTCCAATGTAGCATCTGCGTTTGCTCCGTGGCAACAAGATTCATTTTTGGTTAATGGCTCGACTTTGAGGCATTACAGCAACACTGTCTGAGTGTTAGCGAACATTAAGTGCCAACACCGCTCACTCTACTGCAGGAAGGACTAGGTCCGTCCTATGTCGGCAACAGAGTTCCAGCCAAGACGGACCTAGTCCATCCAAGAATTCATGTATAAAAAAGTCCCATTTTAATAGATGTTATCCCAGTGATGGCAAACATAACCAGGTACTAGTCACTTGAGTGCATGCCATTTACTAGGGCATATTGGAAATTGTGCAAATGAAATTGTTGAAAGGGAAGAAGAGCTAGAAAGAGCATAGTGGTCAATATGTATGGGTTGACAAGTACTTAAAAACAGGTACTTTGAGATCTTTCCTGGAGAAGATTGGGCACTCAAGTTCAAAAAAGTTTGCGATCACTATCAAAAGGTGCAACACAACCACGCGTGCGCGAGCACACATACACACACACCATATCATACATATTGTAATTTTAGGTTTGGATATTCTGAAAGCATTGAGATCTCATTCATAGAACTGTTTTAGTTCTACGCTACGCTATGTATATACTTTTCGGTAATTAGTTCAGTTAACACAGAATAGTATAAACCAAACTTACTATTTACTGGGTTAAATTTCAAGATTGACAGTTACTGGACTTTGTAAGTGCAAATTTAAGATGTTGTAAAACATTCAGACACCTTGCCTATCCCTAGTTGTTTAAACAGCAATTACCATTTTCCAGAGTTTTTTTTTTTATTGTCCCATTATAGTTTTACCAAAGGAAAGATCCTACTTTTTGCCCACCTTTACCATATGTGTAGTTTAAAAAAAAAAAAACTTATGGGAATAATCTACAGTTTGCATCGCAGCTTATATAAGGGTTGTTTTCTCTTCTGGAGGGGCAGCTAAAAGAACACTGGTTAATTTTGTATTTAGTAAACGTGCAAGACGACAAGTGCAATTTATCAGAACATTATGCAATTAAAGACCCAACGAATAAGAATAATTAGTCACAAACAAATCACGTGAATATAATTAAAACTTATGTAAAACTGTCAGGACTAATGTACAGTCAGGTTCTACGACATATATGTTTGCGCTGGGAAATGTGAGGAGACAAGTACATCTTTGCAGTACTGATACTTAAGGTAATACAGTCAGAAAAGGACATCAAATACTTTAAGGATATTATAATAAAAAGCACCAACATTCCATAGAAGGGCTTACTTCACTGCACAACTTAGGGTGACATATACATGACTATAAGGTCCACCAGAAAGTCGGGGCAATGTTCCTTATCATGCTCAGCCAGAAATAATGAGGAGAGGGCTATGCTAAACCGTAGGTGATGGAGACAGGATAATGCAGAGGCATAGAAATTATGTCAGAGACTGCAGATACATAGAAAGACTAGAAACCAGGTACAGATGCCAATTTGATTACCTGGGGCAGGCAGAGCACGCTGGTCTCCTTGGAAAAGGTAGAGAGTCTTCCGTGTTGTCATATGATTTGAGGCTTACATAGCGGAAAACGGATAAGAGACCTCCTCATCCCCAATCAGGATAGTGGAGGCGGAGCTCTCTGAAGCAAGCAGTTAATGCATGCCGAGAGGAAGTGCAGTTTAAGAGCAGGTGCAAACAAAAGTACATTTGATACCAATAATCGATTCCATTAATCCTCCGTCGGTGTGGAACTGAAGTTAAGCCATCAGACAGGTCATGCTATCAGACAGGTTTTTACCCCCGTCCACTTCACTGTATCCCTAAATATTTACCTTTGTCCTCCTCACTGATCCCTAAATATTTACCTCTGTGTCCTTCACTGTATTCCTATATATTTACACTATATCCCTAAATATTTATCCCTGTCCTCCTCACTGTACCCCTAGATATTTACCCCTGTCCCCTTCACTTTAACCTTAAATATTTACCCTTGTCCCCCTAACGAGCATACTAAGGGGCAATATCATGGCATATTGGGGGCAAAATCCTGGAATATTAAATGGCATATTGGGGGGAAATCCTGGCATATTGAGAGCAAAATCCTGGAATAGTAAATGACATATTGGGGGCAATATCCTGTCATATTAAATGGCATATTGGGGGCAAAATCCTGGCATATTGAGAGCGAAATACTGCCATATTGAATGGCTAAATCATGGCATATCGAGGGGTTAAATACTGGCATATTTTAATTGGCAAAGTGATGCTGTGGCATGGTCTGTGGGGCAAAATAACATGTACTATGTGGAAAGTGACACTGGCTAGTTCTGTGGGGCAAAGTGACACTGTGGCATGCCACATCGTGTAGGTGCAATATGAGTGCAAGCCAAGTGCTGTGGGTGCAATATAGGTGGATGGCAAGTTCTGTGGGTACTGTATGGTGCTGTGTTAAGTCCTGTAGGTGCAATGTGGGTGCAGAGGAAGGGAAAAAAATATAGTAATGCAATTTTTCAATAACATTTTTATTAAATACAATATTAAATAATTCAAATAAGTATAAATTCAACTAGTTATAGAGAGATGTCTGTGTTTATAGATATTTATTGTTTTCGAATTGTAAAATTGTCATCTTGTGGGGCTCCTGTGTGTTGCATAATTAATGGCTGTCCCATGTGTGGCATAATTAAGGGGCTCTTTTGTGTGGCATACTTAAGGGGCGCTTGTGTGTGTGGCATAATTAAGGGGCGCTTGTGTGTGTGGCATAATTAAGGGGCGCCTGTGTGTGTGGCATAATTAATTGGGCTCCAAGCTGAGGCATAAATAATGGGGCTCTGATGTGGCATAATTTATGGGGCTCCTGTATGTGGCATAGTTATGGGCTCCTGTATGTGGCATAGTTATGGGGCTCCTGTATGTGGCATAGTTATGGGGCTCCTGCGTGTGACATAATTTGTGGGGCTCCTGTATGTGGCATATATATAATGGCCATCTGACTGGTATTACTAAGGAATACCCCTCACACACACATACTGCACCCCCCAACACACTGCAGAACAGACATACACAATACTTCTATATATATATATATATATACACACACACAGCACCCCTCACACACATACTGCACCCCTAAACACATTGCATTCCAGACACACACTAGATCCCTTACCCAACTCTGGATCATCTACACACATACACACACTAGATCCCTATATATACAGTAATATTGTGCCATTCAGAGCCCAGTAATATTGTACCATTCAGAGCCCAGTAATATTGTGCCAGTCAGAGCCCAGGAATATTGTGCCAGTCAGAGCCCAGTAATATTGTGTTATTCAGATACCAGTAATATTGTGCCAGTCAGAGCCCAGTAATATTGTGCCATTCAGATACCAGTAATATTATGCCATGCAGAGCCCAGTAATATTGTGCCAGACAGATACCAGTAATATTGTGCCAGACAGATACCAGTAATATTGTGCCAGACAGATACCAGTAATATTGTGCCAGTCAGAGCCCAGTAATATTGTGCCAGTCAGATACCAGTAATATTGTGCCAGTCAGAGCCCAGTAATAGTGTGCCACTCAGTGCCCAGTAATAGTGTGCCACTAAGAGCCCAGTAATAGTGTGCCACTAAGAGCCCAGTAATAGTGTGCCAGTCAGATGCCTGTAATATTGTGCGGAGGAGGGAAACATCCGGCGTCAGGTTTTTTGTTGTTTTTTCCAGTCGTCGCATCCAGCGGATGCGGCTTGCTGGAAAAAAACGTTCACAAGCGCAATGCGCTGTGAACGCGGCAAGCAGGGGCTGGGGGCCCACGGGGCAGCTGCCTTGGGGCCCCCCAGGAGTAACTGGGCCCAGGGCAGCTTCCCCGTTTGCCCCGCTTTAAAGACGGCCCTGGACACATTGTATGGATCATCTCTCACAGTATAAGACATGTTTAGGTGACAGAATCCGATGATGTTAGAGAAATAAATCAATAGATTTAGAGACCACTCTGTAAAGACATATAGATAGAGACCTCACCAGTACAGACAGACAAATAGCCAGAGATCCCACGTGTACAGACAGGCATATAGCCAGAGACCCCATGTGTACAGACAGACAGATTAAGACCACCCTAAGCTGACATAACCCCCTGCACAGAAAGACATATAAACAGAGACCCCACCTGTACAGACAGACATATAGACCGACATCCCCTCTGTACAGACAAATATAGCGATAGAAACCTCACTTTTACAGACAGACATATAGTTAGAGACCCCACCTGTACCGACATAAAGACCAAGACCCTCTGTACAGACAGATAGACAGAGACCCCCCTGTACAGACAGATAGATAAACAAAGACCTCATATATAGACAGATAAACAGAGAGCACTCTGTACAGACAGATAGACATAGACCGCCTGTACAGACAAACAGACACCCTGTACAGACAGACAGATAAACAGAGACCCCCCTGTACAGACAGATAGACAGACATAGACCTCCCTGTACAGACTGATAGATGGACAGAGACCACCTGTACAGACAGACAGAGATCCCCCTGTACAGACAGATAGACAGAGAGCCTCCTGTACAGACAGATAGACATAGACCGCCTGTACAGACAGATAAACAAAGACCCCCCTTTACAGACAGATAGACAGAGACCTCCCTGTACAGACTGATAGATGGACAGAGACCCCCTGTACAGACAGACAGACAGATACCCCCTGTACAGACAGATAAACAGAGACCCCCATGTAAAGACAGATAGACAGAGATCCCCCTGTACAGACAGATAGACAGAGAGCCTCCTGTACAGTACTGAAGTTAAGCTATCAGACAGTTTCAAAATAGTGGTCATTCAATCAGATTTTTTCAGATATTTAACAGAGAAAATCTACACATAGCAATAAATTAAATAAAGATTCGACTTGTCAGAGGTGTCACATATACATCAACCTATATAAAATCTTCAATATTTTATGATATTACTATCAAAATGTAAAGGTATAGCGCTTAAAATGTAAGCCCCTTGCCAGCAATTGACATTTGCACAAATAACTACATAGGGTAAAAATCTCCCTTCGGACCAATATATTTATATTGTCGATGTGTCATGCGCACCCCTTTATAATATACTACAATATACTGCAATAGGGTATGATTTTACTGTGGAAATGTGGTATGATTTTACTGGGGAAATTTAAAGAAATAGAGCTCCAAATACCAACACACTGATGAGAAAGGAGGCAATATTTAATCATTTTAAATCATTCTTTTTTTTTAATCTCACATTGGACCAATATTTTGTCAATGCAAATTTGTCATATGCAAACCCCTCTACAATATTAAAATATGGTATGATTGTACTGTGGAAATGTAAAGATATAGAGCGCCAAATATCAACCCCTGCTTACAAACGGACACTTTTTAACCCCTTAACGACAGATGACATGCCAGGCACGTCACGGAAAAACGAGGACTTTGTGACAGGTGAGGCATTGAACACTAAAAAAAAGTGCAGGGTCACGCTACAGTCACTACGGGGAGTGATCGTAGCGTGACCCTGATGAGCACTTATCATACAGTCAAAGGCAATATTTGTAAATATTGCCTTTGACAAGTGTTGATCTGCCTCCCTCTCCTCACTATAGTTTTAGTGAGGGAGAAAGACAGATCAGATAATGTAAAAAAAAAAAAATTGTAATTAAATTAAATATTTAATACATTTTTAGGAACCAAGGGCTTTTATAAAAGCCATTTCAAGTGTATAACCCCTTCCCTGCCATTGATCGCTGTGTACGCAGTGATCATACACAGCAGCACATTTTTTGCTGTCTGTGCATTTTTTAGGGGTTAATTTGTTTTACTGTAATTCATTACAGTATAACAAAGGCTGTTTTAAGAGCTATTAACCCCTTGCTTGCTGTAGATCACTGCCTAAGCAGCGATCTGGCGCAAATGCATATTTGTAAATATTGATCTGACCCGTGTAGATCTGCTTCCCTGTCCTAACTTGAGTTTTACTGAGGGAGTCAGACAGAGCTGTATAATGTAAGTTTTTAATTATAATATATTTAATAAAATTGAGACCCAAGGGCTTTTATAAAAGCCGGTTCCAATGTTTAGCCCCTTCCCTGCCATTGATTGCTGTGTATGCAGTGATCCTATACAGCAGCCCATTTTTTGCTGTCTGTGCATTTTTTAGGGGTTCATTTTTTTCCCTGTCATTTATTACAGTATATCAAAGGCTCTTTTAAGAGCTATTAACCCCTTGCTTGCCGTATATCACTGCCTAAGCAGCACATATGGTCACCCCTAAGCAGCACATATGATCATTGCCTAAGCCAGGGCTTGACAAATTTAATTTGATTTTAGGAGCCAGCAAAAAAATTAAGGAGCCAGACAATCACGCAAACATACACACCTACTTCACACATATACAAACACCGCACACGCACACACCTACTTTACATATATACAAACACCTCACACACACACATACTTTACATATACCCATATATACAAACACCTCTCACACACACCTACTTTACATATACCCATATATACAAACACCTCTCACACACACCTACTTTACATATACCCATATATACAAACACCTCTCACACACACCTACTTTACATATAACCATATATACAAACACCTCACACACACCTACTTTACATATACACATATATACAAACACCTCACACACACCTACTTTACATATACCCATATATACAAACACCTCACACACACCTACTTTACATATACCCATATATACAAACACCTCACACACACCTACTTTACATATACCCATATATCCAAACACCTCACACACACCTACTTTACATATACCCATATATCCAAACACCTCACACACACCTACTTTACATATACACATATATACAAACACCTCACACACACCTACTTTACATATACACATATATACAAACACCTCACACACACCTACTTTACATATACACATATATACAAACACCTCACACACACCTACTTTACAATATAAACAAACACACCCACCTCACACAGTCTTTTCTTGGGGTTTTTTCTTAACGTGTCCCCCCTCCCTGCTGCTTTACCTCATTGCAGGGAAGGGGGACATTCGTGCTGCAGCCGATCTTCCTGCTGAGTGCCAGGATGTCACGTGACGACAACCGGCACTCAGACATGCGTTGCGCGAGGTTGGCTGTCCGCACAGACTTTACCCCCTCGCGCTGAAGAAAAATAAAAAAATCGGATGGCAGCGGCAAGGGGACCATGAGGCTGACAGCACCCAGGCGCCAGGTCTAAATTCCTGGTCGCCATGGCGACCTGGCGCCTGGGGTTTGTCGAGCCCTGGCCTAAGCAGTGCATATGGTCACTGCCTAAGCAGTGCATATGGAGCAATCTGGCTGCAGAAGGATTTTTGTTGCTGTCAGCATTTTTTTTTTGTCACACTCGCTAGGGGTTAATTATACCCACTAGGGGATTATTATTATTTCTTTTTATGCTGTCTGAACGAGTGTATAGTGATCAGTAACAGCCAATTAGTGGCAAAGGCGGTTTGGTGATGGCTCAGATGAGCATCACCATTCGTCTGGTCAGATCAATATTGGTAAATATTGTTGTGACCCTTATGGATCTGCCTCCCTCTCCTCACTTGAGTTTTAGTGAGGGAGAGAGACAAATCTGTATAATATAAGTTTTTAATTGTAATAAATAAAATAAAATGTACCCTGTTTATTAATCCCTTCCCTGCCACTGATCACTGCACAGCAGCACATTTTTTATTGTCTGTGCATTTTTAGGGGTTAATTCTTTTTGTACAATACTACAAAGGCTCTTATAAGGACTATTAACCCCTTCCTTGCCCTACATGTTGGAAAATCAAAAAGCACACCTCTCAAAGGTGGCCTTTTAACTCCCAAACAAGCTGACAAACCTACGCATGGGTGATATCCCTATGCTCGGGAGATGTTGCTGAACACATATTGGGTTATTGTTTGGCAGTGACACATACCAAAATCTGTGAATTTGTGTCTAAAGTACAATGTATGTGGGAAAAAATACACAAAATTACTACCACAAATTTTGGAAAAGGCTGGTGGTAGAATTAGTGCATGGAAAGTGTTAAAATACCACCAGTTAAAATAGCCTAGGGTGTCTACATTTAAAAAATATATGGGTTGATGGGGTAAAATACACTAGCTGGCTTCAAATATGTCCCAAATGGGACATGGGCGCAGGTTGTCTGCATGTCAAAATTTCAAGTTGGAAAACAAAAAAGCGCACCTTTCAAATGTGGCCCTTTAACCCATAAACAAGCAGACAAACCTATGTATGGGTGGTATCCCTGTACTCAAGAGATGTTGCTGAACACATATCGGGGTGTTATTTGGCTGTAACACATACCAAAATCTGTGAATTCATGTCTGAAGTACAATGTTTGTGAAAAAAACACAAAAAAATACTACCACAAATTTTGGCAAAGGCTGGTGGTAGAATTAGTGCATGGAAAGTGTTAAAATACCACCATTTGAAATAGCCTAAGTTGGAAAACCAAAAACTGCATTTCCCAAATGTGGCCATTTAGCCCCCAAACAACCCAACACACCTATGCATGGGTATCCCTGTACTTAGGAGAAATAGTAGAATCTATTTAGCAGGTTTTTTCATGAAATTTGTGTTTTGTTTTATTTACCATATTTCTTTTTTGTGTAATATTATAGGATATGATCAAAATTATGGAATCGAAAGAAAGCCTTTCTTGTCCCGATAAAAACAATATATAATTTGTGTGGGTACAGCAAATAACAAAGAAGAAAATTACAGCTAAACACAAACGGCACAGAAATGTTAAAATAGCCATTGCCCAAAATGGACAAACATGTTTCAACGGCTCTGTCCTTAAGGGGTTAATAATTCTAAATAATTTAAAAAAAAAAAAAATCTCCTTGAACCAATATGTTGTTAATGCAGATCTGTCATACGCACCCTCCTCTATAAGATGTTAAAATATGGTATGATTTTACTGTTGAAAATTAAAGATATAGAGCTCCAAATAACAGCTCACTCACTATAAATGGAGAAGAGTTAATCATTCTAAATAATAATTTTTAAAAATCTCACATTGACCCAATATGTTATGCAGATGTGTCATACACACACCCTTCTACAGTATATTAAAATATGGTATGATTTTATTGTGGAAATTTAAAGATATAGAGCTCTAAATACCAGCTCCTGCTTACAAATGGACACTTTTTAATGATTCTAAATAATTTAAAATAATCTCCCATTGGACCAGTATGTTGTCCAAGCAGATGTGTCAAACGCATCCCACTCTATGATATCTTACAATTTTGTATGATTGTACTGTGGAAATTTAAAGATATAGAGCTCCAAATACCAGCCACTGATTACAAATGGACACTTTTTAATAATTCTAAATACATTTTTTTTTAAATCTCCCATGGGACCAATATGTTGTCAATGCAGATGTATCATATGCTCCCTTCTCTATAAGATGTTAAAATAAGGTATGATTTTACTGTGGAAATTTAAAGATATAGAGCGCCAAATACAGCCCACTGATTACAAACGGACACTTTAATAATTTTGGAAAAATTTCGCCCACTGGACCAAAATGATATCAATTCAGATGTTTCATTCGCACACCCCTCTATGATATATTACAAAATGGTATGATTTTACTGTGGAAATATAAAGATATAGAGATCCAAATAGCAACACATTTATTTGAAACTGACACTTTTAAAAAATTCAAATTAATGTAAAAATAAAATCTCCCACTGGACCAATATGTTGTCAGTGCAGATGTGTCATATGCAACCCCTTCTATAATATCTTAAAATATGGTATGCGTTTACTGTGGAAATTTAAAGATATAGCGCTCCAAATACCAGCCCACTGATTACAAACTGTCGGGCTCGAGAGGAGGGAGCGTAGCATATGCAGAGCAGGAAAAATATCCAAAGGCATCACAATTGGAGGGAGAATACAAAGAGTGCTCATATAACGGTCCAGAAGGTCAAGGCTGGTGGCACAGGTACAAAGGCAAACAGGCAATTCCAAGTCAGGGCAACAGCAATACGGGAGGTCAGTTTTTGTAACAGTGTAGTGATCAAAGTTTAGAATCCACAATGCAGGGCCTAAATAATACTCTTGAAAGTCTTGTACAGCTGGTCACCAGGGTAGTAGGAGGTCTTCGTTCCAAATCAGAGATATCCCTGGTTGAGCCACGGACACTGCTGAAAAGGTACATTTTGCCATCTTCACTGGGCTTAGCGTGTTGCGAACACGGCTAGAATGACCGTTATATGTATTTCTTCAGAGCTCCGGTGCCACTTCTGGGTTCTAGTTTCATGATGAATTCTCGCCTGATTTCCTGTCTTTGTGCACCAAAGGGATGCTGAAATATGTAGTTCTTCTTAGAGCATACATAGCAGACAACCTCTGCAATAAAAACATATATCCTGGTATTTATATATATATGCTGGTATTTGTAGCTCTACATATTAAATTCCAACAGTAAAATCATACAAAATTGTAATATATCATACATGGGGGTGCATGCCTCACATCTGCATTGTCAATAACATATTTTGTCAATATTGTCAATAACATATTTTGGGTGCATGTGACTCTGCATTGCCAACTTTTTCGTCCAATAATAGATTTTAGTGTCCGTTTCTAATCAATCTGCATGTGTTGGTGCTTTGTAGCTTTAAATTTCCACAATAAAATCTTACCATATTGTAAAATATTCCAGAGGGTGGTGATTATGACACATCTGCATTGACAATATGTTGGGCCAATGAAATATTTTAATTTTAAATTATTTAGAATACTTGAAAAGTGTCCATTTGTAACCAGTAGGATGGTATTTGGTGCTCTATAATGTTACATTTCCACAGTAAAATCATACCATATTATCAGAGGCGTCACTAGGGTTAGTGTCACCCGGTGCGGTAACTCATGGTGTCACCCCCCTGGATTTCCTCCAATACCATGCCAAACAGATTCCTTAGTAATGCCAGTCAGATGGCCCATTAAATATGCCATACAGTAGCCCCACAAATTATGCCACAGACAAGAGCCTATTAACTATGCCACACACAGGAGCTCCATAACTATGCCACACACAAGAGCCCCATAAATTATGCCTCACCTCAGAGCCCAATTAATTATGCCACACACAAGCGCCCCATAATTATGCAACCCAAACCAGCCCCTTGATTATGCCACACATGGGGGCCAAATAAATAGGTCACACATGGTGCTGCCATTTATTATGCGACACACGGGAGCCTCGCAAGGTGACAATTGTACAATTCTAAAACAATAGATATCTATACACACAGATATTTCTCTCTCTCTCTCTCTCTCTCTCTCTATAACTAGTTGCATTTATAATTATTTGAACTTTTTAATATATATTCAACTATTTTCATATGTAATAAAAATGTTATTGAAAAATTGCATTCCTTGTTTTTATTCCCTTCCTCTGCACCCACATTACACTTAAAGGACTTAACACAGCACCATACAGTACCCACAGCACTTGCCATGCACCTATATTGTACCCATAGCACTTGGCTTCCACTCATATTGCACCTACACGATTTGGCATGTGTCACTTTGCCCAACAGAACTGCCCCTGCAAAACAAGCCAGTGTCACTTTTCCCAAAGTACATATAATTTTGCCCCACAGACCATGCCACTGCATCACTTTGCCAATTAAAATAAGCCACAGTGTTCTCATTAATATGCTAGTGTTAGCTGGCCCATAAATATGCCACAGCCAATTTGCCCTATAATATGCCAGTATTATGTTAAAATTAACATGCCACAAACAATTTGCACAATAATATTCTAGCATTATTTTGCCATTAATATTCCACAGCCAATTTGCCCAATAATATGCCAGTATTTTTTTGCCATTAATAAGCCACAGCCAATTTGCCCAATAATATGCCAGTATTATTTTGCCATTAATAAGCCACAGACAATTTGCCTAATAATATGCCAGTATTATTTTGCCATTTAATATGCCACAACAAATGTAACCAATATTATACCAGTATTATTTTGCCATTTAATAAGTCACAGCCAATTTTCTCAATAATATGCCAGTATTTTGCCATTAATAAGCCACAGCAAATGTGCCCAATAATATTTCAGTATTATTTTGCCATTTAATATATACCAGTATTTTTCCATTAATAAATGCCAGTATTTTGCCTTTAAATATATGCCATTATTTAGCCATATAATAAATGCCAGTATTTAGCCATTTAATATATGCCAGTATTTTACACCTACTCTGACACGTGGGCAGGACAGGGTAGAAAACTGCAGATAAGCAACTTACCCTTTATACTTGCTGTGGGGCTTCAGATGATGCTTTTTTGATAACTTGCAATAAGATCAGAATTGAATAGTCCCCAGGGTGACTAATTTGGACAGACTAAACTGATAAAGACTCACACTTGGACCAATTTGTGTTACACATTGGACCAGGAGAAAGTAACCCAGGGGCAAGTGGGTTTAAAAAACGAGAAGAAGTTAAAACAAGCCTGAATACATTTAAGTACATAATACACGGAGAACAGGAAGCCAGGAAATATCTTGTAGCCTGAAAACAGAAGAACCGGTACAATAATTAAAAGCACTACATCTAAATGGCTGGTAATTCCTATTTTTCTCCTATAGAGGTCACCACTGCTACTGCTTAAATCACTACCCACAGTCTACTGGAGGAAAACAGCAATATCTTTTTCTACTCTCTTCTTTAAAGGCCAATTCTGTGACTGGTTAAACTGCTACCAGGGCCGGACTGGCCCACCGGGATACCGGGAAAAATCCCGGTGGGCCGCCTGCCCCGGGGCCGCCTCGGCCACTAAAATTGAAGAATTCGGCTGCTGCAGCATCCGGCCGCAGCAGGCGAATTTCTTAAAGCGGCGACAGCCGCCGAATTGCTTAAAGTGGCACCGCCACTTTAAGCAATTCGGCGGCCGTCGCCGCTTTAAGAAGTTCGCCTGCTGCCGCCGGATGCTGCAGCAGCAGTTCCGGCGGCGGGATGGGAAGCAGAGAAACCAAGGTGAGTGAGACATACAGGGGGAAGGGGGTGAAAGACACTACATGGGGGGGGGGTGAAAGACACTACAGGGGGGGGTGAAAGACACTACAGGGGGGGTGAAAGACACTACAGGGAGAAGGGGGGGTAAAAGACACTACAGGGGGGGGTGTGAAAGACACTACGGGGGTGTGTGTGAAAGACACTACAGGGGGGGGTGAAAGACACTACAGGGGGGGGTGAAAGACACTACAGGGGGGGTGAAAGACACTATAGGGAGAAGGGGGGTAAAAGACACTACAGGGGGAAGGGGGTGAAAGACACTACAGGGGGAAGGGGGGGGTGAAAGACTACAGGGGGAAGGGGGGGTGAAAGACTCTACAGGGGGAGAGGAGGGTGTGAAAGACTACAGGGAGAAGGGGTGAAAGACACTACAGGGGGAGGGGAGGGGGTGAAAGACACTAAGGGGGGAAGAGAGATGCCACAGAAAGGACACACAGAGAGAGAGAGAGACGCCACAGAAAGGACAGAGAGAGACGCCACAGAAAGGACAGAGAGAGACGCCACAGAAAGGACAGAGAGAGACGCCACAGAAAGGACAGAGAGAGAGAGACGCCACAGAAAGGACAGAGAGAGAGAGAGAGACGCCACAGAAAGGACACAGAGAGAGAGAGACGCCACACAAAGGACAGAGAGAGAGACGCCACAGAAAGGACAGAGAGAGAGAGACGTTACAGAAAGGACAGAGAGAGAGACGCCACAGAAAGGACAGAGAGAGAGACGCCACAGAAAGGACAGAGAGAGAGACGCCACAGAAAGGACAGAGAGAGAGACGCCACAGAAAGGACAGAGAGAGAGACGCCACAGAAAGGACAGAGAGAGAGAGAGACGCCACAGAAAGGACAGAGGTAGAGAGACGCCACAGAAAGGACAGAGGTAGAGAGACGCCACAGAAAGGACAGAGAGAGAGACGCCACAGAAAGGACAGAGAGAGAGAGAGACGCCACAGAAAGGACAGAGAGAGAGAGAGACGCCACAGAAAGGACAGAGAGAGAGAGACGCCACAGAAAGGACAGAGAGAGAGAGACGCCACAGAAAGGAGAGAGAGAGAGACGCCACAGAAAGGACAGAGAGAGAGAGACGCCACAGAAAGGAGAGAGAGAGAGACGCCACAGAAAGGACAGAGAGAGAGAGAGACGCCACAGAAAAGACAGAGAGAGAGACGCCACAGAAAGGACAGAGAGAGACAGGATACAGGATATGTCTCACACACTGCCCTGATATATACCTCTGCACAGGGCAATTCATATAACTCTGTGTACATACTGGAGGTATATATATTGCCCTAGACAGGCTTTTATATCAGTCTTATCTATAAATAATACACTGTTCAGATGTGCTTTTTAAAATGCATGATTTTCCCTTCTATGAACAAAAAAATTATATTATGCTATGGGCTGCTTTAAAAATCTTATGCGATGGGGCTGGTATATAAATTTTTTCCAGGGCTGGTTTTTGTTCCCAGTCCGGCCCTGACTGCTACCCACTGTTCATTGGGGAAAGACTTCAATATTGTTCTATTTAACAAACTACCCTTACAAATGGCTCCTAAGGCGGATAGGTCTAATAGACCTGATAAGGACAGAGGGGAAAAATCTGAGAAAATCAGAAATACTGGGAAATCCAATAAAATACCTCCAATAAGCTCTTTTTATTCCCTTCGCAGCCAAGCAGATCTATCCACACTATCTGTAAAACCGGCTGCTGACCAAAGCAGTGAAAGTAGTACTTTGGACTCTATATACTACTTCTCTCATGTAGTACTTTTGACTATAGTCAACTATATCTCTCATGCAGATCTTACCACTGCCTTAGAAACAAAGGATAAGGGTAGATCTGGATCAAAATCTATCTGACCATAAGGAGGAAATTGTGCATTTAAAAACCACGATTCTCTCACAGTCCAATGAGATTATTCTCCTGCAGCAAAAAGTCAATGATCTTCAGGTCCAGAAATCCTCTTTGAATGCAGAGATCACGAAAATGAACCTAAAGATCAGTGATATCGAAGACCGCTCAAGGAGACAAAATTTTAAAATAAGAGGAGTCCCAGAAGAGATCACAGATATCTCCCAATATGTCATGGAGCTGCTTACTACCTATCTGGACCCAAAAGTGGGTGGGAAGAGAAACTGAATTTCTCTGATCCAGACCAATTAAGAATAAAGATGGACACTTGGGGACTGATACATTAAATACTGTGATTGCTTTATTCCTTTTGGCTTATATTTCAGCAGAGGAGTGGAGGAGCAATTGAGCTGGGACTTATTGTTTTTGTGGTTTTCTCTTTTTTTTTTTTGAACTGGGACCATAGTATTGGGTATGAACCTGGTTTCATACTGGAAATCTCAGCTGTACCCAGAGTAATCTATGAAGAAAACTATACTACAGAGAAACTTTTTTTTTTTTTGTATGAATTATAGGATGGGGGAATGGGGGAGGGAGAGGGGAAATTATAAGAAAAGTATATTGTAGACAACCGCACTTACACTTTACCTTACTAAACCTTAAGATAAAAGATACCCACTTTTAAGAATGAAGATATAGGAAATTATATTGCACAGATCACTTAATTAGATAGATACACAGGCTAAAGCCCTGCATTGTACCTATCTGGGGAAGAATCATCAACACTTAAGAGGGAAAGGGGAAAATTGTCTGTTTCTCTCTCTATATTTTTCTGCACTTTGCGCACTTTTTAAATAGAGTTGTGCAAGTTAAGATTGGATATAGGTGTCACTGACAGCTCTTGTATCTGTTTTAATACAATGTGAAGTATAAAGAGGAAAGGAGGAGAAGAATAATATGACCTACAGAAGGATTGGGATGCGTGGTGACAGTCGCCCCTGCTTCTCCTCTTTCCCCTCCCCTTTTTTTTTGGGAGAAGGGGAAAGGGCGATGGCATGTATCAATATAATTAAAACACTACTTAATGATTATTTATAAGTATAAACATAAACCTTTAGTATGACAAGATGAGAAGTGAGGATCACCTCTGTCACTGGTAGTGTGGTGTTTAGAACCTTCTGCTATAATTTATTTTGATTACTGTCTATAGATTTAAATATAAAAGGTTGTTATGATAAAATGGGATATAAGTATCACTTCCACCATTTGTAACTGTCTGAACTAATTATAATGTATAGGGATAAAAACACTTAAACAAAATGATTTAACTTTTTTTTATTATTATGTATTAGTATAAAGGCTAATTCCTGGCATGATAAGATGAGAAGTGAGGATCACCTCTGTCACTGGTAGTGTTGTGTTTAGAATTGACTGTAATAATTTAACTATTTGTTCACTGTCTATAGATCTAAATATAAAATGAGGTTATGATAAAATGAGATATAAGCATACTTTTCACCATCTGTATTCGTTTTAATGGATTATAATTTATAGGGATAAAAATACTCAAGCAAAATATATTTTTTTTATTTTTTTTCTCTTATGCTGATGTCCTCTAGTTCCTCTCTATATTGACTAGTAATTAAAAAGGAAGGAAGAGTAATGGGGAGGGGGGAAAGAGAGAAGAAAGCCCGTAGGTGCTCCTTACAAATTTCCCAGATGGTTCAGGGAAATGAATCCCTTATGCTCCTGACAGATTTGTCTGCAGGCACATTCAGACAGACTGACAAAAGGATGCCATGTGAGTCTAGTAGAATGAATGAGGTTTCTCTCAGTGGCGCCCGTGGTTGGGGGGGGGTGTTCGCCCCTGGGGGTCGGCCCTTGGGCAGCGAAAATTTCCAATAGATGACACTTAAAATCATAAGTATAGCGTTTGTTCAAGAATCACACTGGTTTAAGACCTGAAAAAAACGCGGAGTAGCGATAATAATTGCCGGCCGTCATAAATTTGACTATATCTTCCATGAAACCGATAAAGAAGGCCGTAGACTGACTTTGATCTGTCAAATCAATGATACTTAATATACACTTACCAATCTTTACACTCCATCAGATCATTTAAACCAATTTCTAAAATCAGCTTTACAAAGATTAGATGAAATAGCTAAGGGCTTAGTTATCATGGGGGGAGATATGAATTGCATCCTCGATATCGAGCGAGATAGACGATCGACAAGAAAATGTAAATATGATAAAGAACTTGCGCGAAGGGCTGAGAGATTTGCGGATCTCCTGGCTCACTTTGATATGTATGATGTTTGGAGAGTGCAGAACCTGGAGGAGAGAGATTTTACATTTCACTCATTAGTTCATTCTTCCTACTCACGAATAGATTTCTTTTTTATGCTGTTCCCAACCCTGGACAGGTATTCCCGGTCCCGGATTGGACCCATCACATAGTCAGACCATGCCCCTATCTTTTTGGAGATTAGACAGAATGCCGATTACGGGTGTAGAAACTCTTGGAGACTGAACAAGTCACTTCTTGCACAGACGCCTCTCAAGCTGACATTCTGACTCAGGCAGAACTTTTCTTGAGGGATAATGATACTGGACACACCACGGATTTGAATCTGTGGTGTTCCATGAAATGCTTTCCTCAAGGATACTTGATAAAACAAGGCTCCTGGATTAAAATACAGAAAGGGAGACCATTAGCCGATCTTTACATAACATTAGCTAAACTGGAAAGAGAAAATAAGTGGAATCCCTTGACCCAGGGGAACACAGATATAATTAAGATCAGGAAGGCGATAACGGAGAAAATCCGAGAAAAAGCAGATTATACCTTGATGAAACTCAAGCAAAGATGGTATTGTGGAAATAACCAGGTCGGCCGAGATCTTACAAATAAATTGAAACAGCAGAATCAAAAAAATAGAATTAAAAAAATTGTATATAATGGTAAAATATGCCTATCTCCTAGAGACATTAGTGAAGCTTTCTGTACCTATTATGAATCCCTGTATAATCTCCCTGATACACAAGTGGAAGAAGTAGATTTGCATGAGTTTCTTGATGATAATTGTCTCCCAAAAGTCTCGTCAGAAAAATTGGAAATTTTGAGCCATCCTTTTACACGGACTGAGATATCGAGGGCAATTAACGAGATGAAGGCTGGTAGGGCACCTGGGCTGGATGGCTTTGCAGCACTCTTCTATAGGATCCTGGATCTGGTGATCACCTCAATATTGGAGAGACTGTATAACAGTATTGAAAGAGATACAACATTTCCAGATGAAATGTTGGAAGCTCTAATATTCCCGATCCTGAAGACTGGTAAGGACCTGCCCAAGGTCACTAATTATCGTCCCATTTCTCTTATTAACCAAGACATCAAGATATATTCTAAAATTCTGGCCCAAAGACTGAACCAGGTTATAGCGGACCAGGTCGGCTTAATGCCGTGTAGATCTTGTGAAGACAACACTCGCAGGGTCCTCGGCATACTAGAAGTAATACAATGTGAAAAAGCTCCCTCAGTCCTTCTCGCGTTTGATGCCGAGAAGGCATTTGATAGAGATAATTGGAAATATATGTCGAGCACCCTGCGGGCATTTGGTCTGACTGGCCCATTTTTGGATAGGACTCTTGCTCTCTACTCTAATCCCAGGGCCAGGGTGGGAGGCTCATTCCTGAGCTTAACTTTGTTTGGGATCAGGAATGGGACACGCCAGGGATGCCCACTGGCACCACTTCTGTATGCACTCTCTATCGAACCACTTGCGGCAGCACTCCGTAATGCTGAAGAAGTCAGGGGAATTAGAATAGGGAACAGGTCCCATACCATCATGTTAAATGCGGATGATGTAATGTAAACTCTCTCCTCAACGTGATGCTCAATACCTGCAATGCTGGAGCTAGTAACTAGGTTTTCTGACCTTTCAAATTACCGACTTAATTTATCCAAAACTCAGGTCATAGCACTCTTTTTGGATCCCTGTCAAATGGATATACTGGAAGGCCTAGGTCAAAATATATATAGTTCAACCTCTATTGACTACCTAGGAATTAAAATCACATATTGACTAGAAAGTTTTGTTCCTATCAATTATTCAGCTTTGCTGCTGGAAATTAAAAACACCTTAAATACCTGGAAAATACTTGAATTTTCATGGTTAGGCTGGTTAAATATTATTAAAACATAAATAATTCCGAAAGTACTTTACCTGATGAGGGCCTCTAGAGACATTAAGACAATTTGAGACAGAATTCCTGAAGTTTATCTGGAACACTAGGAAGCCCAGTATAGCAACCCGGGAACTAAAGAGAAAACTAAACAAAGGAGGCCTCGGCCTACCTGATTTAACTAGATTCCAGAACGCATCCCAGCTGGCACACTTGCTGGCATGGAGGGTAAAGAAACAAGCTGACCCAGGTCGATATTGAGAGAGTAGGAATGGGAGGTGTTGACCCATCCCTCTTCCAGTGGATGGATCCAGCGCTCTTCAGAAAGTTGGGGCACGAAAATAAAATTGTCAGAACCCTAATAGAAAATATGTACAGATTGCGCAGATCAATAGGAACCCCGAAAATGCTGACTCAGGAAGCCCCATAAGAAATAATCACGATCCTGATCCAGGACATGTGTCTCACTGGGGCAGCAGCGGGATAACTCATGTCGGTAATCTATTTAGGAATGATAGCTTGCATGATTTTCCAGATCTAAGGACACACTTTGGATTGCCATCTAGAGAGCTCTTTACATACTTGAGAGTAAAGCATTTCCTGAAAAATACCGATATCCCTTCTACTGATGTTTGGGGAGACTTTACGGAGTTGTCCCTCTCCGCTCCAAAGAGAATGGTTTCTAAATTGGTGGCCTTTCTGGAGGAGCTCCAACCACAGAGCAAACCGGGGGCAATACTCAGGTGGGAAGCGGATCTCATGATAGATGAACCTCTTCAGAAATGGAACGTGGCGTGGTGCTCCACCAGTAGGGCTACCCACTGTGCAAATTTGCAGGAACAATATTTTAAACTGGTACATCGTTTGTACATGACTATTTAGGTTCCAACGAATATCAGATGATTTGTGCTGGAGATGCCGTGAAGACCAGGGGTCTCAGATCCATGTATGGTGGATATGCAGCACTCTAGACGAACTAAAGAGAAAACTGAATAATAAGTGTGAGGAAGCTCTCGGTATAACCTTTCAATTATTACCACAGACATTCCTGTTTCACATGGATATCCCAGGCAGAGACTAAAATACTCCTAATTAACATTTTAATGGCAACAGAATTATGCCTCGCCAGATACTGGCGAAGAACGGAGTTACCCACATGGCCAGAAATAGAAACTCAATTGGCTAAACAAGCAGGCGCCGAAAGGCACTTCTATCATAGGGATAAAGAGACTAGGGACTTTTACTTGAAGACCTGGGCAAACTAGAAACCTGAGGGGAATGAGGAGGATCCCCCCGCGTCTGATGCAGTTTGATTTGCTGCCAGAGGGGCCACGCTCTGGGGCGGACGTGCCTCCCCCGCTATGCGGGGGCGCTGATGGGAGAAAGGAATGAATAGATACGTGGTTGAATGAATAAGCGCTTGGTGGGAAGACCGGTGGGGTCACTATATTTATGAGTGCAAACATTTTGGATACCCCTTTGCACTGATCCCTTGCCCTATAAAATATTATAGAGAAGATAAATGAATAACATTAGAATCATGAGGGGATCTATGAGGAAGACTTAGACAAATCTAGCAGGAAATTAGGAACAAGTGGCCGTAATGACTATCAAGGGTTAAATCTCTTCCCGATAGGCCGCCCAGAGGAAACCGATTAATGAAACTTCTGCTATATAATACAAATGGAGAAAGTGATCGGACCTCGGGGCATGGGGAAAATGTATGTAATTATTTGTACTGTTAAATTACTGTATTTATATATTCTCAAAATATCTTTTTATACTGAAAATTAATAGATCGATAAAAAATTTTTTAAAAAATTGCCAGTATTTTGCCATTTAATATATGCCAGTATTTTGCCATTACATATATGCCAGAATTTACCATTTAACATGCCAGTATTTTGCCATTAAATAAATGCCAGTATTTTGCCATTAGTATGCCAGCATTATTGTGCTTGTTATATGCTCCTATATATCCTCCCCCTCCCCCATCCCCAGTACTCACCTCCTGGCAGCTCTGTGTCCCTGGTTGTCTCCTCCGTGGAGTCTTCCCTCCTGCATGGAGGAGGGAAACACAGTCACCGGAAATGATGTAAGGTCATACCAGTGTCAATTTTTTGTTTTCCTCTTTACGGTGGTATACTGATTATATAAGTTTAAAGGCCTGGGAAAACCAGGGTGTCTTTAAAATATCACAAATCTATCAGTCAGACTCAATGGTCCCCTTCGATGAATTGAAACTAGCCTATTACATTCCCCAATCAGAACATTACACCTATTTTAGGATTAAGGATTTGATTCACTCCAGGAACATACTTAATATCTCAAAAATTTAGCAATTCTTTAACACCCACCATAATAAAAAACTACTTGCTAAAGTAGCGCACCTAGTGGAAGAAATATTTCCAATTGAGAAGGATCAATCATGGTTAAAATGGGAGATGGATTTTGACAGTGTATTTACAATGTCTGATTGGCTCAAACCACAAACTCAGATTAAAAAATTTGCCCATAATTTGACGTTGCAAGAAACTTTCTACAAACTTCGTTTTAGATGGTACCTAACCCCACTTAAAATTAGTAAAATCTTAAGCCTAAACTCAAAACGATGCTGGAAATGTCACAAATATGAGGGAAACATGCTGCAAATGTGGTGGTCTTGTCCCTTTCTTGTGACAATCAAAAGGACCCTTTTTTCACTTCTCTCGCAACTGATAGCTTCTTTAGGTTCACTTAAAGCTCATTTATTTTTATTCCACATGGATCTTCCTAAATGTGATAAAGTGACCAGTTTTCTGATAATACACATCCTATTGGCTACCAAGCTTTGTATTTCAAGGAAATGGAAACACACAGATCCCACAAATTGGCAAGAGATCAAGGTTCAATTAGATTTTCGAATTGCTATGGAAGAAGGTTTCTTCCGACTTAATGACCAATATGAGCTTTTTAAAAAAAAAATCCCTGAAATGGCTTGAAATTCAGGACTTAGGATGATTATTTCTATATTCCACTTATCTTCTGAAAAGCAACACCCTATATCTGCTATATTACCCCCCTCCTAGTTTATGGGCATAACATTTATAGCTTGCTTCATTTTTTCTCTTTTTTAATTTTTTACTTTTTTTTCCCTAATGGGATGCTGTGCCGGGTCCCCCCTTTTTCCCGCCGCTCCATCCGTCCTCCACATGATTGAGATCCCCAGAGAGAAATATGTTTTGTTTTGTTTTCTTTTTGTTTGTTTTCTGTTTCTGGTCTTTTTTTTTCCTTTTCTGTTCTTCTTCTGTTTTCTTTATGTGATTTTTATACATACTTAATTGTTTATTTTCTCTTTAGTGGTGTCTCCTCTCCTCTCTAGATTTGACTATAATGAACCTGTTTTTTTTTCTTTTCTCTTCTGACTTTAACTTCTTTTATTGATTATGTTCTGTACATGTACACGTGTCAGAAGAAGTGTAATGGATGAGGGACGAGAGGAACGTTATGTACCTTCGGTCCATTGCTATGTATGTACTGTTTTGTATAAAAATAAATAAAAATTAAAAAAAAAAAAAAAATCTAGCGGTTGCGGCTGCCAGAAGAAAAAAAAAAGTTCAGCAGCGTGATGCACTGCGGGAGGATGCCAGCTGCTCAGGACGCCACTGCATATTATAAGATATCATAGGTGGCACTGCTTAAGACACATATGTATTGTCAGTATAATGATCCAATGGGAGATATTGTCTTTAAATTATGTTACATTTTTTGAAAAGAGCGTGTTTCTAATCAATGCATTGGTATTGGTCCTCTATGGCTTTACATTTCTACAGAAAAATCATACCATATTATAAGATATTATATATGAGAGATTTTGTTTTAGAATTATTAAAAAGTTTCAGTTTCTAACAAGTGTCCTGGTTTTTGGAGTTCAATATCTTTAAATTTAAAAAGTAAAATCATACCATACTTTAAGATATCATAGAATGTTGTGCTTATCACACATCAGCATTGTTAACATATTGGTCCACTGGGAGATTTTGATTTTTTGTTAGTGTCCCAAATTATTGGGCTGGTATTTAGTGCTCTATATCATTACATTTCCACAGTAAAATCATACCATATTGTAAGATATCCTAAATAGGAGGGCATATGACACATCTGCACTGACAACATATTGGTCCAATCAAATATTTTATTTTTAAATTATTTAGAATTTCCCATTTAGTGTGTCCATTTCTAATCAGTGTTCTGGAATATGGAGCTCTATGTCTTTACATTTCCAGAGTAAAAGCATACCATATTCTACTATGTCATATAGAGGGGTAATTATGACACATCTGCAATATAATTATCTTTGTCCAATGAGAGATTTAAAACATTTTTTTTAGAATTATTGAAAAGTGTCTGTTTATAATCATTGGGCTGGTGTATGGAGCTCCATATCTTTTTTTTACTCAGTTTTTACCTTTGTATACATTTCCTGTATTTTGTTAATTAAGTCAACATCATTGTGTCTTATACATCAGGTTTCTTTTAATAGGTTTTTTGTTACTTCCATATTTGAATTTTTGGCTCTTGTACATATATATACCGGGTGAAGGTTCTGGGTAACTAGGGCATGGACCCAGGAACCCTCACTGCGGAAACATTTTACTTTGACAAGACTAGACAAACATACCAAACACGACAAGACACCTGTGAGGCCCTCCTTCCTTTTCCCTGTTTCTCCCTCCTCTCTGATCATACTTCCCTGGTTCTCACAGGGGGACAGACAGACTCTCATGGATCCCGTAAAGTGGGGAGGGAGGGGGGGGGGAGGGGGGGGACGCGGTACGGGTGGACGGTGCGGGTGTAGACTCCACAGATCAGAATATCTCCTTCCACTTTTCCCCTGTTTTCCCGTTAATTACGTTATCTAATCCCATCCACCCTCCATAAGTGTGTTAACCCAATTATCCCATTGTTTATATTTTCTATGGTTCCAGTTAAATTGTGTCACAATACCCCTCTCCATAAGGCATTGTTGAATCAAATTTGCTTTTACTTTTTGCCATATAATTGGATCCGCTGATCTCCAATTTCTTGCTATTTCTAATTTAATTGTCGTCATTAAGTGCACAACAAATTGTAATTCATTCCCTGATTTCTTGGGGAGGTTTAGGTGTAGCAAAGCCTTTTCTGGTGTGAGATTCCATTCGTTACCTAACCGGTGTGTTATCTTTTGTGATATGTCCCTCCAGAATCCATTAATTATTGGGCAGTTCCACCATATATGTGCATAATCACCTTTAGGGTTTCCACATCTCCAGCAGTTTGGGATGTTTACCTTGGAAATTTTTGCTAAAGTTGTAGGGACTAAGTACCACCTATACATTAGTTTAAGTTGGAGTTCATTTAAGTTTAAACAATGGATAAGTTTATACATGTTGTTCAATGTCCCATTCCATTCATTTATATCTATTTGTATATTTAATTCTTTTTCCCATTTTTTTACTGCTTTCGGGACATATGCTCTTTCTAGTTCTTTTATTAAGTTCATGGATCTCGTAATCAAGTTTTTGTAATCTTTTTTTTCTAGTATTTCATGAAACATTTTTTGTGCCTTGGTTATTGGTCGTTTAATTATTGTTTTTAGGAAGAAACTTCTCATTCTTAGATAATTATAACATTCTTTTTCTGGTAGTTTGAATTCATTCTGGAGGGATTTAAACATTTTAATCTTTCCCTTTTCCATAATATCGTTTATTTCATAAATTCCTCTTATTTTCCACTCCTTTAGATCTAGATTTGGGTTTAGGTTCTCGGCAGTCGCTAAGGTTAAGTGCGGTGGGATTTTATCCGTATAGCCTATTCTTTTTTTAATTTTCTTCCAGTTATTTACTAAGTGAGTTAGTGTTATATTCCCCATCTCTATTTTTTGTGAATCCATTGACCAGAAATAAGTAGATAGGTCTCCATATAATTTATTTTTCTCCATTTCTAAGTTATACCAGGACTCCTTTTTCGCTCTAGGATTTAATGTGACTAATACTTGTGCTAACGTGACCGCTTGTGCATAGTCCTGTATTATTGGAAACCCTATACCCCCCGATTCCTTTTTCTTTGCTAGTGTTTGTTGTGATATTCTTGGGCGTTTTTGTGCCCATATAAATTTATTGAAGGAATGTTGAATGAGTTCTAACCAGCTCTTAGGAATTGGTAGTGGTAACATTCTAAATACATACAAGAAACGTGGAAGTACATATGCTTTTATCGCATTTGATCTACCCAACCATGAAATAAACATACCCCTCCATCTCTTAAACGATGCATTCATTTCTTGAATTAGGGGCATAATATTTATCTGCATCCACATTATAGGGTCCCTGGAAATTTTGATTCCTAAATATGATAAGCTCTCTGTTTCCCATGTAAACCCATAATTTGTCAATTCAATTTTTTGAACTGCATCTAGCGATATTGCCAATGCTGTTGATTTTGACATATTTAACTTATAGTTTGAGAGGTGACTGTATCGATTTATCATGGGCTCCATATCTTTAAACTTACACAGTAACATCATACAATATTGTAAGATATCATAGAGGGGTTTGACACATTTGTATTGAAAACAGATTGGTCCAAATGGAGATTATAAAAAATGATTTACAATGATCAAATAAAGTCCATTTGTAATCAGTGTGTTGGTATTTGGAGCTCTATATCTTTAAATTTCCACAGCAAAATCATACCATATTGTAATTTATCATAAAGGGGTGTGCGTATAACACATTTGCATTGATAACATATTGGTCCAATGGGAGATTTAAAAAAAAAACAACTATTTAGAATTAATAAAAAGTATCTGTTTGTAATCAGTGTGCTGGAATTTGGAGCTCTATATTTTTAAATTTCCACAGTAAAATCAAACCATATTGTAAGATATCATAGATGCGTATGACACATCTGCATTGACAAAATGATGGTCCAATGGGAGATTTTTAAAATATAATTATTTAGAATGATTAAATTGTGTCCATTTGTATCAGTGTGCTGGTATTTGGAGCTCTATATTTTTAAATTCCCATAGTAAAATCTATATTGTAAGATATCATAGAAGGGGGTGCGTATGACACATCTGCTCTATATCCTTAAATTTCCAAAGTAAAATAATACCATATTTTAATATCTTTAGAGGGGTGTGCAAATGACACATCTGCATTTACAGCATATTAGCCCAGTGGGAGCTTTTTTAAATTATTTAGAATTATTAAAAAGTGCCCTTTTGTTATCAGAAAACTGGTATTTGGAGCTCTATATGTTTACATTTCCACAGCAAAACCATACCGTATTGTAATATATCATATTGACTGCCAAGTCTAATCATTATTTAATTTATTGTTATGTGTAGATTTTCTGTGTTGCTTATGTGAACAAACCTGTTGGATAGCATGACCACTGTTTTGAAACAGTCCGATAGGTTGAAGGCAAGAAATGTTTCCTACTGTCCCGTTTAAAACATGAAACCATGACCTGTAGAAAGAACTCTAAAAGTCCTTCATCAAGATCCACTCCTGTGGTCAACCTCCACACAGGGCCAAGACGCAGAGGGACCCTCCTGCTCTTCTCTCTCCCCCCCTCCCCCTCCCCTCCACTGTCTCGCCGCACTTAAAATTGTCTAATGGGTTCCCAGGCATATCGTATATTGCTGTATTAGCATGGTATTTGTTTTTTTGTCTATTGTTTTTGGTGCACTGTTCCTTGCACCACAGTTACTGTTGGAAAAGGGTTTGAAAATGTGAGAGTGTTCAAATTCTACGATCATATGACTGCAATGTTTTTGGTACCTCTTGTGCCCTCCTAGGGAGCTTGCTTGGACTCCCTTGAGGCGATTCTAGGGGTCAATCTAGCTGGACAATCGCTTCTGCGAACGGGGATAGGCTAGATGTCCCCAAATAAATGTGGTGATGCCCTATCTACACCCATATCTCATAAATCTAATCATATACACATCCTTTCCTGTAATGTTGAGGGACTTAACTCCCCTGTGAAGCGGAAAAAATTATTGACCCATCTAAAAAAAATTCACCCTGACATCATTTTCTTCCAGGAAACACATTGGAATTATCCACATTCTAATACCCTGAAAGCCCCTTGGATCACAGATTGTTTTTCATCTATGTACACCACCAAAACTTGAGGTGTCTCTA
Source organism: Pelodytes ibericus (assembly GCA_036172795.1). Taxonomy (NCBI): domain Eukaryota; kingdom Metazoa; phylum Chordata; class Amphibia; order Anura; family Pelodytidae; genus Pelodytes; species Pelodytes ibericus. The sequence goes on along the minus strand of CM069861.1, from coordinate 118,312,943 downwards.
TTATTCTAACGTCTGTCTGGTCTGTCTTATTCAGTGGAATCGGTTGTCCGTGACCCTGAAGGGATAGTGAACGGTACACATTGGTTAACATTTATAGTCCTAATTCTGGACAAATCTAATTTCTGGCAGAATTAAATGGTGTGTTATCCTCTATGAAACAGTCATATTAATCTTCATTGTACAGTACTCTTCATTGTACCTTCAATCGAGGTCAGATTAAAAGACATGGATCCAGGTCCCCAGCAGAGCAGCAGGGGACCTGGATCCCCCTCTCTAACAGCCGGGGGATGTCTGCGCGATGAGCACAGATTCCCCCTGCTGCCGCCCGGCATGACCGCCGGGACTTCTATGATGAAGCCGGGTTCTTCCTATTTTTTCTATTCCGTATGTCCTGGCTCACAGCACAGCAAAACCAATTCCATTACACAAAAAGGATTTTCCTGGATTGGAATCCTTATATTGCCTCTTTACCTACTGAAACTAAAACACATTTTTCCAAATTCCCCATGGTATATGGCCCAACTACTCAAGGGCAAAGACCCCATTAACATCACAATTTGATAAAGCTTACGCCTAAGAGATTCCAAGCATGGTCACTACAATTGGTTCTGATTCTAGACACCACTCAACATCTAACCTACCCTAAAAACTGGTCCTTGTTCAACTGGGCTTGAGAGACATTGTTTATATATTGTTGTTCCCTTAGTCTTAGGTAATCCTTGAACGTAGATACATCCTATATTGCGTAATTGTGACTTACTGTACTATAATCGGTTTACTATAAACATACATATGTCCCAACTACATGTTGTTACCAGTTGAACCACAAAACAAAACAGGAGACAGGATTGACTGTGATGTTTATTTGTTTAAATACTTGAGAGTTTGAAAAAGCAAAGCTCGATATCCTGCTCAACAATGTGCCTTGAGTGCATACAATCTTTACGTATTACTTTCAATATGTAGGATACACTTCGTTTAAATTAAAACCTTTAATAAAGTACTAATCAATTTGACAATCTTAGATGATAATCCTTTCCAATTGTATACCCCACACCAGATCGACAGTAAACATTTAGTTAATCCCTCCTGGTTTGACTATAAGACCTGTACAACCTTTTGTAATCAGATGCTCCCCATCTAATACTATCTGATTGTAATATGATATGTTCCTTGCATTTTCTTTCTATAGAGTTACAAAATGAAAAATATCGGAACTTTAATAGACTGTAACAACTGTTATGCTTACTTATTATTTTCATGTTATGTGAAATGTTAATTCGACGAAGATTTTTTTTGCAATTCTTGGGTCAACTCTGCTTTACTAGGGGCTTAATGAACAAACCAATAACTCATACACTAATGGAAAAAAATCTATTTTTCTGTAAAGCTTGTTGATTAACATTTTACAACTGTTTTTTTCTTCCAAGGGTTTGTACATATCAAATCATAAAGAGTTTGCTTAGCAGGGGAATGCATAATTAAAATGGTTCATCTCAACTCACCTTTTGGTGAATAGACCCCCATGTCCAAGTCCACCTGCGACTAATGATCGGCTGCACTGTTAGTTTAAAATTGGGTGGGGGTGTGTGTGTGTGTGATGCAGCCTCTTGTGTGACAACTGATGTAACCACACTATACTTTATAAGTGCACATCATAAAATATTAGAAGCAGTTAGAAAAAATGAAGATATATATCTGAATAATAGAGTTCCTAATACAATGCACTGAACATATTTTAAGACAATATGGGCTCAATTCAATGACTTGAGTTCATTTATCTTATGCAGTTGAATATCATAGACTGCAATAAAAAAAAGTTTGGAGTTGAAAAAACCAGACATAGGCTGAGATGATTGTAGGCAGTGGGGGGCTGTTTCTGCAATCTTCCCCCCTCCCCCCCCTCCCCAACAACTGCCTTCCTTCTGTTAGGTGCTGTAGGGGAGAAGCCAAACTAGCTGCTTAATTTGCATGACGAAGACACCATAGGGTTGAATCTTTGAAACACTGCAACTTTTGTGAAAATAAACATCCCACTTGATTGAAAAAATAAATAAAACAATATAATTTTCCTTTAAATTAAGTATATTTGTTTTGACCTTATCAGGGGCTACAAGAGGGGAAACTCAGGTTTGTTGTGGAAATTAAAGTTAGGCTATTTAGAGGGAGAGTCGTTAAAAGGAGTTATTGGAAATAATGTATGGTTGGCTCGCCCTGCTCGTCATATCAGGGTCTAATTTGAGCGGGGATCTCTCTCTGCTATCTCTGCCATTTGAACTGACACAGACTTCACTCTTTGTGCTGCACTCTCCTGCTCTGCTAATGGGAAACAGAGAGGCTGTGTGGATGTCAGAGCGGGCAGGTAGGCTACCTACCCCAGTGAACCTTGGGCAAGTGCCCACTTTGTCCAGTGGATATTTTGTCCTGAGTATATGACTAAAAAAGCGGCCTAATTTGGTCTTAAAGAGACTGTCTAGTGCCCAAATATTAATGTGCTTTCAAAGTACTTTGTTATACATTTTGCATTGCTTAAAATATAAAATACGTACAGCTAGATGAAATTGTGAAATTACAGCACTTTGCAAGAAACCACGACGGCCCACAACAGCTGGTGGTGGATCACCAAATATAAAATATAGGTCTGTCTACTTTAACAGATATTTAATAAGAGACAAAAACACAGTAAGATACAATAATTAGTGACAGCCCAACACACAATCCAACATTTTCCCAAGACTTTCCTCAACAACCAATTGGCCCAACATAAACCATCACAGATTGCCCTAATAATGCAGAAAGCAGGCAGAGCAGGGAGAGACTGAACCCAAATTGTTAATTCAAAACGTATATTGAATGGCTTGTGAGGTAATTGGAGGTGTGCCTGCATTAACATATCAAAAGACAAATGTTGTACAGGAGAAGATCAACAAAAAATCATTGACAGCAGCTTGCTATCTCACCCAGGGCCGGCCTTAAGTGTTCCGGCGCCCTGTGCGGGCTTCCCACGTGGCGCCCCCCCCCGTCTCTTTCACCCCCCTATGTTTGTGTATCTCTCCCTTCCCATGTTTGTCCCTTCCCTCTTCCTTGCCATGTCTGTCTCTCTCTCTCTCCCTGTGTTCTGTCTCTTTCCCCCGTCCCCTGTTCTGTCTCTCTTCCCCCCCCCGTCCCCTGTTCTGTCTCTCTCCCCCCGTCCCCTGTTCTGTCTCTCTCCCCCCCGTCCCCTGTTCTGTCTCCCTCCCCCCCCCCGTCCCCTGTTCTGTCTCTCTCCCGCCCGTCCCCTGTTCTGTCTCCCTCCCCCCCCCCGTCCCCTGTTCTGTCTCTCCCTCCCCCCCGTCCCCTGTTCTGTCTCTCCCCCCCCCCCGTCCCCTGTTCTGTCTCTCTCCCCCCCCGTCCCCTGTTCTGTCTCTCTCCCCCCCGTCCCCTGTTCTGTCTCTCTCCCCCGTCCCCTGTTCTGTCTCTCTCTCTCCCCCAGTTCTGTCTCTACCCCCTGCCCCTTTTCTGTCTGTCTCTCTCCCACCGCTCCCCTGTTCTGTCTCTCCCCCCTCCCCCTGTTCTCTCTCTCTAGCCCTGTTCTCTCTCTCTCCCCCCTCCCCCTGTTCTCTCTCTCTCCCCCTCCCCCTGTTCTCTCTCTCTCCCCCTCCCCCTGTTCTGTCTCTCCCCCTGCCCCTGTTCTGCCTGTCTCTCTCTCCCCTCCCCCTGTTCTGTCTGTCTCTCCCCCCTAACCCCTGTTCTGTCTGTCTCTCTCTCCCCTCCCCCCGTTCTGTCTGTCTCTCCCCTCCCCATGTTCTGTCTGTCTCTCTCTCCCCTCCCCCTGTTCTGTCTGTCTCTCCCCTCCCCATGTTCTGTCTGTCTCTCTCTCCCCTCCCCCTGTTCTGTCTCTCCCCCCTAACCCCTGTTCTGTCTGTATCTCTCCCCCCTAACCCCTGTTGTCAGTCTCTCTCTCCCCTCCCCCTGTTCTGTCTGTCTCTCTCCCCTCCCCCTGTTCTGTCTGTCTCTCTCTCCCCTCCCCCCTGTTCTGTCTGTCTCTCTCCCCCCCTAACCCCTGTTCTGTCTGTCCCCCCTAACCCCTGTTCTGTCTGTCTCTCTCCCCCCCCCCTTACCTTTGCCTGAAAAGGTGGATCCAGGGAGGGGGCGGAGCTAACTGGCACAGCGGTGTAGCTCCGCCCCCACCCCGGGAAGCAGAGCACAGTCAGCATTACGGGGAGCCATGGGCAGCAAGAGAAGGTGCTGCTCGGGCTCCCCATGCTTAATGCAGGCATGGGGAGCCGAGCAGCACAATCTCATGCTGCCCGGGGCTCCCCGTGAAGCAGACTCTGCTCTGCTTCCCGGGGTGGGGGCGGAGCTACAACGCTGAGCCGGTTAGCTCCACCCCCTCCCCGGACGAAGCAGAGAATGCCGAGCAGAGGGCTGGTGAGGGGGGATCTTTTGATCTCCCCCAGCCAGTGTCTCTACCGGCATTTTTTTTTTTTTTTTTTAACTTTTTTTTTTCTTTTTTACCGGGCGGGCGGGCGCCCCCTGGGGTGTTGCGCCCTGTGCGCTTGCACAGGTCGCACACCCCTAAGGCCGGCCCTGATCTCACCCCATAGCTGAGTAAAAGTATTTTTTTTAGAATAATTTCATTCTCTTGTGATAAGACAACCCAACATGCCCCCGATCACATGCCTGCAAACCCATCGATCAGGTACAGGAACTTTGCCTCGGGTGCAAGACAGAGTCCTGGACTCATGATGAGTTAACATGATCGCGAAGGGGTTATCTATGCAACACACAGGAGCCCTATAACTATGCCACACACAAGAGCCCCATTAATTATGCCTCACACAGGAGTCCCATTAATTATGCCACACACAGGAGCCCCTTAATTATGCCACACACAAGAGCCACATAGGTATGCCACACACAAGAGCCCCATAATTTATTAGTAATGCCAGTCAGATTGCCCATTAAATATTCCATACATGAGCCCCATAAATTGTGCCAAATAAAGGAGCCCCACAAAATATGCTACATACAGGAGCCCCACAAATTATGGCACATACAGGAGCCCCAGTAATAATACCCCAAACAGGAGCCACATTGATAATGCCACACACATGAGCCCCATAATTATGCCACACACAAGAGCCTCATTAATTATGCCTCACACAGGAGCTCCATTAATTATGTCACACACAGGAGCCCCATTAATTATGCCACGCACATGAGCCCCATAAGTATGCCAAACATAAAAGCCCCATAATTATGCCACACACAAGTGCACTTTCATCACACACAACATCACTATGCCAATTAAAATAAGCCACTGTCAGGTACCAATTAACATGCCACCGTCACTTTGTCATTAACATATGCAAACATTAATGTGGCAGTGTTATTTTGCCATTAATATGCCACAGCCAATTTGCCCATAAATATGCCACAGCCAATTTGCTCATTAAAATGCCAGTATTATTTTGCCATTAATATGCCAGTATTATTTTTCCACTAATTTGCCATAGCCAATTTGCCCATTAAAATGACAGTATTATTTTGCCATTTATATTCCAGTGTTATTTTGCCATTAAAATGCCATTGCTATTTTGCCATTAATATGCCAGCATTATTTTGCCATTAATATGCCACAGCCATTTTGCCCATTAGTATGCCAGTATTATTTTGCCATTAACATGTCAGTATTATTTTTCCATTAATATGCCAGTATTACTTTTCCCATTAAAATGCCACTATTATTTTGCCATTAATATGCCAGTATTACTTTTCCCATTAATATGCCACTATTATTTTGCCATTAATATGCCAGTATTACTTTTCCCATTAATATGCCACTATTATTTTGCCAGTAATATGCCAGTTTTATTTTGCCTAATATGCCAGTATTATTTTACCATTAATTTGCTATTATTACTTTTGCCATTAATATGCCAGTATTATTTTACCATTAATTTGCTAGTATTACTTTTGCCATTAATATGCCAGTATTATTTTGCCATTAATATGCCAGTATTATTTTGCCATTAATATGCCAGTATTATTTTGCCATTAATATGCCAGTATTATTTTGCCATTAATCTGCCACAGTCAATTTGTCCATTAATATGCCACCCTCCTACCCCCTTCCCCAGTACTCACCTCCTGGCTGCTCCGTGTCCTCGATCGTCTCCTCCGTGCCATCTTCCCTCCTGCACAGAGGAGGGAACTACAGCCACCTAACCCACCTAACTTAACTATTTTTTTTTCTTTTAGCAGCCAAATATAGTAACTACCAAAAAAAAAAAAGTTCAGCAGTGCAATGAGCTGGTGTGTCACCTGATGCGGTCCGCACCACCATTGTGACGCCACTGCAGTAATGTTTGCATATAATGAGTATGTGTCCACACCACCATTTCAGAGCAACAAAAAAAGAAAAAATGGCATGCCAGGTATCAGGGCAGGGAGGGGACAGAGCAGTGGTAGCAGGATGGGGGAAGTCAAGTCCTACGAGGTACCAGCAGAGGAGACCTCCGCTTAGGAACACTAATGCAAAATATGGGTTCCATGCTGTAACTTTGTTTTGGTCTACTTTAAGGGGGGGAATCCAAGTGATGAAGCGTGGTCAGGGCCGCATGGGCAAACGGGGTAGCTGCCCAGGGCCCATTCATTTTTTTCAGTAAGGGGCCCTGAAATTCCTGATGGTGGCCCGTGGCATGGTACACTGTCTCCTGTGGAACAGATCAATGCTTTCTTATTGGTTCTCACTAAAGGCATATGATATTATACCCAGTCACAGTGTGAATGTGTCACGCCTCTTCCCACATGCAGAATCATCCCCTGTCCAGTTTGTATCCAATTTCCAGTTTCCTTTCTGTCTTTGCTGTTATGTTCATTATTAATGCTCATTCCTGTTTTTTCGTTGGATCCCTGTTCATATCACCCTGTCCAGTTGGCCCTAGAATGGTACTTGCCCTAGCTTAGCTACTGTCTGGCACCTACCTAGTCATAAGACCAGCACCTGTCTAAGCCTGGTTATAGTCTGTTACCTACCCAAACAAATCAATAGACCAGTAACTGCCAAGTCTAACCACAGACTTGCACCTGCCTAAGTCTAGTTAGTCTGATACTTGCCCAAGACTAGCTATAGACCGGCACCTGACTGAGTCTGGTTATTGTCTGGCACTTGCCCATGATTAGCTACAGTCTGGCTCCTGCTTGTCCTGACACCCTATTTGGGGCATCACCCTGTTGAGGTCCGTTAGGGGTAATAGCCTGTCTTAGAGCCTTGTTAAAGGGTATGCCCTGTCATAGAGTACAGTCATGTCATGTAGTACTACCCTGTCAGAAAGTTCAGCCCTGTCATAGTGTCCCATTATAGTAGTACCCTGTGATAGCTTTTCCCTGCTAGTGCACTATTATAGAGCTATCCCATTGTTCTCTGCTTCTTTGCTGTCTGTTACTTTATTTGTTGTTTGATTCTGGGTTTTCATTGTCTCCACCTTTCACTCTCCGCTCCTATTTAAAGTGCCCTGCCCATTTGTTCTGTTTCTTCAAGCTTCAAGTCTGTGCAGTCTACAGGTATGCTATGTGTCTGTGTAGTGTCAGTCTTATAGGTTCAGTTAATTATTATTTTAGGTATGTTTTAGAGTTAGGGACTTGCCAATTTTGGTTACCTTGATATGGTTGGCAAGCTTATCATCATTTGGCAAACTGGTGTAACTAGACCCCTGCTAATTATATCTCTGAGTTCTAGGCTAGTCCCTGGATGTATTTTTGTTCTGTGTTTTATATGTACCTTTTGGATGTCTCCCTAGTTCTGAACTTATGTCATATGCTTTATCTTGTTCTTACTAGTTTAGTTATGCCTCTTCTCCTTAGTTTATTCTGTAGCTCTGCACTCTGTATTTATGTTTCTGTCTCTGCTTCTGCTTTGTCTGTGTTTTCTTTGCTCTGCTTGGTCTACTTCTCTGCTTTGGTCTACAGCATCCTGTTCAAGATTATGTCCCATCCTCGCTCCAGGATGTCTGCTAGGTTTTCTCTGGTTCCTGTCTTTTCTCCCTCAATATTGTAGCTGCTTCCACAGGGCCTTGGAATGTGGCTGCACAAACCTGGAGTCTCAAGCTTCTGGGAAAGTGCAGTTACCCTGCAGCAAGCCCTGTGTCTCCACACCCAGCACCGTAACTCCTAAACTCGGGCGCTCAGGTTCTTTTGTCATCTGGGACCCTGTCTATAACAAAATGGCAATGCACTCCACCAAGTTAAGTGTTGTGAATTAACCAAAACACAGTTTTCATTCTTTTTAACACCCCCAGAAGAGAGCACTACTTGCCCGTATGGTTGCTTAGAGAACTGTCCACATTTAAAACTGTAAATTCACTGTTGATGCCTCTGTGTTTTATCTTTTTTTTTCTCTCTTCCTCTGTGCAGCTTATACTGTAGCCATGGCTAAATGTGGAGAAGTTGAGACGTTACTGTCAGAAGAATTAGTGTGTCCTGTCTGTCTGAACACTTACATGACCCAGTTTCCTTCATCTGTGGCCACAGCTTTTGCAAAGAATGTGTCCATAAGGTTATCATTTATTAAGATGAACAGGATAGAACTTACAAATGTCTGTGTGCCAGGCTGAGTGTTCCCAAAGTTACAAAAAAAACTAGCAAGTGTCCAGCATTATGCAAAGTTTAAACTCTTTGCTCAAAGAAATAAGGTGACTACAAAATGTATTGTACCTATTGCCTGGGTGATTCAAATACAGCAGTGAAAACATGCATTAACTGTGAGGTTTTCCTGTGCCAGCAGCATTTAGACAGACACAAAAACTTGAACCAAGTTCTCTTGGAATCTGGCCTGTGGAGAATAGAAAGTGTTCTGAACATGACAAGTTCCTAGAGTATTCCTGTGAAAGTGACCAGAAACCAATTTGTGTGACATGTTACATCGCTGGCTATCACAGAGGTCACTGCATCATAACTCTGAAAGATGCTCGTGCAAAACAAATTGTATTATTGGCACAGACAATTGGCTGCAAGACAATAAAATATTACTAAGCCACTCAAAGCCATAGCCATAAATATGCTTTTACAGGTTAAAAATCAGTGGCAATGTAATCTGGATGCTGCAGACTCAAATAAGTATAAAAGCACTTACAGACATAACAACTTTAACAAAGCAGATGAAGGAAAAGAAAGATGCTCTAAAAACCATTCAAGAGCTTGAGACACTTGATGGAACAATCAGATGAATCACTTTTTATTAGGGATTAAGAGCACTGTTCGGGTTCGTACCGAACATTACGGTTTTTGGACCCCAGACCCGAACACGGACATTCCACTGTATGTTCGTGTTGGAGTTCGGGGTTCGGCGATAACATTGTATGTAATGCTATTGGCTTTCTATAAACCGTAATAGAGTCCCCATGTCTTATGAATGGGGACTCTTTTTCGGTTTATAGAAAGCCAATAGCATTACATGTATTCCATAAACCGAAAGTCTATAAACCGAAAGACATTCGGTTTATGGAATACATGTAATGCTATTGCTATTCTATAAACCGAAAGTCTATAAACCGAATGTCTTTCGGTTTATAGACTTTCGGTTTATGGAATACATGTAATGCTATTGGCTTTCTCTAAACCGAAATAGAGTCCCCATTCATAGGAATTTCTTCTGAATGGGGACTCTATTTCGGTTTAGTGAAAGCCAATAGCATTACATGTATTCCATAAACCGAAAGTCTATAAACCGAAAAACATTTGGTTTATAGACTTTCGGTTAATGGAATACATGTAATGCTATTGCTATTCTATAAACCGAAATAGAGTCCCCATTCATAAGATTAGGTCAATTGACCTATTCATATGAATGGGGACTCTATTTCGGTTTATAGAAAGCCAATAGCATTACATGGCTATTGGCTTTCTATAAACCGAAATAAAGTCCCCATTCATACAAATAGGTCAATTGACCTATTCATATGAATGGGGACACTCACCCATATTTTACTTCATTTTGCAGCCCTCTAGCCCTTTCCAGGACTTTTTTAGAGGCACTTTAGTGGCCAAAAGTTCGTGTCCCCATTGACTTCAATGGGGTTCGGGGTCAAGTTCGAGCATGGACCCGGCCTTTTTTTTCGAAGTTCGGCCGAAACTGCCAAACCCGAACATCCAGGTGTCCGCTCAACTCTAGAGCAGATCAAACAATAAGACCTAAATGTGGACACACTACCAGTTTTAGATACAAGCATTGATGATAGAGTAATCAAAAGTATAGAAAATAAAACAGCCTGTTACATATTTGAGATAAGTTACATCCTTCAGACAGTTCACACAGCCATCTCAGGACAGACCAGGCAGTTGGTTAGATCTTATGGACAATGTTCAACATCAGAAAGCAGTGTTCCTGAATGTGAATTTGTCGCTGATCCTAATCAAATGGACAGCGATAACAATCATTCTGTGTCACGTAAATATTTGTGAAAGAAAAACAACTTGGGCAGGTAAAAAAACATCTTCATTGTTTGTCTGTAATAAAGTCTAAGAGATACATAAATAAAATAAATCTTGTCTTGTTTCAGTGTTAAATGTGTATTGCAGGAATATTTTTTTCATGGCCGCTGCATACCGCCCCGATGTCCCGCTTTGCACAGGACAGTCCTCATTTTGGGGCGCTGTCACACTGTCCTTTTTTTTAGGATAGAGGTAAAGCTTGGCAGGATTCGCGGACCCTCTGACCTCCAAGCTCAGAAAGATTTACAGCGCTACCGCGCTGGACAGGCAACGCTCAGCCTCCCAAGCTCCACTCCCAGAGACACTATTTTCAGAGGGAAAAATTAAGAAGGAAGCTAGGAATATCCCTGGAGTAGGGGTATCACATTTTAATTCTGCCTTTCAGGGTTCATAGTATGTCATGGATGAGTTTAACCCCTTAGTGACCGAGTGCTATGTTGCATTTGATGTGCCTTGAAGACCAGAATTCCATTATTTTTGTCATACGTTTACTGAACTGTGAATTTCTTTCTTTGTGTTCAGTCCACCCACACAAATTATATATCATTTTTTAAAGGACAGATAGGGCTTTCATTTGATACTATTATTTTCATCATATGATATCATTTACTATTAAAAATAATATAAAATATGATGAAAATATGCCATAAAAAACACTTTTTCTAACTTTGACCTAATTTTTTTTTTTACACAATTACAAATGGTTAAAAAGACCCCGTCTATATATTTATAATATTTGTCCTGAGTTTAGTAATACCAATGTTTCCTTGTTTGTCTATGTTTTATTTCAAGTAATAGGGCAATAAACAATATTAGTGTTTTTTTTGTTTTCTAATCATTTTCTTCTACAGTGACTTTTTAACCCCAACCCTAAATTTACCCCAACTCTAAATTTACCCTAACCCTAAAACTACCCCCACCCCTTAATCTAACCCTTGTAATCATCTGAACCCCCCTGTAACCCTAATTCTGACCCTATTTATGACCCTAACCCTAGCTCTAGGTACGGTAGATCTAGGGTTAACTTTTTCCATTTATTTATTTATTTAATTCATTTTCTATTTTTAACTGCAATATACTTAACTGCCTGTAGGGGCAGTCAAGTAGCGGTTTCAGAGCGACGGAAGAGATTTTTTTTTTTTTTTCTCTTCTGTCGCTCTCCTCTGGGCATGCTGTATCAGCAGCCTCTGAGAGTAGCTACAGACATGTAGTGTTGCGCTAATGAGCGCAACACTACATGAAAAAGGAGGACGTATATATACGGTCCTTAAGGACCATGCTTTTCAGGACGTATATATACGTCCGAATGCGTTAAGGGGATAGCTATAGGCATGTAGTGTTGCACTAAGAAGCGCAACACTACATGAAAACGGAGGACGTATATATACGGTCCTCAAGGACCATGCTTTTCAGGACGTATGTATACGTCCAAATGCGTTAAGGGGTTAAATCAGAAACAACGTTTACTTCTTATAGCAATCATTGTCCTGATATATTTATGGCTAACCTGTAGAAGACCAGCTTTCATGAACTTCGTTATTCTCATATACCCATTATTAGAACTGTTGGGGTGCCACAGCTACATTTGTCTTTTCCCCATGTTTTCTAATCCCTCCAAACTATATTTCTTCCACTTAGCACTCTCTCACTATTCTTACTTGTTTCCCCACATTTCCTGACCTTCCTCCACCTCATTGGTTCTTTGTTTTTTCTTCTCAGCATTAGTATGTGCTGATGTTGTTTACCATTGTGGTGTTGGAGATTTTTGTCCAGTGACCACTTGATACATTGAGTTGAAGGTCTACTCAATATAAAGAGAATTACAAGCAACGGAAATGGGAATGTCAAACTTTAGACCCATGTAACGAGTTGGAAAAAAGTCTCCAGTGCAGCTACATGGGAGATTTTTTCCAACTCAGCTACTTTGGTCTTAAGTTTGAAATTCCCAACTCTATTCCCTGCAGTTCCCTACAATTCTCTCTAAATTGAGTAGATGCTTTAGTATTTTAAATTTGATCCTAGAAGGAATGAGAGGCCATTGGTGAAATTTATAAAGCAGTGTAGTAGACAGGGAGCAGTAAGTGAGACAAATGAGCCTTGCAGCAGTACATTTAGTGGTAAGTTCCATTTGAATACAGCAGTATTCTTGTATTTTGTATACATTGCAAGGGAGAGTCAAGCTAGAATTCAATTAGGTGTCCTAAAGAGAAGGTGTACTGGGTGCACAGCAGAAGACAAAGCAAGGTTAAAGAAGCCTGGTAGAAGCTCGTGCAAAGCGAAACGCGTAGCGGTCTGGACTCCACCTGCTTCTTGTTCATATGCATATTCTGTTTTTATTTTTATATTTAAAGTTTTTTAAAACACTCTTTCTGTACCTGCTGGAAGGATCAGTGTCTCATCGGCTGTGTGGCGCCCACCCTGTATGACAAGATCCCTCATGTAAGCAGATGCTGTGTTTTTATCATTAAATGTATACTACTTTATACTAATCGGATGTCCTGTATTATATCTCCTCTGAGACTCAATATCCTGGCTAGCTGACTGCAACAGGATCCATTTGAAGTGCCTACTATTTTCTGGGAGTCTGTAAGTGTATCCCCTTGAGGGGGATCAACTCAATCTCCCTTATTTTTGGATCATTCACCTACCTCTACACAGAGCCTTATTTGTATATGTATACCACTACAAAGGTGCACTACCTACATAACTGCTTTTAAGCGCACTCTTTTGTGTTATTGTATTTTGTCCAAGGTTAAAGAAGTGGTTAGATAGAGGAGAGGTGATATAAAGCAAACAAGGTTAGTGTTGGATGCAGGTTGTAGGTCGCAGATCATTCAGCATGCTCTACCATGTAATGAAAACACTTAATTTCAGAGTGGCCGTAGAAATATGCCAAAAATAATGCATGACTGAGTATGCAAAGGTTAGGGCTTATTTAATATAAACAATGCAAAGAAAAGAAGCTGAAGTGGTCCTTTAAACCTTGAATTTAATGTTCATAAGTCCGTTCTCATGAGTGTATAGTATTCTGTCATTGCACTGTGTAAAATGTTGTGGGGGTGGAAGTCTTCCTGCTTATTCCTTCCAAAATCTGTGAAAATTAAAAATAAGTAAATTACTGCCTAATTTGTGATATAATGAGTGACTCATCACCAGAGCAGGTGGAGAAAAACAGGTTGAGGATGACATGACAAAGTGACAGTGGTGTGGGTGGAGAGGCAGTGTAGGAGGAGAATGGCTGGAGTGTAGAAACCATAAAAATAAAATTAAAAAAATCACCATGATAGTTTTGACTTGTTGGTTAAAATAACCTATATTCACTTAAAATAGAATTGGAAGTTTCAATCTGTATAACAATCACATTTAATACTCTTTTCTACTTCTTCTACTCCTTCCTTCTTATTACATGTAGGGGTCTATTTGGCATGTTGCTAATTAAATAAAATACAATGTGATATCAGTTTAGTGCAGACCTTCGTGTATTCAAATACCCTCAACTACCCCCAAAAACATGGTATGTATAAAAGGAATGTTTGTTCATGGGCCCAGACATTTCATTTTTCATGTTCACACCAGTTCCACCCTATTCACTTGGCAATATGGACATTTGCACAGGGCCCATCAAATGATGCCCAAAAGCCAAGATGACAAGTTCATTCTCGCACCAAAAGAAGAACTCAATAGACAAAACAAAAAAGGTTTTGGGGAATACAAGACCAAATCAGAGGTAAGAGGTACAAATTAGAGACCCCTTCTTCCACCACTGTTCAGGAACTAGGTAGGATGACTGAAAGAACTGGCCAGTATTCCATTTAGAGGGGAAATGGGGAGGTATAATAGTTTTTTTTTTTTTCATTTATATCTATTTAATATTTTTGTAAATATTTGGGATTTGAGCAGACTATTGAAAGCTAAGCCCAGCGCCTAACAGAACATTAAAGCCACCACTGCTATTTTCTTTCTGAAGCCTTTTTATTGTACATAGAGTTTTATAACTTTAGCCTTGACCACAGAATTCAACGAAGACCAGACAAACACGGATGAGCATGCGTTACACAGTTGTGTTTAAATGAGAATATGTATGACACCTGGTATGGTTACATAATGGTTAGGGAACCACACCATGGTATTATAAATGTTCTTATTTAAAAAAACAACTGGATAATCACTAAATCCTGATGATTGGGGATCCTTAAGGACAGATTTAAATAGCGCAGCGCTAAACAACAGGTATAAATAAAAACTAGAAGTAAAGATACACTCCCAGTATTGTCAGTCTTAGAAAAATGCATAACAATGCCTTGTTGGTTGTGCTATGAGAAACCTAAGTTAGAAGGAGGTGATATGTAAACTCTGGGGTCTACTCAATATACACTGATTAGTCCCGAATCAGATTAGGTCAGACACATTCGCCGGTTTCAAAGTATCAGAATCATTTGGATTGAGAAATTTTTAAAAGCATGCTATTTCGGCTACCCAATACCTTATTTTCTTTATTTCAGCTGCATTCAGTGTTGGGAGATTTCGGCATGGAATCAGATATGGTGTCCAATATGCGGACAAATTCAGAAGCACATCAAGGCATTCTGGGCAGCGCCGGTGCCACCATAAGGCTGCTTAGGTAGCCACCTTAGGGCGCCGCAACGGGAGGGCGCCAGCGGGGAGAGCGAAAAATAATAATAATTGCACATAGAGGCACTGGCTGGTGAGATGATCTCCCCTCACCAGCCCTCTACAGGGCAGTAGTGGAGGACCCTGGGAGGGGAGAATCTAACCGGTATGAGGTCTGCCCCCTCCCCATGAAGCAGAGCAGCATCTGCTTCACGGGGAGCGGAGCAGCATGAGCTCAGAGCTCAGTAAGTGCTGCTCACGCTCCCCGTGTGGAGTGATAATGCAGGGCATCTGTTTTGGGCCCTCTTCTTTAAAAAAAAAAAAATTAGGTAAGGTAATGAAGACTAAACTTGATGTTTTTTCTTTTCAGGAAGATTTGGACAGAGTGGGGGACTGGGCAATAAAATGGAAAATAAGTTTCAATATAGACAAATGTAAAGTTATGCATTATGTGAAAAATAATAACAAAGCAACATATACTTTAACCCCTTAAGGACAGATGACGTGCCAGGCACGTCACGGCAAATCGTGGACTTGCCGACAGGTGACGTGCCTGGCACGTCATGCACTAAATTGACTCTAACGATGTTGCTACAATGCCTCTAGGTAGAGGCATTGTGCAACACCGCCCAAATGTGCAGGGACGCGCTACGATCACTCCACGGAGTGATCGTAGCAGCCATTTAAAAATGGCTGCGCCCGCTGCACACATGTGCTTAGAAAGCGAACGATCGTTCGCTTTCTAAGCATCTCCGGTGTTGTTAAAGTGCCTCGCTAGCGAGGCACTTAACAACACCATGCTGCTCCCTAGAGCCGATGGTGGTCGCTCTCCTGAGCGACCCCATCGGCTCAGTAGAAGGGAATGCTGCCTGTACAGGCAGCGCTTCCCTTCTAATGGCAAGAGCATCGGAAGTGAAAGTATTTCACTTCCGATGCTCGAGGGGGAGCCAATCGATGCCGGCACAACAGATCTATGTGATCTGTGTGCAGGCATGTATGGTAAGTGCTCTGATGAGCACTTACCATACAGTCAAAGGCAATATTAGCAAATATTGCCTTTGACAAGTATTGATCTGCCTCCCTCACCTTACTAGTTATAGTAAGGGAGAGAGACAGATCAGATAAAGTAAAAAAATAAAATAAAATAATAAAAAAAATATTTAATAAAATTTTAAACACCAAGGGCTTTTATAAAAGCCATTTAACCCCTTCCCTGCCATTGATCGCTGTGTACGCAGTGATCATACACAACAGCACATTTTTTGCTGTCTGTGCATTTTTTAGGGGTTAATTTTTTTTACTGTAATTCATTACAGTATAAAAAAAGCTCTTTTAAGAGAGATTAACCCCTTTCTTGCTGTAGATCACTGCCTAAGCAGCGATCTGACGCAAATGCAGCAATCTTGCTGCAGAAGCATTTTTAAATTTTTTTTAAACTTTTTTATTACACCCGTCACGTGTTAATTATACCCGCTAGGGGACTACGTTTAACGTAAAAAAAATTTTTTTAGCTGTCTGACCGCATGTATAGCGATCAGTAACAGCTGATAAGTGACAAAGGCGGGTTGGCGTTTGCTCAGATGAGCATCACCATTCGTCTGGTTAGATCAATATTTGTAAATATTTGATCTGACCCGTGTAGATCTGCCTCCCTCTCACTTGAGTTTTAGTGAGGGAGGGAGACAGAGCTGTATAATGTAAGTTTTTAATTATAATATATTTAATAGAATTGAGACCCAAAGGCTTTTATAAAAGCCGTTTCCAGTATTTAACCCCTTCCCTGCAATTGATCGCTGTGTACGCAGTGATCTTACACAGCAGCACATTTTTTGCTGTCTGTGCATTTTTTTAGGGGTTATTTTTTTTTACTTTGATTTATTACAGTATATCAAAGGCTCTTTTAAGAGCTATTAACCCCTTCCTTGCCGTATATATCACTTCCTAAGCAGCACATATGGTCACTGCCTAAGCAGTGCATATGGTCACTGCCTAAGCAGCACATATGGAGCAATCTAGTCGCAGAAGGATTTTTTTTTGCTATCAGCATTTTTTTTGTCAGACTCGCTAGGGGTTAATTATACCCACTAGGGGATTACGTGTATTCCTTTTGAAGCTGTCTAAACGCGTGTATAGCGATCAGTAACAGCCGATCAGTGGCAAAGGTGGTTTGGTGATTTCTCAGATGAGCATCACCATTCGTCTGGTTCGTAAATATTGTTCTGACCCATATGGATCTGCCTCCCTCTCCTCACTTGAGTTTTAGTGAGGGAAAGAGACAGATCTGTATAACATAATTTTTTAATTGTAATAAATTAAATATAATGTTAAAAAATTGTGAGTCCCAAGGGCTTTTATAAAAGCCATACCCTTTGTATAGTGTAGTGTATTAACCCCTTCCCTGCCACTGATCACTGCACAGCAGAACATTTTTTCTTGTCTGTGCATTTTTAGGGGTTAATTTTTTTGTACAGTACTACAAAGGCTCTTATAAGAGCTATTAACCCCTTCCTTGCTCTACATGTTCAAATTCCAAGTTTGAAAATCAAAAAGCGCACCTCTCAAATGTAGCCTTTCAACACCCAACAAAGCTGACAAAGCTATGCATGGGTGGTATCCCCGTGCTCGGGAGATATTGCTGAACATATATTGTGGTATTGTTTGTCAGTGACACATACCGAAATATGTGAATTTGTGTCTAAAGTACAATGTATGTGGGAAAAAATACACAATAAAATGACTACCACAAACTTTGACAAAGGCTGGTGGTAGAATTGGTGCATGGAAAGTGTTAAAATAACACCATTTAAAATAGACTAGGGTGTCTACTTTTACAAAATATATACTTTTTGGGGTAAAATACACTGTCCTACTTTAAAAAAAAGTCCCAAATGAAAGATGGGCTCAGGCTGACTACACGTCAATATTCCAAGTTGAAAATGCGCACCTTCACAATGTGGCCCTTTTAGCCCCCCAACAAACCTATGCATGGGTGGTATCCCTGTACTCAGGAGATGTAGTTGACCACATATTGGGTTATTGTTTGGCAGTGACACATACCAAAATCTGTGAATTTATGTCTAAAATACAATATTTGTGAAAAAAAAACACACAAAAATTACTACCACAAACTTTGACAAAGGCTGGTGGTAGAATTAGTGCATGGAAAGTGTTAAAATACCACCATTTGAAATAGCGTAGGGTGTCTACTTTTAAAAAATATATTGGTTGATGGGGTAAAATACACTGGCTGGTTTCAAATATGTCCCAAATGGGACATGGGTGCAGGCGGTCTGCATGTCAAAATTTCAATTTGGAAAACAAAAAACTGCACCTACCAAATTTGGCCTTTTACCCCCCAAACAACCCAACAAACCTATGCATGGGTGGTATCCCTGTACTCAAGAGATGTTACTGAACACTTATTGGGGTGTTATTTGGCAGTGACACATACCAAAATCTGTGAATTCATGTCTGAAGTACAAGGTTTGTGAAAAAAAAAAAACACAAAAAAATTACTACCACAAACTTTGACAAAGGCTGGTGGTAGAATTAGTGCATGGAAAGTGTTAAAATACCACCATTTGAGATAGCCTAGGGTGTCTACTTTTAAAAAATATATGGGTTGATGGGGTAAAATACACTGGCTGGTTTCAAATATGTCCCAAATGGGACATGGCTGCAGGCTGTCTGCATGTAAAAATTTCAAGTTGGAAAACAAAAAACTGCACCTCACAAATTTGGCATTTTAGCCCCCAAACAACCCAACAAACCTATGCATGGGTGGTATCCCTGTACTCAGGAGAGATAGTAGAATCTATTTAGCATGTTTTTTCGTTCGCTATTGTCGATGAGGAGAAGTTGTTTCAAATAAAAGTCAGGAAATTTGTGTATTTTTTTTTTTTACCATATTTTATTATTTTTTTTAATATTATGATAAGATATGATCAAAAATATGGCATCCATAGAAAGCCCTTCTTGTCCAGATAAAAACAATATATAATATGTGTGGGTACAGCAAATGATGAAGAAGAAAATTACTGCTAAACACAAACAGCACAGAAATGTTCAAATAGCCATTGTCCAGAAAGGACAAAAATGTTTCAAAGGCTCTGTCCTTAAGGGGTTAAATGGTATTCCTCTGGGAAAAACTACTAATAAAAAGGATTTAGGAATAATTGTAGATAACAAACTTGGCAACAGTGCCCAATGCCAGTCAGCAGCTGCAAGGGCCAATAGGATATTGACATGTATAAAACAAAGTATAGATTCACTGGAAGAGGATATCATCTTGCCTCTTTACAAATCAATGGTAAGACCTCACCTTGAATATGCAGTACAATTCTGGGCACCAGTCCTTAAAAAGGATATTAAGGAACTAGAAAAAGTGCAAAGGAGAGCTACAAAATTAATAAGGGGATTGGAGGATCTTAGTTATGAAGAGAGACTTAAAAATTGCATTTATATATAAAAGAGCTTATTGATCCAAGGAGAAATCTGACTGCCCTTTGGAGTCAAGAATGAATTTTCCCCCTAAGAGACAAAATTCGAAATAGCTTCCTTAGAGGTTTTTCCCTTTTTTGGATCAAAAGGTAGAAGGGTTGAACTTGTGTCTGTTTTCAACCTAAATTACTATGTTACTATGTTACCACTGAAATGGTAACACTACGTGGAGGGGGCGTCAAAGTCCTTCTTTGCCTAGGGCGACAAATATCCTTGTGCCCTGATTCCGGGTGCTCTGGCAAAACTTGAAGGTGCAAGTCACATGGGTGCAAGGTGGTGCTGTGGCAAGTAATATAGGTGCAATCAGGTACTGTGGGGGCAATGTCAGGAATGTGGCGGCAAAAATGAAAAAAGGGCAGGAGAAATGGAGTAAATAGGCAGAGGAAGGATATTAAAAACAAGGATTGATTTTTTTCTAAATCATTTTATTATATCAAAACTATATCTTCTTACTCACCTCCTGTGATTGGTACAGCGTGTTTCAATAGAGGTATGCATAAGGAACGAATATAAAGCTCTATGAGCTTTTATTTGTGTCCAACCTATGAATGGCATGCTTGAAAAATTAAATTTTCCTATTCTGAACAAAACAATAATGGTGCAGTGCTATGGGTCTGGCATAATCAATGTTTAACATGCAGTGATAATTTTTCCTTAAAATAGGCCCTAGTTGGTGGGAATTGAGTGACATAATATGCACTATAATAACTAGGCAATGCTAAATTATGCGATTTATGTGGGTTGGTGTCAGGGTTCTACTCTGCACTTAAAAGTCCTAATAGTTGTGCTCATTTACCTCCTTCCTCCTCTAGGGGCCTTTGTTTGCTTTTATTTCTTCCCATCTGTTGGTGTGAGGTGGGCTCATTACCTAGTGCAACACACCCCTGTTAAATACCTGCAGTTTATTGCAAACAGGGCTTTTGAAGTTGGATGCCTGACTTCTGAGAGCTGCTTCTTCTATTCCTGATCCTCTGTTAAAGCTCATTTTGAATTCCTGCCCTTTCCAGGAACTGTGAAAATGAACCTGGAAGGCTCAACCAGCCAGGGGGTGGGTTGCAGAGTTTATTTTTTCTTGTGGTGGGATTTTGTATTAGAATAGGTGTAATACTTTTTATTTTTGGATAGTCCCTTTTCCATGGGCTGAAGAAGATGAAGACTCGAGATTTTTTTTTTCCACAGCATTCTTTTGTGTGCCAGAGGGGTAGCAAGTGATTTTCACTGTCCACCCTTATAGCACATAAATGTTGTTATTTATTCAGGTTGCATCTTTTTTATTTTATGTTGTTAATGTGGCAGGAGCATTATGCTGGTCCCATGGGGTGATTTATTTGTTATTTTATAGAGGGCCATGAGCATTTTGCTGGCCTGTGGCCCCATGGAGCCATTAAATCTTCTTTGTGGAGCCAGTGTCAGTCTGCTGGCCCCAGAGGGATGATTAATGTATATAATGAGCCAGCAGCAGATCGCTGTATCCATGGGGGCCATTAATGTGTAGATGGGGCCAGTGGCAGTCCTGGCTCCATGGGGGCTTTTAAAAAAAATGTATTTATGTGGTCAGCAGCAGTCTATTGGCTGGCGAACTGAACTACCCCAAATTTGGTCAATTTCCCTGAACTGAATATGGCCATAAATCACAGAATTCAGGCCAAAATTTGCCATATTGAATAGCCGCGTTGTGGATTTCTCTACAATTTGGCTACAAGCCCTGATTTGGTCCCATTTCATGCCAGATAAAGCTTTATTGTGTAGACCCTACACTCTGTTCTATAAAGTGTCCTGTGAAAAATTACAACCATTACAAAAATGAGGTCAAAATAGCAGAGTTGGAAAAAATTATGATATTTGCCTACATATATATTCTTATTCTTATTATAGCCAAATTTACCACCCTAACTCCTCCCACAGTTTTTACACTACATAGACAGTAATATACCGAAACGTGCGGATTGTTCCCGATTTGTGTGCTATTACTTTGTGGAATGTTTCACCGAATGGTTCACGAAATATCGTCATTTTTGTGGCGAAATTGGTCCCATAGTTACTCCAGCCACTCCAACCACACAACGGTTACTCAAGCCACTCCACCCAGTTACTCCGCCCACTCCAGTTGTAGACTACTGGTGGAGGCAAGAACACTTCACGCAATTTCCCCAGAAATTGTAGCTTTTCTAGTTAGGAACTGGAATGATTAACTGGAGACTATGATCTGACCACTCCCTTTTTATGCCTTTTTTACTCATTGCTTGGATCTTGAAGTTACTATAGTTTCAAGCCACTTGCTCTCATTTATTGTAAACCTGCTTTACTCCTGCCAGTTACCTTGGACTTTTTTATTTGAATTGCTGTTATTTTACCGTGCTGAATTCTTCAACACAAAGAATACAAATGCTCACGTTTTTACTTTTGTGGAAGATTCAACAGCCTTCACCTATTCTCCAGACTCCCTGTTACTGAGCTGTGGTTGTGCTTCTCTGTCTCCCTCTAGTGACCAGTCTTCATATTGCAAATAAGCATAACAATATCCTTCAACTCTGCTATTCATACCTCACATGTAACCCCTTAACTACCTGTTCCATTTTTGAGCATCTGCGGCTTGTTATTACCGCCATAGTAACACTATGAGGGTCACTGGGCATTTGCCAATCTTGAAGAAATTGGATCTTCAAGCTGAATACAGTGCCTCCACTCCAGTGTTGATGACAAAAAGGTTCACTTGAGAAAAATTGCCACAGTATCTCAACAGATAAATAGGGGTCAAAAAGCATACAATAACACTCCCCCAGATATTGATAGTAAAGACATTATAAACAGGCATTCTGGCAACTTACATGTTATGTACCAGACTCGTAATAACTTGCCAGTTTTGGAGGGGAACAAGGTAGATAAACTAGTTTCATTTATTTATGCCCATGGGGTCTCCCAATATCAAAGCTATTCTATACCGCCCAATTAATACCAGATTACCTCTATTTTATTAGATATAAGATCATTGGGAATCAGCCTGAGATTATTATACTCAGCATAACAGACCCTTAACTAGGAGTTCTTATGTAGTAAATTCCATTTCAACCATTTACTTTCAAAGCTAACATTGTTGCCCAATTGATAAGATTATTTTTCCATTTTTATTATGGAACCATATTTGATTTGATATTTCAACCAGGATAGAGCATCTTGCATAAACCACAATCTAGATATAGTTATTTTAGTGGCCATCACATTATATATTTTTACTGGTAGTTTTTGATAAAATAAATGAAAAATGCCACAACTATAGTGTGGTCTATATACATTTCTAAAATGGTTGAGTTAAAAAAAATAGCCTATTTCAGATTGGTCTCATATAGGACTACTGGGATACCACTGATTTAAATATGTATAGTGTCGTACAAAAATATTAAAGCAATGAAACAATCTATTAACTTCAATAAAGGATTTAAACGAATCCTCTATAGGGACTTCTCTCCCCAATTCTTTCTCCTAGTTGAGCCATGATTTGGGCTTATTATTAGCTTCATTAAACCTAACTAAGCCATAGCATCTAGAGCAGTGATGGGGAAAGTTTTTTGGCCGGAGTGCCCAATTTTTCACTGCAACCGATTAGCAGACCTCAAAATACCAACACCGCATACACACACACTGACTCTCACACACACACACACACACTGACTGTCTCACACACACACAGCGCTTACTTATGCTGCCCACGGCTCCCCGTGAAGCAGCCGCTGCTCTGCTTCACAGGGTGGGGGCTAAGCTACACCAATCACCAAGTGATCTACGTCCCCTTCCTGTAAGTAAGAATGGGGGGGGGGGAGGAGAGAACAGAGGAGGGGGGAGGAGAGAACATTTATGAGGGAGAGAGAAGGAGAGGAAGAGAACAGAGGAGGAGGAGTGAGAAGAGAACAGAGTAGGAGGGGAAGGAGAAAACAGATTTGAGGGAGGAGGGAGAGAACAGCTATGGGGGAGGAGGGGGAGATAGAGAGACCAGATATGGGGAGGAGGGAGAGAGAGAACAGATATGGGGAGGAGGGGGAGAAAGAGAACAGATATGGGGGAGGAGGGGTAGAGAGAGAACAAATATGGGCGAGGAGGGGGGGAGTGAGAACAGATATAGGGCAGGAGGTGGAGAGAGAGAATAGATATGGGGAGGAGGTAGAGAGAGAGAAAAGATATGGGGGATTTGAAGAGAGACAGACATGGCAAAGAAGAGGAAAGGGACAATCATGGGAAGGGAGTGACTCATATGGAGGGAGAGGAAAGAGACAGTCATGAGGGGGGGCGCCACGGGGCAGGCCTGCACAGGGCGCCAGAACACTTAAGGCTCCTGGCCTGGAGCTGCAGCCCTCGAGGCCCATATTTTTCTGAGGCCCCGGGGCTGCAGCCCCTAAAGCCTATGCCTGAATCTGGCCCTGCTGCCTGGGATCAAGGACATAATGTCCTATTGCAGTACTGTCCTGTGCATTCTGCGATATGTGGTCAGTTACTGCAGATGTATTAGTTTTGATTCATTAAGTCACTTCCTTGCTCCTCTGCTGGTGGAATAGAATGCATTGTGTGAAATCTAAGTAACCTTGCTCTTGTACATATAGGATCGCTTAACAGAACAACACAATGTCTGATGACATCACTAGAGAAACAAAATATTCCATTCATTTGAATGCCATTATTGTCATTGGTTCCTGCAGCAACAAAAAAAAAGAGGAAATTGAGTGGGCTAGTGTGGGCAGTCCTGGTTTATACAAACTGCTGTAATTTTCAGTACTATCATATTTCATGCAATGCAAAATGTAAAACATGCATGGTAAAGTACTTTAATATGCATTAACATTTGGAAGATGCATTTTGAGCACCTGACAGTACCTTTAAGTTCGAAATTCACATTTGCTATTCTGCTATTCTTTATTTATTGAGTAGAACCTTATATGCGTAATTTGCTTCTCTCCACATGTACATGCATTGTGTTAGGATATTCATTATACATGTTCACTCATTCCATACCATTTATGTATGTCTTTGTCATACTTTTTTTGGTTTCCTTTATTTAATATTTCGTTTTTCACTTGTTTTAATTTACAGATTGCATGAAGGCAATATCATCATTTAAATGCATTTGTAAGTAATTTGTTCATTTTATATATAGTGTTATATGTGCACATACCTTATTTATTATATCCTCTTCATCATATCTGTTTTTATTTCTTAATATCCCAATCGGCATACACTATAATTGCATATTAGGAATATCATTGTTGGTATAAATTATTTTAAGCAGACAATGTCCTGAGAAACATGTAGGATTCCAATACTATTCCTTGGAGTTCTGACTTCGCTTATGCCGAAACATCCATTTCGATTTCCCATTCTCTATGCTTTGGCCGTGGTTCTTCTGGGATCCAAGGGATTGCAGCTACTGCCCTGTCTGAGGTCTTCCAGCTACTCAGGGCCGGTGCAAGGATTTTCGTCTACACAGGCGAAGGTGCATTTTGGTGCCCCCCTGCTCTGATCCGCCATGCCTCCCACACCATTAAGCCTCCTTACATTATTTATATATATATATATATATATATATATATATATATATATACATATATATATATATATATATATATATATATATATATATATATGAATAATGTATAGTGTAGAAAATAAATACATCTAAATATTCAACTCGCATGCTCTAAATGTGTCACACATTGAAACCCTTAAACACAAAGACACCCTTGCAGTCACACACACAGACACCCTTACCACTTACACACACACACAGTTACACCAATTCACACATAACCTGAGACACACTATTTTGCCACTCAATATGCCAGTATTTAGCCCAGGGGTCCTTAAACTTTTTAAACAGGGGGCCAGTTCACTGTCCCTCAGACCGTTGGAGGGCCGGACTATAGTAAAAACAAAAACTATGAACAAATTCCTATGCACACTGAATATATCTTATTTTGAAGTGAAGAAACAAAATGGGAACAAATACAATATTTAAAATGAAGTAAAGTTAAATCAACAAACTTACCAGTATTTCAATGGGAATATTATGCCAGTCAGAGCCCAGTAATATTATGCCAGTCAGATGCCCAGGAACATTATGCCAGTCAGAGCCCAGTAATATTATGCCAGTCAGATCCCAGGAATATTATGCCATTCAGATGCCCAGGAATATTATGCCAGTTAGATGCCCAGGAACATTATGCCAGTCAGAGCCCAGTAATATTATGCCAGTCAGAGCCCAGGAATAGTGTGCCAGTCAGATGCCCAGGAATATTATGCCAGTCAGAGCCCAGTAATATTATGCCAGTCAGATGCCCAGGAATATGCCATTCAGATGCCCAGGAATATTATGCCATTCAGATGCCCAGGAATATGCCATTCAGATGCCCAGGAATATTATGCCATTCAGATGCCCAGGAATATTATGCCAGTCAGATGCCCAGGAACATTATGCCAGTCAGAGCCCAGTAATATTATGCCAGTCAGAGCCCAGGAATAGTGTGCCAGTCAGATGCCCAGGAATATTATGCCAGTCAGAGCCCAGTAATATTATGCCAGTCAGATGCCCAGGAATATTATGCCATTCAGATACCCAGGAATATTATGCCATTCAGATGCCCAGGAATATTATGCAATTCAGATGCCCAGGAATATTATGCCATTCAGATGCCCAGGAACATTATGCCAGTCAGAGCCCAGGAATAGTGTGCCAGTCAGATGCCCAGGAATATTATGCCATTCATATGCCCAGGAATATTATGCCAGTCAGATGCCCAGGAATATTATGCCAGTCAGTCAGAGCCCAAGAGAATTATGCCAGTCAGAGCCCAAGAATATTATGCCAGTCAGATGCCCAGGAAAATTATGTCATTCAGAAGCCCAGTAATATTATGCCATTCAGATGCTTAGGAATATTATGCCATTCAGATGCCCAGTAATATTATGCCAGTCAGATGCCCAGGAATATTATGCCAGTCATAGCCCAGGAATATTATGCCAGTCAGTGCCCAGTAATATTATGCCAGTCAGATGCCCAGGAATATTATGCCAGTCAGATTCCCAGGAATATTATGCCAGTCAGATGCCCAGGAATATTATGCCAGTCAGATTCCCAGGAATATTATGCCAGTCAGAGCCCAGGAATATTATGCCAGTCAGATGCCCAGTAATATTATGCCAGTCAGAGCCCAGTAATATTATGCCAGTCACAGTCCAGTAATATTATGCCAGTCAGAGCCCAGTAATATTATGCCAGTCAGAGCCCAGTAACATTATGCCAGTCAGTGCCCAGGAACATTATGCCAGTCAGTGCCCAGGAACATTATGCCAGTCAGAGCCCAGTAATATTATGCCAGTCAGATGCCCAGTAATATTATGCCAGTCAGATGCTCGTTAAACCTCCCTCCTCCCCCCTTACCCAGACCCCAGTACTTACCTCCATGCCGCTGTTCATGTCCGTGGCTGAGAGGGAAGCGCTGTGCGCTCCCCTCAGGCCGTGCGCATTCAATAAAGTGTGTTGAAAAAAAAAGTTTCAACACACTTTATTGAATGCGCACGGCCTGAGGGGAGCGCACAGCGCTTCCCTCTCAGTCACGGACATGAACAGCGGCATGGAGGTAAGTACTGGGGTCTGGGGGAGCGGGCGATTTTCCCGCCCCCCCATTGGTGCGCCCTAAGGCAGCCACCTGTGCTGCCTTATGGTAGCGCCGGCCCTGCAGCTACTGCCCTGTCCCTGGTCATCCCTGATCACCTCTCCCTGGTGGTGATACATAAATACATGTTATTATTCTGTTTCTTTCACATAATTCCAAACTAATGCATAAAACAATTATTTAAAAGTTTTCCTCCTGTTTATGACATCACCTTGCGTTTTGTTATGCACATTAAATATCTTCCCATTGAATGTATTATATATATTTACATATCAAGCCAGAAGGTAATCAAGAAAAGGTGATACAATAGAAGTATTTAAATCACTTTTTTATTCTTGTTCTAAACATTTGTCTGATTTTTTTTATCTTTATTTGCAAGACAAACAATGTTTTTTGTACTCTGAGTCCTACCATCAAGGTCCTGAAATTTTGCCAATAATAAGCCCCAGCTAATTTGTCCAATAATATGCCAGTATTATTTTGCAATTTAATATGCCCCAGCCAATTTGCCCAATAATATGCCACCCTCCTCCCCCTTCCCCAGTACTCATCTCCTGTCTGCTCCGTGTCCCTGGTCGTCTCCTCTGTGCAGGGAAGTACAGTCACCGGATATGACGTACTGCCAAGAAAAAGAAGACCAGCAGCGAGGGGCCCTCACATGGCCAGCGGGGGCCCTCTTAACCAGTGGGCCCTGGGCAAGTGCCCAGTTTGCCCATTGGTTAAAGCGGCCCTGGCAATGTGCATCACTGCTACACCTAAGTATACGGTGAGCCAGCAACATTTACATGATGCCGCACAGTTTTCCTAAGTATACCATGTTCAAGAGACATGTTCCAATGCTCAGAATCATGACTCTGTGTGGGTTGTCAAGGCAGCACTGACTGAGATCTGGAACTTTTGAACATACAGTATTGCTGCTGCCCTCACTCCACTCCCAGGCATGTTCTGTTCTCTTGATCTCCCTAACAAGCACATCACTGCTTTGATGGCCGGGAGGGCAGCACTGAACCCCTTGGTGGATCGTCCCCAGACCACTCAACACTTGCTACAACAAAGCACAACCACATACAGGCCCACTCCCTTGCAATAGCATGTACTGTGTTTTAACACATAGATCCACTCTCTGCTAGCAACACATACTAATATGTGAATGTGCACTTATCAGTATTTTGCTTATCCTATGTACAGGCAAAAATGTGGTGAGCATTACAGTTTCTGTTGAATTCTATTAGCTCTAGCCCAGGATCTAGATTAATATCTCTATGAATAATACCATTTTCATCATCTGCTGTGCTTGTAAACTGTGATGGCCTTCAGAAACGCAGAATCTGCTAATCTGCCAAGTAATAAGCAGTTTATCAGCTTGGTTTATTTTGTGGTCACTGCAACAGCAGAACATGTTTTATAGACATGTGGAAATTCATGGTGAAGTTTTTCTCTATATTCAAAAATAGACATTTTTCAAAAAGTTTTATACATTTTCTTATACATACAATATATTAACCCCTTGGTGACATGATATTTTGGCCATGTCTTACCCTTGGACAGCACCCCAGAACTGGCATATGTTATATAGAGCACCATCAAAATTCATACAATGCAAAACAGAAATTCAGTGTGCAACCATTATCTTAATATTATGTTTACATATTTTTTTTTATCATTTTAGATAATTTTAAAAGCACCTAGCTTAAATGAAAAAGTATTGGAGATTTAGTCACAATATATTGCCATATTTTGCTTAGCCCACCACTAGTCCTATCTCGATATCTTATTTACATGGCACTGAATCTCTCTGACAATCTGTCTTAAACTTTAATGTATACAATTTCACTGGACACCATATATATATTTAGAGCACATGTGAGTGGGTGGGGTGCTGAACACTCTCCGTGCATAATAAGGAGATAAGCTAATATCCTTCTTGTATCTCTAGCATCTAAAAATTATGTAATAACTTTACGGGGCAAGAGTCACAGCCCCAATATTTCTGTCATGATATCTGAACCTTTAAAACTTCTTATTATCTTTCTGTCACCAGTACCCACAGCTCTAATTCAATGGGACTAATCTCCCTGTAGCACCTGTATTGCTTCGGCTACATGCTTCTACATAAGTAAGTGTAACATTGTGTGTCACTTGGAAAATTGTCACTATTAGATACAGATCAAATTGTAATATTTTTACAGATCAAAGGGCGGCAACAAAATATGTATCCTGTTCCAATATTATAATAGTTATTTTTCAATGCAACCGAATAACATATTATCATGACTAAATAGAATCCTGGATAACATATCTAAATACTATGTACAGAAGCATTTATAGAGCCTACAGAAATACCAGTTATAAAGTGTGAAACTAAAGTGGCGCTACAACAAATATTAAAACATAAATAATTTAGCTGCTCACAGTGAAAACAAGTGCAACTTCATTCACAATTCTTGGAATCAACAGACAAATCTATAGTAACTGGAGCTTTTAGTGCAATAAATCTTATATATATGTGAAAAAAATATATAAACAATATAAAAGATACTTATGGATTAATGGTGGTTTTGATTGTACAGGTCTCGTACAGAAATACCATATTAAATTCTACAGCTGTATTAATATATTAGTTTTTTCTGATGATTGCTAACAACAAATGCTTGATGAATTTGTGTTTGAGTATGCTTAAACTTGTCCATATATGCTCATATGTATGTTTGTAGATACTTTTGCTCTATCCATATATTTGCGTCAATAGCTGTGAACAAACACACATGTTGCCTAAATTATTTTAATAACTATAACAGCGTACAGAAGTATTCTTTCTTTAATTTGCACATCCACCTGAAAAGTCAGTGATATATATCATGTATCTTCTTGTCCCTTTTTCCTCTCCTTTTTTCCTCTCTCTGCTCTTTACTGCTTCTCTCTTTACAAAACTTTTTAGGGTGTTAACAATTGAGATCACCGTATAAAGTACTAGAAGATATATACCTACCCCATAAGAAGTCCCTGGGTGTTCCATTTTTACCTGCAGTCAAGAATTGGCCCAAATTTAATTTTTCATATGGTTTGTGTATATCACAGTTTGTTTTAAATTCATTGTTCTATGCTTATCATGTTTTAGTTGTATCACATATTTTATACAGATTAAAAGTGTTTTTGATCGATTTTTACAATTCATCTGTGTCACCCAATTCTTTGTGAACATTTTTCCCTATGAGCTATCGCCCACAACAGTCTCCTTATTATACTTGCTATTCCTCCTTTGAACCATTTTGTGGAACAGGGTTCACTGCTGGTGGATAGCGGCAACTCGCCTGCTATATTTTTCTCCTTTATACCTCTTCTTTGTATTACTTTTTCATAAGTTGACGCTAACTTATACCATATAATATGGAACACCAAAACCGGACTGGGACTGGAAACATGACTAGGTAGTGCTGTAGCAGCTTATCTGCCAGATTTATTTTCTGCACATCTTCATTGTTCCAAGGGCCGTGATAGCAAAAATGTCCATGGGTCTAGGCTTATAGGAATACCCATTTCTGAGACAATGAATCATTATCCCTTCCTTAACAACCGAAGCACCATCTGGCATCCGTGTGTTCCTGGCTGCCGCTCATGAAGTGCACGCAAGCTGGGACCCGATCAGGGTCTCTATAGACCCTGTCGGTCCCTGCTGATATCCAGCGATACTTTGTGATATCACGTGGGACGTCACGGAGGCATGCCAAATCTTCAGGGATGCCGGAGATGTAGCGAACACTCTGTTTGAGCGTTCACTACATTTCCTAAGTCCCTGCAGCGGGATCCTCAGTACAGCTCATCGTGGGGAGGTTTTTACAGTAAAATGGAGCCAATGCTCACTTTAAACGTCAGCTCTATTTTCTATTTTTTTCTCAAAGTGACCTCACCTGACAGTGGGGACACCGCTGCAAGTCCCTGCAGCGAGGTCCACACACAGCTCATCACAGGGAGGCCGCAATGAGCTGTTTAATGTAGGATGCTCCATGCCATCCTACTCAGGGCCGGCCTTAGGGGTGTGCGACCTGTGCGAGCGCACAGGGCGCAACACCCCAGGGGGCGCCGCCCGCCAGCTTAAAAAAATAAAAAAAGACGGTAGAGGCACTGGCTGGGGGAGATCAAAAGATCCCCCCTCACCAGCCCTCTGCTCGGCATGCTCTGCTGTGTCGGGGAGGGGGCGGAGCTAACCGGCTGAGCGGTGTAGCTCCTACCCCACCCTGTGAAGCAGAGAAGCTCCTGCTTCACGGGGAGCTGCAGGCAGCAAAACAAAGTGCTGCTCGGCTCCCCATGCCTGCATTAAGCATGGGGAGCCGAGCAGCACTTTCTTTTGCTGCCCACAGCTCCCCGTGAAGCAGACGCTGCTCTGCTTCACAGGGTGGGGGCGGAGCTACACCGCTCAGCCAGTTAGCTCCGCCCCCTTCCCTGATCAACATTTGCAGGCAAGGGGGGGGGGGAGAGGCAGACTGAACAAGGGGAGAGAGAGACAGACAGAACAGTGGGAGGGGGAGAGAGAGACAGACAGAACAGGGGGAGGGGGAGAGAGAGACAGACAGAACAGGGGGAGGGGGAGAGAGAGAGACAGACAGAACAAGGAGAGAGTCAGACAGAACAAGGGGAGGGGGAGAGAGAGACAGAACAGGGGGGAGAGAGAGAGAGAGACAGAATGGGGGGAGTGAGAGACAGAACAGGGGGAGAGAGAGAGAGACAGACAGAACAGGGGGAGAGAGAGACAGACAGAACAGGGGGAGAGAGAGACAGACAGAACATGGGGAGAGAGAGACAGAACAGGAGGAGGGGGAGATAGACAGACAGAACAGGGGGGGGAGAGAGACAGAACAGGAGAAGGGGGAGAGAGAGAGACAGAGAACACGGGTGTATGGGGGGGGACAGACAGAACACGGGTGTCTGGGGGGGAGAGACAACGGGGGGGAGACAGAACAGGGGGAGGAGAGACAGAACAGGGGGAGGGGGGAGAGAGACAGAACACGGGGGTCTGGGGGGGAAAGACAGAACAGGAGAGGGGGGGAGAGGGAGAGAGAGAAAACAGGTATGGGGGAGTTAGAGCGAGACAGACGTGGCAAGGAAGAGGGAAGGGACACATACATGGGGGCAGGGGGCGCCACGGGGGAAGCCCGCACAGGGCGCTGGGACACTTAAGGCCGGCCCTGATCCTACTAGCCTCTAG
Organism: Pelodytes ibericus; assembly: GCA_036172795.1. Lineage (NCBI taxonomy): Eukaryota > Metazoa > Chordata > Amphibia > Anura > Pelodytidae > Pelodytes > Pelodytes ibericus. The sequence continues at coordinate 118,280,498 of CM069861.1, read as the reverse complement.
GCACTAAAAAGTAGGACGGCATGGAGCGTCCTACAAGCGGGAAGAGATTAATCTTCATCCAGAGAGTCTTTATTTTGTGGCAAGTCATCCACATATAAAGGTAACTACCCTGTTCAAAACTTTCTGGGGATATTTGGGAGTGAGGTACCAAATCAGTAAAGTTTTGATTGCCTGTTCTTTGTGTGTTACGCAAATAGTAATCTTAGAATTGGCTTCCCATAATTCCCATATTTCCCGCCACTCAGACCACTCCAGTTCTTCTCCTAATAATCTCTCCCACTGAACCATATATAGTAACACCAAACTGACTTTTACTTTCATTGGCAGTTACTGATTGCCAATCTGATGAGGCAATCAAATAATGCCCTCAGATCAAAGGAAGCAGCTACTTCCTGCTTCCGAAAGCTCTTGCCCTTAGAAGGGCAATATCATCTTCGCCTAGCTGACTGTGGCCAAAGATCTAAGGCTCAAACTTAATTTTTTTAAGTGTTGCTTACTGCCTCAACCTGCAAGACATATCCAAAGTTAACACAGGAACATGCAGCTTCAATTGGCGATATGAGTAGCTTTGCAGATTTCACACTGGTGAGTGCAACAAACGAACGGCATCCCTTGCCGTATTATCAGATATATCAAAGAAGAAATGGAGCAATCAGTGAAATTATTCTTAGAGGTGTGGAAAAAGATTTTTGGGATCCTGCTCTTTTTGTGGAAGGAAATTTGTGAGCTTCACAGTTTCTGATCTCGTGAACCACAAAGTGCTGATTGTGAGATACCTTGCAGATACATATGTGAGCCTTATTCTTTATTTTAGATAAGTATGTTTTTATTCATGCTTCACTATGAGATATTCCCTTGGTTTACTCTTTTTTTTTCAGTTTGGGGGTGGGGAGGCTACCAACAGTTGTATGCCTGTTTCTCTTTCATGTATGACAATTTGGAACTTTTTCTAATCCAGACATCACCTCAAATAATATTTTTACTTAAGTTTAATTTTATTGCTGTTTCCACTGGCTGTGGTTCTTTATATACCACATCATGTGATGACCCAAACCTACACAAACAATATTTAAAATTGTGGAAATCAAAGAGTTTGACCATCCAAATAACAATGAAATAGTTGTGACGGTGTAACAAACCACACCAAATAAGTGACAATGCTACTCACTTTATAACTGGTGTAGTGTTTCTCTATATTCAAAAATATACATTTTTCAAAAATTATTATAAATTGGCTAATACGTACAATATATTAAATTGTGGAAATCAGGATGTAGGCTGTTTTCTGACAAAAACTCTTCTGTTGTTGCTGCAGTGGAACAACATATAGACCTCTGGGATTTAAGTATTGAACAGCCAAGCATTATTCAATATATTGCCGAAACAAGAAGTTACCACAGTCTTCGTTAAGGCATTGTTTGAGTCCAATTGCTGGGGTATAATGTGCTTGGATTTTGGGCTGTGTGTATGGTCTTGGAATGGCTGTGAGTTAGAACATTGCAGAAGGAGATTGGAAGCAAATGAAAGTGTGAGAAAGATAGTTAAAGGAAGTAATTATGAGAGAAACAGAGACAGATTATTTAAAATCCAAGATTTCTAAGAATTTTGAATGTGATATGTTTCAAGAGGCATAAACCCTGAACTATGGGGGCCACACAAATTTGCATGTAGTGCATTACTCTTGTATTAATTGCTTTATTAATCCCTTAAGGACAGAGCCTTTGAACCATTTTTGTCCATTCTGGACAATGGTTATTTTAACATTTCTGTGCTGTTTGTGTTTAGCTGTAATTTCCTTCTTTGTCATTTGCTGTACCCACACATATTATATATTGTTTTTATCAGGACAAGAAGGGCTTTCTTTGGATGCCATCATTTTAATCATATCTTATAATATTATATAAAAAAATATATATATATTTTGTAAAAAAAAAAAAAAACACACACATTTCCTGACTTTTATTTGAAACATCTTCTCCTCATTGACAAAAGTGTATGAAACTAACAAAACCTGCTAAATAGATTCTCCTGAGTACAGGGATACCACCCATGCATAGGTTTGTTGGGTTGTTTGGGGGCTAAAAGGCCAAATTTGGGAGGTGCAGTTTTTGGTTTTCCAACTTGAAAGTTTGACATGCAGACAGCCTGCACCCATGTCCCATTTGGGACATATTTGAAGCCAGCCAGTATATTTTACCCCATCAACCCATAAATATTTTTTAAAGTAGACACACTAGGCTATCTCAAATGGTGGTATTTTAACACTTTCCATGCACTAATTCTACCACCAGCCTTTGTCAAAGTTTGTGGTAGTAATTTTATTGTGTTTTTTTTTTTTCTCAAACATTGTACTTCAGACATGAATTCACAGATTTTGGTATGTGTCACTGCCAAATAACAAACAATATGTGTTCAGCAACATCTTTTGAGTACAGGGATACCACCCATGCATAGGTTTGTCTGCTTGTTTGGGGGTTAAAGAGCCACATTTGAGAGGTGCGCTTTTTGGTTTTCCAACTTGAAATTTTGACATGCAGACAACCTGCACCCATATCCCATTTGGGACATATTTGAAGCCAGCTAGTGTATTTTACCCCATCAACCCATATATTTTTTTTAAAGTAGACACGCTACGCTATCTCAAATGGTGGTATTTTAACACTTTCCATGCATTAATTCTATCACCAGCCTGTGTCAAAATTTGTGATAGTAATTTTTTTTCACAAACACTGTACAGACATGAATTCACAGATTTTGGTATGTGTCACCGCCAAACAATAACCCAATATGTGTTCAATAACATCTCCTGAGTACAGGGATACCACCCATGCATAGGTTTGTTGGGTTGTTTGGGGGCTAATGGGCCACATTTTGAAGGTGTGCATTTCCAACTTGGAATTTTGACATGTAGTCAGCCTGAGCCCATCTTTAATTTGGGAGTTTTAAGCCGGACAGTGTATTTTACCCAAAAAAGCATATATTTTGTAAAAGTAGACACCCTAGGCTATATTAAATGGTGGTATTTTAACACTTTCCATGCACCAATTCAACCACCAGCCTTTGTCAAAGTTTGTGGTAGTAATTTTATTGTGTATTTTTTCCCACATACATTGTATTTTAGACACAAATTCCCATATTTCGGTATGTGTCACTGACAAACAATACCCTAATATGTGTTCAGCAACATCTCCCGAGCACAGGGATACCACACATGCATAGGTTTGTCAGCTTTTTGGGGGGTTGAAAGGCTACATTTGAGAGGTGCACTTTTTGATTTTCCAACTTGGAATTTTGACATGACAAGGAAGGGGTTCATAGCTCTTATAAGAGCCTTTGTAGTACTGTACAAAAAATTAACCCCTAAAAATGCACAGACAAGAAAAAATGTCCTGCTGTGCAGGGAAGGGGTTAATACACAGGGTACACTATACAAAGGGTATGGCTTTTATAAAAGCCATTGGGTCTCACAATTTTGCAACATTTCCAAAAAAATGCTGATAGCAAAAAAAATCCTTCTGCGAACAGATCGCTCCATATGCACTGCTTAGGCAGTGACCATATGCACTGCTTAGGCAGTGATATAGGGCAAGCAAGGGGTTAATAGCTCTTAAAAGAGCCTTTGATAAACTGTAATAAAGCACAGTAAAAAATTTTTACCCCTAGCGAGCATGACAAAAAAAATGCTGATAGCAAAAAAAATCCTTCTCCGAACAGGTCGCTCCATATGCGCTGCTTAGGCAGTGACCATATGCACTGCTTAGGCAGTGATATACGGCAAGCAAGGGGTTAATAGCTCTTAAAAGAGCCTTTGATAAACTGTAATAAAGGACAGTAAAAAAAATTAACCCCTAAAAAATGCACAGACAGCAAAAAATGTGCTGCTGTGTAAGATCACTGGTAATACAGCGATCAATTGCAGGGAAGGGGTTAAACACTTGGAATGGCCTTTATAAAAGCCCTTGGTTTCTAAAAAGTTATTAAATATTTAATTTTATTAAAAAAAAATATTTGTTTTCATTATCTGATCTGTCTCTCTCCCTTACTAAAACTAGTGAGGAGAGGGAGGCAGATCAATACTTGTCAAAGGCAATATTTACAAATATTGCCTTTGACTATATGATAAGTGCTCATCAGAGCACTTATCATACATGCCTGCACACAGCTCACACTGATCTGATGTGTAGGCATCGATTGGCGCCCCCTAGAGCAACGGAAGTGAAATAAATTAACTTCCGATTCTCCTGCCAGTAGAAGGGTAGCGCTGCCTGTACCTTCTACTGAGCCGATGGGGTTGCTCAGGAGAGCGACCACCATCAGATCTGGGGGAGCCTGAAGGTGTTGCTAAGTGCCTCGGCCACCGGAGATGCTTAGGAAGCAAATGATCGTTCGCTTCCTAAGCACATGTGTGCAGCCGGCGCCGCCATTTTTAAATGGCAGCTATGGTCACTCCGGGGAGTGATCATAGCCCGCCCCTGCACTTTTTTTTAGTGTTGCACAATGCCTCTACCTCTACCGTTGGTCGCTTTCTTTACTCTATTTAGTGCATGACGTGCCAGGCACGTCACCTGTCGGCAAGGGGTTAATTGAATCATGTATATCGGGGTGGCCAAACCATGTCTCACAAGCCGCCTGTGGCTCTTTCACAGGTAGTGGGAGACATGTTTTCATGCCAGCTTCAAACCTCAGACAGACTTTAGACAGTTCATTTAGACAAACGTACAATATATTAACCCCTTCCCGACCTTATGACGAGTTAACTCGTCATAAGAGCCGCACCATTAGCGACCTTATGACGAGTTAACTCGTCATGCAGTCTAGCCGGCGGTGTGCTCCGTGGGCACCGCCAGCTAGTCTGCAACGGGTCCAGGACTAAGCCTCGCACCCGAGGCAAAGCTCCTGGACACGATCGGTCAGTTTCCGGGCATGTGATCGCGGTGATTGCTCAATCACTGCGATAACATGCAAATTAGATGGCAAAGTCAGTGTGTTCACACACTGACTTTGCCTCTAATTCACTCCCTGTGCTTCACATTCTTATAGTGAAGCACAGAGAGTGACCTGTAAGTAAAAATAAATTAATTACATACACATAGGTAAAAAAAAAAAAAAATTAACCCTTTGATTGCTGATCACAGTTTTTAACTGTGATCAGTTTCCTTCCACTTTATGGACCTCATTTATTTATTTTTTTTAACAGATTTTTTTATTTTTACAATTTAGAAAGTTTTTTTTAATAAATAAAGGTAATTTTAATATATTTATTTAATAAAATTTAACCCCCGCATGCCTGTTGCATGATTTTTACTGATCTGACATCGCACTCTTCAGAGTTTTTTTTCTGTCTTTTTTGTTATGGGGGGTTTGGGAATCAATATTTTTCTTTTTTATTAGTTAGTTAATTAGGGGGGATAAGTGGGTTAGTGTTGCACTAGTTATGTAGCTTATTATTGGGAAAATAATGGGGAAAAACTTTTTTTTCCTCAAAAATTTCCTCTTTTATATGTATTTTTTAATACTAAAATGTAAATCATTTTTATGTATAGGGTATCAAAAGAAAGCTCTAACTGTCCTCTAAAAAACAACATATAACTTGTATGGGTGCGTTAAATGAGAGAGAGGAAATTTATGTTTCAAAAACCGCGTATTAAAAATTGAAAAACGCTCTGGTCCTTGGCCCAGGAAAATCCCTGGTCCTTAAAGGGTTAAACAACAAAGAAAAAAACAAAACAAACAAACTGAACCCCAATGAGCGGAGAGAGAGGAAAGCAGTACAGCGCAAGCATGGCATACCCCCGAATGGGCAGGGAAATTTATAAACAACCCTCTATTTTTTGGAGCCATGCATCTCACATACAACAATTCTTAGGTGAGGTTAAGAAGGATCTGCTCACATACCTTTCCTTTCTAACCTGGGTCAATATTTGTTTTTACATGATCTCAGGCCACAGTAACTGGTTGCTTCCAGTTGCGAGCTACCGTAATTTTTAAAGCTATAAAACATTGAGTGAAAACACAGATGTTAGCACTTGGAAGTTTTGACCTATCTATATGCAGCAAGGCTACGTGTGGAAATCTCTTTAATTTAGTCATAGTGGTTCTTTCAGTGTAATCAAAGGCTTTCTGCCAGGTACAGTATATGTCCGCACAACCCCATCAAATATGAATATATATGTATAACGCTAGCACATAGGGGAGGCAGATACATACCTGACAGCCTCACGGGCACATAGTATCACCACATAGTATCACCTAAAATGAGTTTCCAACAACATTACACAGTGCACTGCCCTTGTAGTATCATAGAAAAAGAGTTCTCCAGCACACAGTTCATAGACAAATTTTATTTTATTGTATTCACTTTTTCAATTAAAGTGTCTATGAACTGTCCGCTGGAGAACTCTTTTGCTTTTTCACTTGTTTCATGCAGTTTTTGAAGCTGTCTGTGTGTTTAATATTTAGCTGCCGGCTCTTAGTGGACACCCATTTCATATATTTTTGCACACCAGTTCTTTTGTTGTAGCAATTATTAGTTTGACAGTTTGTCCTTTTATCTACTATATACTTGTAGTATCATAGCATAGTTGCCAACATTTAAAAAAAATTCCAGGGACACTTTGTAACTCAGCTTCCAATTACTTACTTGAAAATTTACCACACCTACTGTCAATTTTATGCCAATCCCATGCCTGCTTAAACTCCTTCACTGTATTAACCTCTACCACTTCTGCTGGAACTCTATTCCATACATCCACTACTCTCTCAGTAAAGTAATACTTTCATAGTCCCTGGTCTTATCTTATATCTAGGATAGCCTTATACCCGTCCCATGCATTTGAACTTTTTAATATTATATTCAACTATTTTCATATGTAATAAAAATGTTATTGAAAAATTGTTCCTTTATTATTTCTTAATCCCTTCCTCTGCACCCATATTGCACCTAAATGACTTAACACAGCACCATATAGTACCCATAGTTTTTGGCTTGTACTCATATTGCACCCACACAATTTGGCATGCCACAGTTTCAATTTTCCCCAAGAACATACCACAGTGTCACTTTGGCCCACTGAAATGCCCCTGCAAAACATGCCACGGTGGCACTTTCCCCCATAGTACTTGTTATTTAAACATGCCACGGTGGCACTTTCCCCCATAGTACATGTTATTTTGTCCCACAGAACATGCCACGGCCTCACTTAGGCCACAGCCAATTTGCCCATTAATATACCACTATTAGAGTGGCCATTAATATGCCACTATTTGCCTGCCCATTAATATGCCACAGCCAATTTTCTCATTATGCCACTATTAACCTGCCCATTAATATGCCACAGCCAAAATGCCAATTAATGTGCCAACCCCATGTTCCCATTAAAATGCCACTATTAGCTTGCCCATAAATATGCCACAGCCAGATTGCCAATTAATATGCCATTGCCAATTTCCCATTAATATGCCACAGCCAATTTCCCCATTAATGTGCCATGTTACGAATGCACCCTACTCCAAGAGTGCATTTGACTGGGTTATGGTGGGGCAAGGGTTAAAATTAACTATCTGTTGCCCTAGACTAGAAATAATGATTAAAAAAACCCTTTAACACCACCCACACTTAATTATACTAATATAACTAATGTCCTAACACTGCCACCACCAAGACAATTTATAAATAGGGTACCTTGGTCCCCAAGCAAATTAGTCTAAACCCACAAAATATGCTTTATCACAATATCTATGCAATATAAATTACCAATAAATTGGTCTAATCAGGTAACGTGAGTCTCTTTACCAGACAAAAGCAGAACTTAATAAAGGAATATTTATTATGAACAAAACAAAAGTCACAGTGCATACATAAAATAAAACAGATGACAAATTATTTACACCAAAACAGATAAAAATAAAAAGGAGAAATTAACAGAAAACCTAACCAATATTTTATGTCCGAGGGACTGCAGCAAGGAAATGATGGCAACTTACACAAAATTAGATCTTTGCCCCTAGTAAACACACTGGACATTGTTCCATCATTAGATTTATATATTGTCAGGTCAACTTAGGTTTCTAAGCTGGCCCAGAGGTGGGTAGGTGTACCTAAAAGTTCCCTCCCCCTAGTGTGGTGGACATAGGCGTCACTAGGGTTGTCTAGTGGTAACTCATGGTGTCACCCCCCTGGATTTCCTCCAATACCATGCCAAACAGATTCCTTAGTAATGACAGTCGGATGGCCCAATAAATATGCCACATACAGGAGCCCCACAAATTATGTCACACACAGGAGCCCTTTAACTATGCCACACACAGGAGCCCATAACTATGCCACATACAGGAGCCCCATAACTATGACACACAAGAGCCCCATAAATTATGCCACACCAAAGCCCCATAAATTATGCCTCACCTTGGAGCCCAATTAATTATGCCACACACACAGATGCCCCTTAATTATGCCACACACAAACACCCCATAATTATGCCACACAAAAGAGCCCCTTAATTATGCCACACATTGGGCCCAATAAATATGCCACACATGGGACAGCCATTCATTATGCGACACACAGGAGCCCCACAAGGTGACAATTGTACAATTCGAAAACAATACATATCTATAAACACAGACATCTCTCTATAACTAGTTGCATGTATACTTATTTGAATTATTTAATATTCTATTTAATAAAAATGTTATTGAAAAATTGCATTCCTATTTTTTATTCCCTTCCTCTGCACCCACATTGCACCTAAAGGACTTAACAAAGCACCATACAGTACCCACAGAACTTGCCATGCACCTATATTGCACCCATCGCACTTGGCTTGCACTCATATTGCACCTACATGATTTGGCATGCCACAGTGTCACTTTGCCCCACAGAACTAGCCAGTGTCATTTTCCTCATAGTACATGGTATTTTGCCCCACAGACCATGCCACAGCATCACTTTGCCAATTAAAATATGCCAGTATTTAACGCCTCGATATGCCCGGATTTAGCCATTCAATATGCCAGGATTATTATGCCATTTAATATGCCAGGATTATTATGCCACTCAACATGCCAGGATTTTGCTTGTTTTATACCACCCTCCTCCCCCTTCCCCAGTAGTACTTACCTTATTTGCTGCTCTGTCTCTGCTCTGTGTCCCCGGCCGTCTCCTCAGTGCAGTCTTCCCTCCTGCACAGGGGAGGGAAACACAGACACCGGATGTGACGTTACGCCGGTCAGGGCCAGTGCAAGGATTTTCGTCTACACAGGCAAAGGTGCATTTTGGTGCCCCCCTCCTCTGACCTGCCACTCCTCCCACACCACCAACCCTCCATACATTTTATATATATATAAAAGTATAATGTATAGTGTGGAAAATAAATACATCGAAATATTCAACTCAAATGCTCTAAATTTGTCACACATTGACACCCTAACACACATTTAAACACAAATACCCTTGCAGTCACACACACCCTTACACAGACACAGTGACACACACACACCCTTACACAGTGACACACTTACACACACAGTGACACCAATACACACATAACCTGAGTAGGGTTGCCACCTTTTCTTCAAAAAAATACCGGCCTTGGTACTGTCTCCATAGACTTAACATTGGCCTGATGCCAATTTTTTACCAGCCTGCCGGTAAAATACCAGCCAGGTGGCAACCCTAAACCTGAGACACACTATTTTGCCCCTCAATATGCCATTTAATATGCCAGGATTTTGCCCCTCAATATGCCATTTAATATGTCAGGATTTTGCCCCTCCAATAAGCCATTTAATATGCCAGGATTTTGCCCCTCAATATGCCAGGATTTTGCCCCTCCAATATGCCATTTAATATGCCAGGATTTTGCCCCTCAATATGCCAGGATTTTGTCCCCCCAATATGCCATTGAATATGCCAGGATTTTGCCCCTTAATATGCCATTTAATATGCCAGGATTTTGTCCCTCAATATGCCAGGAGTTTGCCCCCCAATATGCCATTTAATATGCCAGTATTTTGCTCTCAATATGCCATGATTTTGGCCCCCAATATGCCATTTAATATGCCAGTATTTTGCCCCCCAATATGCCATTTAATATGCCAGTATTTTGCTCTCAATATGCCAGTATTTTGCCCCCCAATATGCCATTGAATATGCCAGTATTTTGCCCCCCAATATGCCATTTAATATGCCCGGATTTTGCCCCTCAATATGCCAGGAGTTTGCCCCCCAATATGCCATTTAATATGCCAGTATTTTGCTCTCAATATGCCAGGAGTTTGCCCCCCAATATGCCATTTAATATGCCAGTATTTTGCTCTCAATATGCCAGGATTTTGCCCCTCAATATGCCATTTAATATGCCAGTATTTTCCTCTCAATATTCCAGGATTTTGCCCCCCAATATGTCATTTAATATGCCAGGATTTGTCCCCTCAATATGCCAGGAGGCATCGTTAAGCTCCCTGTTACATCAAAGGCAATAAGGTGAGTTAGGCAGCCGCGAGGCCCCCGTGAGTGCGAGGCCTTAGGCGGCTGCCTAACTCGCCTAATTAGAGAGCCGCCTCTGGGAGTGCACAACGCTTCCCTCACAGCCACGGACCTGCACCGGGAGACAGCAGCAAGTTGGTAAGTTTTTGATTTTTTTTTTTTAATGCAGGGGGTGCCAGTAGCACGGTGTCACCCCCGCTGGTGGTGTCCCCCGGTGCGGTCCGCACCTCCCGCACCCCCCCTCGTGACGCCACTGGTGGTGGAACTACCCCAGTCAAAATATGTAATCTCGTTTCTAATTTCCCTCCAGTGCATGTCACATACATAATTCTTGCCTCTATTAATTTGTTGCAATTTATGAAGACTTTATCTTCCTTCACATAATTCTTAATAGACCTTATTAATTACTTTAGTTTCCTGCATAACATTTTTAACTCTCAGATACTGAAAAATATCTTTGTTAGGGAAATGAAATTCTGTGGCTAGTACTGGGAAAGGTTTTGTGCCTTGAGTACCCACAAGTAGATTGATTCTCTTAAGTTTATTGATTTTTTCCCCCCAATTAAATAATGAGAGATCTGCCATATTCTGCTCCAGTATGTTGGTCCTAAGGAAGCTGGAATCTTGTTTTGTATATTTAAGATCTCTTTGATACTTTCCCAGATGGAGTTGATCTGACACACAACCCTTTTAGAGGATATCTATGATTTGTTTAATGCCTGGCCATTCCAAATGAGACAGCTGAAGTCTGTTATACCCATTGCCTCATTAAGATACCATCCTTTTGATGTGCCGAATCCAGCTGGGTGCGGGAGATATGGGCAAACATGCTTGCCAGGTACTGTTGTTTTTTAACTGGGAATCCAGACCTCGTTGCTTAGGTTTCTGACATAACATTTTCTGACTGATTCTTATTTTTTTGCCCTTCCAAATAAAAATGGAGAAACTGGTTTGTAATAACGTTCTGATAGTGGAAGCATTTGGAATAGGTATTTCCATTTTGGGATTATGTAAGAGTTAAAGAGACACTACCACTTACAATAGATGTAACTAGATTACCTGTGCATTTAAAACAAATACATGTTTAAGACATATGCCACCGGTTTTGTTTTTCTTCTATGTTTGCATTAATTTCAATTAAAAGTAAAAATAAAATTAGTTGTTCATCTCCAGTATCCATTTTGCAAATTTTATCCATGATGCAAAACTCTCCAAAATCTTCCAGCAAGTTGTCATTAGATATACCCCTGCTCTCTTACTGGCTACTGTGTATCATAGTGGGAAGGACTAGGTGGCTGTGTGCAACTTTTTTTTTACCTGCCTTTCAACACAAAGAGAGGAGATTGACCTGATCAAACAGGATCATAACTCTGTCCCCTCATGATGTAATAGTTACATTACTCTCCCATTCAATCCAAGTCTATGGTCAGCATTCAGACTTATAGACTGCATTCTGTGTCCCCAGCCCCAAAGTGAGATATTAGTGCTGTAAAGTCTCTGTGGGGTGGCACCAAAAAACACTATATTTGGTGGCACCCAGTCACACTTGTTTAGTAAGATATTTCATAAAAATAAACTCACTTAACAAAAACAAAAGACATATCTGAAATCAACAATGCAAAAAATATATATATATTTTTCCTTTTCATTTTTTTGTGGGAGTGTCCTTTTAATTGTTTTCTTGAACATAATATTTTAAAAGGTGATCAAGACTAGACGGATAGTACGATTAATGATAACGTTGACTCCAAAAATCAGAAAAGAATGGTCCTTAAATTCTATAGTACCCTTCAATCAAGAGAAAAGTTACTAAAAATAAAATCTTGAATTTATTGGCATAAAGATTTTCGGAGAGAGTTTCATGCAGATGTTAGAGGAACCTCCTTTTCTGAGGTTAGGCAAGCTATTAAATGTTTATATATTGTAGAATTACATTACAGGATATTGAACAGGTTACAAACATTTGGTTCCTAAAGTCTCTGAATACAATATATAATCAAAACTCTGGAAAGTTTTGTCGCTATATTGAAAACATCAATAATTAAAAACATATTTGGTGGGACTGCCCTAAGATACAATAATTATGGAGAAGAGTTTACAGAAAAATTTCTATTGTAATAGAACACCCAGCTGATTTTTCGATTGAAATATTGTTTAATTTTTTTCCCTTCTTCATTGTCACCTGATTTTAAATAGCTTGCAACTCAAATTCTCATGTCTACGAAAATAGCAATATCTAGTAAATGGAATGGCCAAGGTGTACCTGAATGGAACCAAATAGTTTCCCAAAAAATTATCAACATGATATGGAACAGGACATTGTGTTCTGTACAGGTCAAATAAATAAATGTAATAAAAGATGTTCCAGTTGGTTAAAATGATATCCCCCAGAATGATTTTGTTCATTGTGTAGAGGACTAGCGATAATAAAAAATGAATCCTATATTTTGCATCTCCTGCATTTCATGCGTTGATAATAATTGACATAAACTCTGAGTAAGAGAGTTTTCTCACTACATTAGAATGGCACACATACACTCTTGTATAACTGTAAAATGTAATATGTTTTAATGTTTTGAACTATTGTCCTTTTTTAATGTTTAATTTTTTTTTCATATTTTCTAAATTGTATAAATATTACATATATTTTGAAAATAAATTTAATAGAAATGAGGAAAAAACATCTTTGTTATTCTGAGGTAGCTAAAGCCAGATTTGGCCCATTCAGTGTCATAATTTTTGCTTATCCAATCTATGCTACTTTGATCAAATTTAGCCCAAGTATGACTGTCTTAGACATATTCATTTTGTAACTGGATACTAGGCTGTACTCTTTAAATTGCATTAGTAAATGAACCAAAGAAAACTCAGAGTTTTGTATTGATATAAGGGTGTCATCCGCATACATATTTATTTTTAACTCTCTATCTCTGATACAAAAACCCTAGATATCTTTCTTGTTTTTGATTTTTATTGCAAGGGGCTCCATGGAAATTATATATAGAAGAGGCGATGAGCCATTGCCCTACCCAAACCAACTTGAGCTAATTTTCTGCCCAAAGTCCTTGCCTTTGGATTTTTCGAAAGTGAAAAAATTGTAATCCTCATCCAACCATAAATGCCAAAAGCCGAAAGAGCATGTTTTAGGAAACTCCAGCAGACCCTGTCAAATGCCGGTTTGGCATTGACAACTAATGTCAGTAATGGAGTTCCCTTCCTTTTAGCTGCATCCAATATATCGATATATCGATTATTCTATGCAAGTTATAGCGCATCTTCCGAGAACAAAGCCTATTTCGTATGAATGGATTATAGACTCTGTAATGGAAGGGCTACCCAAGGCTGGTCACTGCCCTAGTCCCCGGTTATAGCTCAGCATTCAAACAGCAAGTCTTCCCTGGAACCTTGCTTTTTGTACCCAAATAGTAGGCAGGACTATTAGCAGTTAGGTACAGCAATAATGAACATTTCTTTGTGAAAAAGCACAGACTTATATACAGACAAATATGACATCAATTTGGGGAGGCACAGGGGAATTAATTATAACATGGTAAGCCTCAAACAATAGAAAACCTATATTTAAAACAGGTAATTAAATACAGTAACCAAATTAAACATGACATCTTAAGATACAGACATCCAGACTATAATAGACAATAGATGGCTCACAGGACAGTAAATACTTATTGATTCGATAAGTACAGATTTCAACACTAACATATAATAACATTTCTTAACACCTCCTGTGGGACTGATTTTTTCCGGACAGGATAAAATCTTTACCTGGGGAACACACTATGACAATTGAGTGTCATTCCGTGGATACACATCATGGCTGAAAACCTGAGTGAGCCTGTACTGAGCACCCTATGTATGGGTCCAGCTGTATTTAAAGCAGGGTGTCACTGGTACCCCCAAACCTAGCATATCCACAGACAGGGTCCATAGTCCACAAGGAGGTGTATGGCCCCTGTTCTCATCTCTCTTCCCCCTCCTCTGTTCTCTTTTCTCCCCCCTTCTCTTCTCTCTCTGCCCCCTTCCTCTGTTTTCTCCCCCCTTCCTCTGTTCTCTCCTCCCTGCTTCCTCTGTTCCCTCCCCACCTTCCTCTGTTCCCTCCCCCTCCCATTGTTACTTATGGGGAGGGGTGGAGCTCACCGGGTGAGAGGTGTAGCTCCACCCACACCCTGAGAAGCAGAGCTGTGTCTGCTTTACGGGGAGCCGTGGGCAGCATGAATAAGTGCTGCGTGTGCTCCCCACACACAGTGATAATGCATCCAATACCCTACATCATCACTAAGCATGGGGAGACTCCCCGCTCTGCTTACACCTCTCACCCGGTGATCCAGCAGTGCTGCCCAGCAGAGGGCTGGTGAGGGGGGAACTTTTGATCTCCCCATCCATTGCCTCTACCAGCAAACTTTTTTTTTTCTTCGTGGCGCCCCCGAAATGTTGCGCCCTGTGCACTCGCAATGGTCGCACACCCATAAGACTGGCCCAGCTCCAGGCCCATGCCTTAATCCGGCCATTTAAAAAATTGGGTGATGGGCATGTACTGGGGTGCAATGTGGTTGATGGGGCATTTACTGAGGTGCAATGTGGGGGATGGCAATGTACTGGGTGTGCAATGTGGGTGATGGGGCAAGTACTAGGGTGCAATGTGGTGATGGAACATGCACTAGGGTAAGTCCTGGGTGTGCAATGTGGGAGATGGGGCATGTACTGGGGTGCTGGGGTAAGAACTGGGGATCCACTGGAAAGTCTATGGGGCAGATTGGCAAATATGGGACAGAATGGCAAGTATGAGGGGCGGATTGGCAAGTTTGGGGATGCACTGAAAAATCTGTGGGGCAGATTGGCAAATCTTGGAGAAGAATGGAAAGTCAGAGTGGCAGATTGGCAAACAAAAGGAAAAAAAACAATAAATGATTTTTTTCTAATCATAGTTTTTATTAAATATGACTTTTTACTGTAGGGTCTTATATTTAGGCTTTTTCCCCCTAAATTATTATCCAAAATGTATAAATAACTACTAATTTTGCCATGATATGCCAAGTTTATACATTAATGTTGATTTTGCCATGATTTGCCAAGTTTATACATAACTGTTGCTTTTCACATGTTATGCCATGTGTCACGGGAGGGCTACTAAATGGGTAGCTCCTACCGGAATCAGTTCCACAAAATCACTCCTCAGGTCCAGGAAAATACAAATATCCAAACAGAGCTAAAGTCACTGTTTCCCTGCTAGCAATTCCCCAACATAGTGGACGAAACCGGTCTTGTTGGGTAAAACAAGAAGAACTGTTTATTGATGCAGAAAAAGAGAACATATAGTTGAACATCTTGATAAAACAGATTAGACAAAGGAACTATAACAAAATTAAAGTTTAACATAAGGACAGACAAAGAGGAAATCCTGCCTCACACCTTTCAGGCTACAAAAGTGTCAAGTTCAGATACATACAGAGTACACTCAATTAAAGTAACTTGTTAATTGAGGGACATCGCTGTGCAGCAGGAAACTAAATTACTTACATGAAGACAATGGGTAAGGTGACATAATTACAGGGATTTACAGGATATGATACAATCTTATCCTGGGGGAAATAAAGTTAATGGGACAACAGTTTGGACCCAAGGGTACACATTTTGGCTGACATCCTGAGTGTCTGTGTTTGAAGTCCAGCTGAAAACAGGGTTCCACTGGTGCCCTCAAAGTGTGTACCACCAAACTAATAAATCAACAGACAGGGTCCATAGTTCACAGGGAGTCTTCTGGCCCCCAGGGCCCTCCAAGAACCACCGTCACAGTGATCTCCAAATCCATCTTGTGACACCATATTTATACATTACTACTGATTTTGCCATGTTATGCCAAGTTTATATATGTTAAGTACCAACAAGTGTGGGGGTAAGTCCTGTGAGTGCAATCCAAGTGCTAGACCATTTGTCAAGTGACGTATGCCCAATTCAATATTACTGAGGGCCACACAGTACCTGTAGACCTACAATGCCTTAATCCAGCCGTGCCAGGTAGCCGCAATCCGGGACAATATTGAGAGGACTGAGAGCTCCGATTGGCTGATAATTCAGAAGCTTCTCCTGATTGGCTCAGTTTCTTCTTCACATGGAGCTCAAAGCTGCAGCTGCCTGCCTGCAGCTAGAAAGGTACAAAACAAAACTCACTCTCTTTGACTCTGACTGTGTGTGTATCTGTGCATGTGTGACACACTGTGTGTGTGTAAGTGTAAGTAAAGGTGACAGACTGTGTGTGTATGTTTGAGTAATACTGTGTGTATCTGTATATGTGTGAGTGATAGACTGTGTGTAATAGAAGTAAATGAGTTTAAAGTGTGTATGAGTGACTGTGTGTGTTTGTGTGTATGTGTAAGTGATACTGTGTGTGTGTGTGTGAGACAGACTGTGTGAATGTGTGTAATAGAAGTTTTAAGTGTGTATACTGAGTGATACAGTGGGTGTATCAGTGTATGTGTGAGTGAGAGTGTGTATATCTGTGTATGTGTGAATGACAGACTGTGTGTATGTGTGACAGATTGTGTGTGTGTTGTCAGTATTACCAATATGTATAGCAACCTATACAAATTCAATTATACAGATTTATTTAAAAAATGAAAAAAAATCTAGAAAAGAGTCTTTCATTCAAATGTAGAATTAATGCAATTAAAATGACATTTTTTCCAAAATTATTATATTGCTTTAAAAGCTTAACAATAAATATTACTACATCGACCCTAGAAGATCTTCAGAGAAACATCATTAAGTTTATATGAAATAATAAATATCTATAATTACTACATAGCACGTCAAGCAGAAAACCCATTACATTTGTATCATATAGATAATAATAATGTAACCTTACTCACTCCAAATTGGCAAAACATGAATATAGTTTTTGTAATGGTAACAGTTTTAGTTATTTAATGTGGCTTCCAAGAGATACTCTCTTGTAAAAGCAAAACCTACCCGAAAGCACATTCCACAGTTTAAAAATGTTGTTAAAAATCAGATCTTCCAAAAAATTTATGTCTCTAAGAAGTCAACTGTGACCCCTTTTAGCATTTATACCTGGAAATAGTAAAATATTGTTTGAAACTAGTAAAGTTCTAACTGATAAAGGCTGTAATAATATTGAAGATTTTATTGCAAACAATACCATCCTAACATAACATAAATTTATAACAAAACTAAATGATAGAAATTACATTACAGAGGAAACATAATAATTTATAAAAAAAAATATCCAGATATCTAAGACATCTTATGAATAATAAGTACACAGATTTCAAAAGATATCTAAAACACTGGAACTACGGCACTACAGGAAGATTTAGGTGAACCAATAGATGATTAAAAGTGGTCCGAAATAGTAGAAGAGACAGCAAAATGTTCTGTGTCAGTCACCTTCAACGAACAAGCATATAAACTGTTACACAAGACATATCTAGTGGCAACATTATTAAACAAGATGTATGCTGATGCCAATGAAAATTGCTTTAAAGGCTGTGTAGAAAGAGGAGACAACTTCCATTTATGGTGGAAATTCCCCAAAATAAAAAGAATATGTACCTCACTAAATAACATCATTAATCAGGGCTACCCCCCCCCCCCCCCCCGACAATACTTCCACTTGCCCACCTACACTCACAAGCATGTTATACTGGTCTACTGTAATATGGAGGGTGGTTGGGAGCAGTTAGTCAATATGCCAGTATTTTGCCCCTCAATATGCCATTCTTTTGCCATTTAATATGCCAGGATTTTGCCTCTCAATGTGTGATTCTTTTCCCATTTAATATGCCAGTATTTTTCCCCTCAATATGCCATTTAATATGCCAGTATTTTTCCCCTCAATATGCCATTTAATATGCCGATATTTTGCCCCTCAATATCCCCTTCTTTTGCTAATTAATATGCCAGGATTTTGCCCCTCAATATGCCAGGAATATGTCCCTCAATATGCCAGGATTTAGCCCCTCAATATGCCAGGATTTAGCCCCTCAATATACCAGTATTTTGTCCCTCAATATGCTAGGATTTAGCCATTTAATATGCCAGGATTTTGCCCCTCAATATGCCAGGCTTGTTAAGTGCCACCCTCCTCCCCCCTTCCCAGTACTTCCTTACTGCTGTCTCCTGGTGCTCTGCAGGTCTGCGGCTGTGAGGGAAGCGTTCTGCGCTCCCCTCCAGCCGCACGGCTTCAATAAAGTTTGTTGAAAAAAAAAAAATGCGACCAGAGTTACTCCCCCTGGCGTGAAGGGAGCCCGCCGGGCCTGATGGCGGGCCTGAGTGTGATAATAGTCATCCCAGTGACATTAACACCTTGGAATGCGCTACTAAGTCTAAAAATTAATGACCTAACAAAATATGAAAATATATTAATTAGATCATTATGTATGCATGTGTCACGAAACACTGGGACACTGGGAGCCAGCTGGCAAAGGTGTGTTTAAACTTTGAATTCATCCCTAGTGTATCCCAGGGTGTAAGAATATATACAGCGACTAGATGGAATAAATTAGACCTATCCTTGTATGATGTGATTACAAGAATAAATAAAATCTGTGTTAATGAAAAGCTATCGAGTACTGTGAACGACAAATATGAGATATTTCTGTAAATATGGACACCCTTATATATACATTCTATAATTTGTTAAACAATTTTATAAATGACACACTGACACAATGTAATATTTAGAAGATAAGTTTTTTAAATATTCTTTTATTCATTTTTATCAAATATAAAAAGACAATACATTACAACCAACAAATATATAAATACAAGGCTCACAGCAGGACCAGAAAGTGTCGTAAGAGACACCAAAAAGGACATAAGCTAAAGAAAGAAGGGAATAGAAAAACCCTCTTTCGAAAAATGAAAAAAATAATAATAATAAATAAATAACATTTAATTCTTCCCCATTCCTTTACCCTAACAATAATGGTTAGAGGACCCTCAATGGGTCTCAGATATATCGAGTCTATTATGTCTTGAATAGTTATACTGCTATGAAACCTTCACTCAGACATTCAAATACCAGAACTTTCACAGGCGGGGCAGCCCCCACCCCCCACCCATGCACGCCCCAGTAAAGCACTGCCCGACCCCAGGCCAGCCGTCAAGATCAGCAAAAAAAATAAATACTATAGTAGAACTAACTAGCTCCCACCGCCAAGGTTCATTTTTAAAGAGGGGTCTTATAGGCTAAAAGATTTGAAAACAAACATATCTGTCTGCCAGCTCCAAGTCTACCCTTCAGGGTTTTGTTAGCAATTCTCGTTTTTTTAGCATCCCATACATAGGATGCAAACAGCAGATTCAGCTGTTTGAGATAGACATTGGGGGCCCGCATAGGTATAGCCCTCATAAGGAAAAGAACCTTTGGGAGAACTTACGCCTTCTGTGTGTTAAGGCAGGCAAGCCATGCGGTGTCTAACCCTCTCCAACTCAGAAAGAGCTTTCTGAGATCAGAAACCAAATTCTCATAATTGAGAGATAATGTTTGTCTCAGATTTGAGGTGATCTTAACCCCCAGGTAAGTAATAATTTTATTAGCCCATTTGATACTGCCAATGTCAGATATCCCTTCCAGCTGAGCTGGTGTTAACAATAGTGTTAATGATTGAGTCTTGCTCAAATTCACTTTATAATTGGAAAGGGAACCATATTGATTTATCAATTGAAGAACTTGGGGAAGAGAGATCTCAGGAGAAGTTATGAAAAGCAGGATGTACTCTGCATATAATGAGATTTTATATTCTCGCTTCCCCACCTGGATACCGGAAACCTGGGGAGATCCTCTTATAAGAGCTGCAAGCGGTTTGATCCTTAAAGCATAAAGAAGGGGTGCCAATGGGCAGCCCTGCCTCGTGCTGTTACTGATAAAAAACAGATCTGAATTTAGGAAGGGGCCCGTGATCCTGGCCCTCGGTGCCGAGTAGAGAGGCATGTCATTGACCCTGAAGGCCCCAGACAGGCAGAATGCCTCCATAGTTTCAGATAGAAAAAGCCAGTCTACTCTATCAAATGCCTTCTCGGCATCGAGGACCAGAAAAACTGTCGGGGTATGAGAGGTTCCCACTCGGTGAACCAAATCTAGCAGCCTCCTGATGCTGTCCTCTCCCGAGCGACCCGGGATAAAACCGGTATGATTGGGGTGTATCAGGTCAGGGATGATCCGTCCAAGTCTGTCCACCAAGATCTTAGAGAAAAGTTTGAAATCCAAGTTAATCAATGATATCGGTCTATAATTAGAGATAAGAGAGGGATCCTTTCTGACCTTTAAAACTGGGGAAAATGAGGCCTCCAACATTTCCGGGGGGAAGAAACCTTTACCAGCCACTTAAGAGAAGACCCTAAGCAATATAGGAGTTACCGTATTTGCTCGATTATAAGACTTTATAGAATTTTTTTTCTGAAAATTGCCCCTCGTCTTATAATCGAGGTCTTCTTATAATCTGACCTCAAATTGAGGTCAGATTATAAGACAAGGATCCAGGTCCCCAGCAGAGCTGCAGGGGACCTGGATCCCCCTCTCTAGCATTCAGGGGATGTCTGCGCGATGAGCGCAGACTCCCCTGCTTCCGCCCGGCACAACCGCCGGGGCTTCTATGAAGAAGCCGGGACAGAAGTCCCGCCGGGCGTCAGCAGGGGAGTCTGCGCTCGTCGCGCAGACATCCTCTGCTGCCCCACTAGGCACCAGGGAGAATCGGGCAGCTGGGGGATGTCTGCACGATACGTGCAGACATCCTCCATGCTGCCCGACACCTCCGTCTATTATGACGGACCAGCTGTCCGTCATAATAGACGGAGGTGTCGGGCAGCATGGAGGATGTCTGCACGTATCGTGCAGACATCCCCCGGCTGCCCCCACTAGCCACATGTTAGGGGGAGGGAGGGGGCAGGGAGACAGGGGGAGGGAGGGGGCTTAGAGACAGGGGAAGGGATGGGGGGCAGAGAGATGGGGGGCAGAACAACAAGAGGAGAGAGGGGGGAAGAGACAGAGCAACAAGGGGAGGGGGGAAGAGACAGAGCAACAAGAGCAACAAGGGGGGGGGACAAGGGGGGGAGTCAAAGGGAGGGGCAGAGAGACAAAGCTGGGGGAAAAGGAAAGAGAGAGGCAACATTGGCACATAAAAAGGAAATAAAAACAAGAAATGCATTTTTTGATATAATTTTTTAATTAAAAAAGCAATTTACATGTGAATATATACAAATTTAACTTTTTTCCTATAGGGTAGTCTTATATTCAGGCTTTTAGTTTTTTTCCTAAAGCAATATCCAAAGTTTGGGGGGTCGTCTTATAATCAGGGTCGTCTTATAATCGAGCAAATACGGTATCTCTATCTGGAGTGTGTGATAGAATAATGATGACAGACCATCTGGGCCTGGGCTTTCCACTTCTTTATTGTTTTTATCGCAGAGGAGAGCTCCGTTACGGAGATTGGCTGGTTGAGTCCAAAAAGTTTCTCGTGTGAAAGCTTTGGCAGACCTAGACTATGAAGGAACTACCTGATCTCCTCTGGATTGGGAGATTATATAACGACTCATAATACAGTTTAAAATCCTCACCAATCTGTCGGGGGACAGGCAGATTTTACCCCCAGAAACTATTTTGTTTATACAAGACTGTTGAGTTCTGAACTGATTTTATTAGAGAGAGCCCTCCCTGGTCTACCATTGCTGACATACCATGAGCGGGTGGCTGCTAATTTAAATTGATCCTCAAGTTTTCTCCTAATCAGCTTCTGTGTCTATATGATAGCAGAAGTAGTAATTGAGTCGGGGGCGTCCTTATTTGAGCTCTCCAGCTTAGAGAGTTTTATGTAAAGGTCAGAAATGAACTGCCGGACGACTTCCTCAGAGCGGGTCCATTTTTAACAAGAATTCCCCGTAAATAACATTTAAAAGCGCACCACAGGGTCTGCTCATCAACTTCTTTATTATTGTTGTTCCGTATTTCGGAAGCCAAAATAGATTAATTAACATGCCACTTTGGCCTAACCCTATAATCAATATTATCTCTAAAGTCCAGAAACAGAGGAGCATGGTCTGACCATGAAACATTACTTATGCGGGACCCCCAGCATCCTTCAAGAGAAGTTGCCCTAACCATAAAATAGTCAATCCTAGAATAGGAAAGATGTCCATTGGAGAAAAAAAGTGTAATCCCTATCTAGGGGATGATAAACTCTCCAAGGGTCGTACAACCAATTCCTAAAGAGGAATTTTGGAAAAGGTTCAGCGTTTCTCCCGGTTCTGGGATCTGGTCTAGCACCACTGGGCAAACTCTTATCGAGGGTAAAATCCGTGATTGTATTAAGATCTCCTCCGATAATCGTTATGCCCAGTGTAAATAAGATATCATTGATTTTACAGATCACAATACACCATCTTCCTTTATAGTCTGATTCATAATGGATCAAATCAAATTGTAATGCTGCAAATGCAAAAATGGCAACCCCCCTTTTCTTTTTATCAGACAAAGAGGACGCAAAAATATGAGGGTATCTCCGATATAGCCAGAACCTGAAGTCATCAGACTTCCAGTGTGTTTCCTGGGTAAGACAGATATCAATCTGATTTTGAACCAATTTGTGACAATAGGTGCGCTTCTGGGGAGAGTTCAGGCCTTGGGAGTTAATAGAAATAAATTTAAATGGCATCTAAACAGCTCGACCAGCCAGAGCGGGGGCGGAGGGAGATCCAAAGGCACACACAGGCCGTGGGGGCAGCCCCGACGAAGAAACACTCAAAACACCATACATACCTATATATTTTCGGAGAAGTAGAAGGTCCAGAGGAAAACCCCTCCAGACCAACATCTCTCCGAACTAAATCCCATAACCACAATGGGATACTGACCTGTGTCTGAACCTGGCGAGGTTTGCCACTCTCCTACCGGATTGATATATAGTGCTCTGGCCAATAGGTGTATAATACTCAGGTTATTACAAGGGGGGAATAACTATCCTACTGAGTTGATATAGGAAGCACCGCTCAATTAATAGTTATTACAGGAGGGGAATAGGAGGAATGAGGTAGAATCTTATAGAGCCAAACTGATGGTTTAAAGAAGAAATGAGAACTAGAGAGACAGGTAAAGAGCGCAAGTAGCGAGAGAGACAGAGAAAAAAAAATGAAATAGAATAAAATAAAATTAATTAATAATTAATTATGTGGCCCATCCAGAGTCTCTACATCAAAAATACAAAAAGTATTCTTATAATCTTGTGTGAGCAGTGATTAAAAAAAGGGAACGGAAAAAAAAAAGACAATAATTAATGAATTGGTTTGTAATCCTAATGTGAACAATATATGCAGATTTAACGTGCAATGTGTTGAAATGAGGTACAATGACTTATTTAAAGTGCAATTATTCTTATAATCCATATGAGCAAGTTTTTCTCCATTTCACGCAACGTACCAGAAGAGGGAGAGAGAAAAAAAATGGAAAAAAAATGGAAAAAAAAAAAAAAAAACACATCTCATGTATATTCAAATTAGTCTTATAGATATGTGCAATGAAACAGTCTAAGATAAAAAAAAAAAAATAATAATAATTAATGGTTAACAAATGGGTCTATGACCCATCTATGATCCTCTAATAAACAATGTGGACTTATTTACAAAACATTCAATACAGATTTTCCGAAACTTAAAATAGAATATATAAGAGAGAAATACAGTAACTTGTTTAAAGTGCAGTGATTCTTAAAGACAGTGTGAGCAGTTTTTCTCTGCTTTCCTAAGGAGCAGGCCCACAATAACAAAAAAAAAGATAATAATTAAAGAATGGGTTTATAATCCTAATGTGGACAATATAGGCAAATTTAAAGTGCAATGTATAGAAGTGAGGTACAATGACGTAATATTTCTAAGATAAGTTTATAACCTAATAAATCCAAATAAAGATATATAGTATAAAATTTAAAAAAGTGTGTGTGTCTGTAAATGACAGACTGTATGCCCGTGTGACTGATACTGTGTGTGTGTATCTGTGTATGTGTGAGTTAAATGCTCCCAAAATTGTGATTGACTAAATTGTGCCTCTGAGGAAGTCTTATTGGATGAAATGCGTAGGGCAGTACTCCTAATATTTTTATTTTTGACGGAGCTGTTGGGAATCTCCCCCCCCCCCTTTACGCCAGAACATCAGGCATAAACGCCATACTACAATACACCAACGCTGTTTGTGTGGCTGAGGAAGCCAAGCCAGAAACACCCTATCACATCTTTGCAGAGCTCTGACGAAAACGGCATTTGTTCCAGTCTCGCTGCAGGGTCCAGGAAGGGTGAGACCACCACAGCCTCGGGGCTATTGTTTTTAAAGCGCTGCATTTTATGCATTTTATTGTATATGCAACTTGTTTGTGAGTTGATTCACTTAATAAATTTTCATACCATATAATTTTAGCAGAATTTTACTATTGTTCCCTGTAGTTCCACTACCACAATCAAACCATTTTCTCCTGCCTTCTTTTCTGCGTGTATTTTGGGAGCTTGAAGATCCCCCAGGCAGAGGATATAATTCGATCTTAAAGGGGAAGTATTTTTTCCTTTTATAAAAATGTATATTGTAACAATCCAAGGAAACCAGCTATCACAGATAAAGAAGCATAACTCCAGCCAGGAATCACTTACAATCTTCAGCTTTACTGATGCAAGAATGTTAAAAGCATATCAAACATGATGCATGGAGGACACAAAACACAAGGATTGCAGTGATACACCTAATGCGTTTCGTGCCCAAGCATGGGTTCTTAGTCACAGGTTGATGAGAGGAAATGAGTGGGTCCTTTAAATAGGTTGTTAATCAGATCCAGGATACCATACACCTGGATAATAAAAAAACACCCGCCCACAGCCTCAGGGGAGGGCTGGCAGCCTTAGGCCTGGGGGGCAAATCCAGTCAAGTGGCCCATTGCACCATCGAATCGCCTCCCCATCCACGGCCATCTTTTCCTTGTTTTATAACGAATATTGCCAGGATTTTCCCCCACAATATGCCAGGATTTGCCATTTAATATGCTAGAATTTTCCCTTACATAATGCCAGGATTATGCCCCTCAGTATGCCAGGATTATGCCCCTCAATATGCCAGGATTATGCCCCTCAATATGCCAGAATTTAGACACCCAATATGCCAGGATTTTCCCCTCAATATGCCAAGATGATGCCCCCTCAATATGCCAGGATTTTCCCCTCAATATGCCAGGATTATGCCCCTCAATATGCCAGGATTTAGACACCCAATATCCCAAAATTTGGGCACCCCCCCTACCCACGTTGCACACCTACGACATGACCCATAACCCACGTTGCACACCAGGACATGCCTCATCACCACATTTACATGCCTCCATCACCCCATTACATACACATTTCCAATATTATTTGCCATTAATATTTTACAGCCAATTTGCCCAATAATATTCCAAGGTAATCTGCCATTTAATATGCCCCTGCTAATTTGCCCAATATGCCAGTGTTAATTGCCATTTAATATTCCCCAGCCATTTTGCCCAATATGCCAGTCTTATTCTGCCATTTAATATTCCCCAGACGATTTGTCCAATATGCCAGTGTTATTCTGCCATTTAATATGCCCCAGTAAATTTGCCCAATAATATTCCAGTGTTATTTGCCATGTAATATTCCCCAGCCAATTTGCCCAATAATATGCCCCAGCCAATTTGCCCAATAATATGCCAGTCTTATTTGCCATGTAATATTCCCCAGCCAATTTGCCCAATAATATGCCAGTGTTATTTGCCATGTAATATTCCCCAGCCAATTTGCCCAATAATATGCCAGTCTTATTTGCCATGTAATATTCCCCAGCCAATTTGCCCAATAATATGCCAGTCTTATTTGCCATGTTATATTCCCCAGCCAATTTGCCCAATAATATGCCAGTGTTATTAGCCATGTAATATTCCCCAGCCAATTTGCCCAATAATATGCCAGTGTTATTAGCCATGTAATATTCCCCAGCCAATTTGCCCAATAATATGCCAGTCTTATTTGCCATGTAATATTCCCCAGCCAATTTGCCCAATAATATGTCAGTCTTATTTGCCATGTAATATTCCCCAGCCAATTTGCCCAATAATATGCCAGTCTTATTTGCCATGTAATATTCCCCAGCCAATTTGCCCAATAATATGCCAGTGTTTTTGCCCCCCCGCCCCCCTCCCTTTCCCTTCTCTTACCTTTTTCCCTGGTGGCTAGTGGCAGGACTTCCCTGGTGGCTAGTAACATGGGGGACTTCCCTGGTGGCTAGTGGCAGGACTTCCCTGGTGGCTAGTGGCAGGAGGACTTCCCTGGTGGCAGGCATCATGGTCCCTCCATGCTGCCTGTTCGGCCTCCCGGCGGTTGTGCCGACAGGTCACGTGATCGGCGCGCGTCTGACGTCAGAGCGCCGATCACGTGACTGTCGGCACTTCCGTGTCACACTGCACGGGGAGCCGAACAGGCAGCACGGAGGTTTCTATGTGCTGCCTGTTCGGCTCCCCGTGCAGTTTTGCAGGCAGAGCGGAGGTGAGAGGGGATCTTCCGATCCCTTCTCACCTCCATCTCTGTCTGCAAGCACGTTTTTTTTATTTTTTTTTTAAACACTGGCCCAGCGGCCGT
This sequence comes from Pelodytes ibericus, assembly GCA_036172795.1. NCBI lineage: Eukaryota > Metazoa > Chordata > Amphibia > Anura > Pelodytidae > Pelodytes > Pelodytes ibericus. The sequence goes on along the minus strand of CM069861.1, from coordinate 118,253,355 downwards.
GTTTTACAAACATTAGGGCGGCCTGGGGGGCAATTGCCTCCCTGCCCCCCGGCCCAGCCCGCCCCTGCACAGCCTCTATACAAACTACAAATAAACTGCATAATCAGTACACATATCGATTAAAAACATGAAGGAAATCTGAAAATGATCCATTAATAAATTGACATTACATAAATCCAGTAATAACAATGGTGGGTGTAGAATAAAAATAGTTAAAGCTACAAATATGTGGGAGGAAAAACTATTCGATAAAGTTAGGAACATCTAATCTTGAATTCAGACCATCCGGTTTGCGTGTAATATTCATTTTACTTCTAATTTAGTAAGCTCCTTAGAATAGCTGCCATCCCTTCTTGAAACTACTACCTTGTCAATCCCTGTATTTTACACTTGCTAGGGTTTTACCTACATACTGTTTCGAACATGATATACACGTAAGAAGGTTAACTACATTCCTAGTATTGCAGTTAATTTAATGTTTCAATCTATTGTTTTTATTAGAGATTGATGATGTGAACTGGTCGCCCACCTGCATAATTCCACAACATTTACATGGGTGTCCACCACATTTGTAACACCCTATTTGATGTAACCAGGGAGGAGTTGGTTGAGGAGTTTGAAACAAACTAGGGGAAAGTGAATTACCTAAGGTGGCCGCTTTTTTTGTCACAAATTTTCAGCCTTCAGAAAGAACTGACTATAGAATTGGCAGACTTTTTTGGTCAAACGTATATAGGAGTGGAAATGTGCGCTAACCAAACACTAAATACAGGGATTACCCTAGGATGTGCGGTAATCCTCTCTGTGTAGTAACCGGGACTGTCCCAAATCCAGGACTTTTTTGGTCTAATTCTGGAGAATTGTCTACTAAACGTGGTAATAAAGAAAGGAACATCCTTCTCCTTCCTGGTTGTATCATTATCAATTTGTTTTGAAGTTAGCAAATTCCATCTGTCAGCATACATTGCCTGTTCAAAGTCTTCTTTAAGTATATTATAGGGGTAACCACTAGATAGAAGCCTATCTCGGAGAAAACAGACCTCCTCTACAAATATGTCGAAATTTGTGCAGATACGCCTCAAGAATAAAAATTGTTCTACTGGAATACCCCTGATGGTATGATGGGGATGTCATGAGCTCGCATGTTGTATAGTGTTTCCAGCACAGTCTTTCCAATATAAGGACGTGGTAATTTTGCACATTTCAGATGATAATTGTAAATCCAAAAAATGGAATTGTTTTACAATCCCGTGCCATAGAAAATGTTAAATTTAGGTTATTATCATTAAAGGCTCTTAGTAAGTCAGCTAGCTCTTCAGTTGGACCATCCCATATCAATAACAGGTCGTCAATATAACGCCTGTAAAATTAGATATTCCTCATGCATGACTCACCCAGGTCACCTCCAAGGATGCGGGATTACTCCCATTAAACCATATATAAGTCGGAAAAAGGTGGTGCAAATTTAACGCCCATTGCCATCCCGCACCCTTGGAGATAAAAGGATGAGTTGAACATGAAGTAATTATGCTTGAGAAGATATTTAATTGTCAGTAGAATAAAATCTATCAAATCCAAAGTCTGTATATTTAGACAGATGATAGTGCACTGCTTCCAATCCCTTATCGTGAGGTATGGATGAGTACAGGGCTTTCACATCCTTTGTAACCCACGTATAACAGTTCTGCCATTCTATATGTTTCAAATTTTTGAGTGCATGCTTAGTGTACTGCAGGTACGAAGGTAGTCTTTTGACCAAAGGTTGAAGGTAAAGATCCACCCACTCAGAAAGATGTTCGTTGAGTGAACCTATCCCAGCTATTATAGGGCAACCTTTAGGAACACCAATAACATTGAATTCATGTAGCTTAGGGAACATATGAAAAACAGGCACAATAGGATCTCTGACCAAAAAATAGTCTGCTACTTCATTTGTTATAATACCCAGAGTAAGGGCCCATGTGACCAGATGTTCAAGTTCCTGAGAAAGCAAGTGTGTAGGGTTAAAACTAAGGCGAGTATAGGACAGAGAGTCAGACAGCTGACTACAATTGCTCCCCCCTTGTCACGATGTCAGCTTTAAAGCAGTTAAAACCTTGTTCTTTTCCTTTTAGAGTGTAATACTTGTTCATGCCGTTCTTTTTCAACATGGCTCTGAATACAGCATCACCTCACATATGTATAGGATAGAAGGTAGACATTGGTTTACAATTTTTTTTTTACTTGTCTCAAAATAACCTGTGAGTGTACCTTAATGTCCAGACTGTTATTGGACTCAAACTCTAGGTCTTGCAAAAGGTTCAGCAAATTTTGGTCACTTGGACAAGAAAAATAGTCATCATCATAAAGTATGACATTAAAGTCAGATTTGGTTGAAGTTGCTATAGTATGAACTTGTTATAAATTGTTGGTTCCATGGGTTTATAGAAAAATGTCTTCAATGTCAGTTTTCTGACAAAACTATTCAAGTCCAAAACTGTCTGAAACAGATTAAAGTCTCTAGATGGGGAGCAAGACTGTCCTTTACTGAGTACCACTTTTTGATCTTCTGTAAGTATATATAATGACTGATTTACAACTGACTTATCAAAGGCCTCTGAATGTTGTTGGCACAATTTGTTGTTTTGACATTTCAGTGTCTTACCTCTAATACCCCCTACTTGCCGCGTCTTCTTTTTTTTGGTGTTCCCTGATGTCCTCCATAGCTTTTTGGACATCAGTAGTGGAGTCAAATAGAGCAAGTGCCCATTTACTTCTATCCTCTGATGACACAGAGGAGACAGCTGACACAGGAATCGAAGTGTCATTTGAATCGATGCTCGAGAAGGAAACTCTTTTATCCAAGCGCTTCTGGCTATTAGGGGTATTTGGATGTTCCTTTGAAGACTGCCACATTTTGTGTCGCTGTTGCGGCCAGGTGTACACCTGTTGTAAATCATAGTCAAGTTTGTCTCTTTTAAACTTATTTTGTTTTATTTGTATGATTATATGTTCCAATTTTGATACGTTGTCTTGAAACTTAGAGAGTGACACTTCCGTTTCTTTAATTGTTTGTGCCAATGATAGGCGATCTTTCAGATCTTTAAATTGTATTTATAAAGTTCACATTTTTGATTTAGGATCAGCTACATCAACTTCAGTGAACAATATGTTAGGATAGTAGTCCAGTCAGAAAAAAAGTCTTTATTGTCATAATGGAAAATAGGGAACTTCATCATACATGTGTCCATGTTGTTTGGGACAAATGCCAAACTATTTAAATTAAGCAATCCTCAATTAAACATCAAGACCAAATCCAGTTATAACCTGGCCCAGGTAAATTCATATAAGTATCTTGGCATGTGGCTAGATCCAAACTTATCTTTTGGTCTCCATATTGATAAGCTCATGTCAAAGCTATATCCTTGGATTGGCATTCTATATGTAAACAAATCTAACCTAGATTCCACGGTAAGGAAACGTATTGTGCAGCAAATGTTAATGCCGATCTTAGATTACGGAGATGTTGTGTATAATTCGGCCCCCCAGACCCATCTCGGTAAACTCGACACTATGTACAATACATTGTGTCATTTTGCACTACAGTGCGATTATAACACGCACCACTGTAAAATGTTAAAATAGTTAAACTGGCTGATGCTTGCCTCCAGTCGCACTCTCCACCTAGCTTGCTTAGTGCATAACCACTTCTCTGGAATGACCCCCCCCCCCCCCACCTGAGCGTCTCTTACTCCCTGCACTTCCTACAATCTCAGATCCTGCACCAACCCTTCACTTGCGATCCCTCACTTCAAAAAGGAAGCGGGCCGAGGTGCGTTGTCTTTCAGAGCTCCTCATATGTGGAATAGCCTTCCTGTTTCCAGGATCAAACAGATCATCATCTAGCAGGGGCGTTGCTAGGTCTCCAAAAGATCCGGGGCTGGAGCCCAAGATAGATTTGATAGAAGTGGAGTAAATAAGCTCACATGGTTAGGCAGCATACAGACCGATATACATGATGCCAATCAGGGTAAAGTCCTGGGGAAAAAAGTGTGGGAACTCACACAAAATCCACTGCGACCCCGCCCCCTCCCCCCCAAATATATAGGATTTTGCCTCTCTATGTCAGGATTTTGCCTCTCTATTCCAGGATTTTGCCCCTCTATGCCAGGATTTTCCCCCTCTATATGCCAGGATTTTGCCCCTCTATGCCAGGATTTTGCCCCTCTATGTCAGGATTTTGCCCCTCTATATGACAGGACTCTGCCCCTGCCCCTCTATTTGCCAGGATTTTGCCCCTCTTGCCAGTATTTTGCCTCTATATGCCAGGACTCTGCCCCTCTATATGCCAGGATTTCCCCCCTCTATATGCCAGGATTTTGCCCCTCTATATGACAGGACTCTGCCCCTGCCCCTCTATTTGCCAGGATTTTGCCCCTCTATGTTAGGATTTTGCCCCTCTATGCCAGAGCTCTGGTCGTCACGTTTTTTTTGTTTTTCTTTAACTTTATTGAAGTCGCGCGACTTCAATAAAGTAAAAAAAAAACAAAAAAAACGTGACGACCGGAGCTTCCTTCCTCCGTGCAGGGGGGAAGATGCACGGAGGAGACGACCAGAGACAGAGAGCAACAAGGAGGTAAGTACTCACCATCTCCTTGGTGCTCCCTGTCTCCATCCAGCTCCTCCGTGCAGTCTTCTTCCCTCCTGCATGGAGGAGGGAAACAACGCCACCGGATATGACTTGTTGTCAAATCCGGTGGCAGTGACAGGAAGTCCTGCAGGAGCAAAGGGCTGCCGCCCCCCAAAATTTGCCGCCCTAGGCATCCGCCTAGGATGCCTCGCGGTGAATACAGCACTGACACAGCCACAAATACACACATATACACATGCAGCCACACATACACGCTTGCACAGTTACACATACATACACACACCCTTACACACAGAGTAATTCCCATGATTTCAAAATAACTGAGCATACAAAATGTTGTGTATGTTGCAAACACCATTTACCAGACTTTGAGAAAAAAAAAGTAGACCAGCAGTCTCATAATATGCCATAATATTGGGGATATCACAGCCCCCCCACAGACACCCATCCTTAAACCCCCCCCCCCCCCCATAGATACCCTTACATAGACAACCTTACACTCACACACTCTCTTACACACACACACACACACACACACAACCTAAAACAGACACCCTTATACACACAGATGGCCTTTCCCACACAGATATTCTGCCACGCCGACACGTATGTAAACCTGCAACTCTCACATACACATCATAAGTATTTCTTTTTTTAATAAAAAGGGGTCAAAAACCTGGGGAGAATAGACTGAGGTATGAAGGTATGCTCCTTCTACCCTGGGGAGAATAGGCTGAGGTATATGAAGGTATGCTCCTTCTACCCTGGGGAGAATAGGCTGAGGTATGAAGGTATGCTCCTTCTACCCTGGGGAGAATAGGCTGAGGTATATGAAGGTATGCTCCTTCTACCCTGGGCAGAATAGGCTGAGGTATGAGGGTATGCTCCTTCTACCCTGGGGAGAATAGGGTGAGGTATGAAGGTATGCTCCTTCTACCCTGGGCAGAATAGGCTGAGGTATGAGGGTATGCTCCTTCTACCCTGGGGAGAATAGGCTGAGGTATGAAGGTATGCTCCTTCTACCCTGGGGAGAATAGGCTGAGGTATATGAAGGTATGCTCTTTCTACCCTGGGGAGAATAGGCTGAGGTATATGAAGGTATGCTCCTTCTACCCCAGGGAGAATAGGCTGAGGTATGAAGGTATGCTCCTTCTACCCTGGGAGAATAGGCTGAGGTATGAAGGTATGCTCCTTCTACCAACCTCATAAAAGAGAGAAGTGCAGATGGAAATGCAGCTGAATGGGAGAATTTTTCCAACTTGGCTACTTTAGCCTTAATTTTGAAATTCCCATCTCACTTCCCTGCAATTTTCTCTTTCATGAGTAAAGCCCATAATGTAATGTAAAGCAGCACATTAATCCATAATGTATGGGTTTAATACTATAACCTGGTACATTGGATGTTTAATGCCATGTGTATGGACTTTTATTGCCATCAATATAAAGACTAAATATAAAGATGAATCACTATTATTTATATTGAATGTGATAATCAAGTGTGAAAATAAAAATAATATGAGATGATAGCATTGTTTCACATTTTATTATCACATTCCATATGAATCATAGTAATTAATCACATTTCTCCTAGTAATCTCACTGGGATTCACACTCACACACACTCATTACTCCACTCACACTTTCACTCTCACACACTCTGCCACTCACACACAGATATGCGCACACTCATAACTCTGCCACTCACGCTTACACTCATTCACACACACTCTTCCAAAACTCACACTCTGCCACTCACACACACACTTACATTCTCCCACTCACACACATAACTCTGCCACTCACACTTACTCTCTTCCACTCACACCCACTTACACTCTGCCACTCACATACATACACATGCACACTCATAACTCTGCCACTCACACTTACACTCACACTTACTCTCTTCCAAACACTCACACCCAGCCACTCACACACGTGCACACTCATAACTCTGCCACTCACACTCTGCCACCTACATACATACACATGCACACTCATAACTCTGTCAAACACACCCACTTACATTCTGCCACTTACATACATACACAGGCACACTCATAACACTGCCACTCACACCCACTTACACTCTGCCAATTACATACATACACATGCACACTCATAACTCTGTCACTCACACCCACCTATATTCTGCCACTTACATACATACACAGGCACACTCATAACACTGCCACTCACACCCACTTACACTCTGCCACTTACATACATACACATGCACACTCATAACTCTGCCACTCACACCCACTTACACTCTGCCACTTACATACATACACATGCACACTCATAACTCTGCCACTCACCCCCACTTACACTCTGCGTGGTCAGAGTCGCCATCCGGGGCTATGGAGGGGAGATCTGGGGCTTCAGCCCAAGTAGCCCTCCCTAGTGACGCCTCTGTCATCTAGTCTAAAATCATTATCTAGTCTAAAATCCCTGAAAATAAGTGTCTCCCAAATCCTCAAAACAGATTGTACCTGTTATTAGTTTACAAACTCCTTCATATACTGTACATGTTGTTCCTTTTTTCGTATCAATAATGATTTACCCTGTATGTTCTCCTTTCAACTTGTTTAATATATGTATGTATGTATCTATTTTTAATCTACTGTTAAATGTGTAACTGTGTAATTCCATTCTGGACTGGGTCCCCAGGACATACTTGAAAACGAGAGAAATATCAATGTATTCTTCCTGGTAAAACACTTTCTAAATAAAAATTAAATAAAAATAGAATACGGAGTCCACGCGGTACCATTTTTAATTCAATATACTTTTCAAAAGTGTAAATATCCCACCATAAATGTGTTTCTTTGGACATCAACTTGTCCACTTTGCTCAGTAGGGAGTTAAGAGAAAGGTCCACATTCTCACTGATATATGGCTGGCCAGAATATAGACGTGCAGCGCTAGACAATTATCGGTAATATCGGTAACTGCATGGTTAATTTGATCATTAATGCCATCCACAGTGGATTCCATGCCAATTAGATAATCCCCACTGGCTCCAGATTGTCTTTATGTACAAAGATTATGCCTATGCTGCTACTCCAGATTGCCTTCATATACTGCTGTATAATCTGTGTATATGAAGGAATTCTGGAGCAGCACCATGTGTATAATCGGTGTGTATATGAAGGCAATCTGGAGCTTGCCCTCCTATACAAAGATATGCTACTTCTCAACTAACTGGTTTGATTCAGTGATGGAAATTGTTAGCGCCTCCCCCTTGTGTTTGTGTGACTGTGTGTATTTATGTATGACTGTGCGTATTTATGTATGTGTGTATTAGGGTGTCTGTGTAAATGTATGTCTGTGAGGGTGACTAAGTGTGTAATTGTGTTTGTGTGATTGTGTGTATTTATGTATGACTGTGTAGTATTTATGTATGAATATGTGTATTTATGTATGTGTGACAGTGTGTATAAGGGTGTTTGTGTAAATGTAGGTCTGTGAGGGTGACTAAGTGTGTAACTGTGTTTGTGTGACTGTGTGTATTTATGTATGACTGTGTGTATTTATGTATGACTGTGTGTATCTATGTATGACTGTGTGTATTTATGTATGTGTGACAGTGTGTATAAGGGTGTCTGTGTAAATGTATGTCTGTGAGGGTGACTAAGTGTGTAACTGTGTTTGTGTGACTGTGTGTATTTATGTATGACTGTTTGTATTTATGTATGACTGTGTGTGCAAGAGACCAGCATGTGGAACAGAAAGATAGACATGGGGTATGAGTGGAGAGAGAGAGAGAGACAGACATGGGATATGAGTGGCGAGAGAGAGATAGACATGGGGTATGAGTGGCGAGAGAGAGACAGACATGTGGTATGAGTGGCGAGAGAGAGACAGACATGGGGTATGAGTGGCGAGAGAGAGACAGACATGGGGTATGAGTGGCAAGAGAGAGACAGACATAGGGTATGAGTGGAGAGAGAGAGACAGACATGGGGTATGAGTGGAGAGAGAGAGAAAGACATGGGGTATGAGTGGAGAGAGACAGACAGACATGGAGCATGAATGGAGAGAGAGAGACATGGAGCATGAGTGGAGAGAGAGAGAGACATGGAGCATGAGTGGAGAGAGAGACAGACATGAGGGAATGGGAAGAGAGAGACAGACATGAGGAAATGGGGAGAGAGAGACAGACATGAGGGAATAGGGAGAGAGAGACAGACATGAGGGAATGGGGAGAGAGAGACAGACATGAGGGTATGGGGAGAGACAGACATGAGGGTACGGGGAGAGACAGACAGACATAAGGGTACGGGGAGAGACAGACAGACATGAGGGTATGGGGAGAGACAGACAGACATGAGGGTGTGGGGAGAGAGAGAGACACGTGAGTGAGTGACTTGGTGGAATATTATTTATTACTCTTTGTGTACTTTTTTTCCAATGATGCTCAGCCAGACTAATGAGAGACTTTGGCTGGTTGGGAATCATGGGAACGGTAGTTAAAACTCATGCAAAAAGTCTCCCATGTTGCTGGCTGAGCATCATAGAAATAAATAGTATTTATGACAAAATATATATCTTTATTTAAAATAAACGTTGGTCCTTTACATTAAAATAAAGTTTTCTCCCTCCCCCTCTTCCCCAATATTGAAATGGGCATGTCTGGAACAGAAATGTCTAAAGGGGAGGAGTTCATAATATAGCGCCCATGTCCACAATGTATTGTTAGAATGTATTCAGTTTTAGAAACCAAAAGGAATGTTTTTTTAAGTCAAACACTTTGTGGAATTTATGACTTAAATAAACGTACCTTATGGTTTCTAAAAACACACTGAATGGACTACTAGCTATATGTTCAGAAGTACCTGCTTGAATATTTCTAATAGACACAGGGCTGGTGAAAGGATATTTTGCTACACAGGCGAAAGTACTTTTTGGTTCCCCCCCCAACCCCATGACTCTCCCTCTCCCCATATCTCTTTCCCTAATCTCATATCTCTTATGTCTCCTTCCCCATATCTCTTTCCCTCTCCATATCTATTTTCCCTCTCCCTTATCTCTGTTCTCCCCCCCTCATTTGTTTTATCCCCTCTTCTGTTCTCTCCCTCTCCCCCATCTGTTCTCACAAGCTCTTCCCCTCATGTCTGTTCTCTACCCCTCCAACCCCCATCTCTTTTCTCTCACCCTTCTACCCCATCTCTGATTCCTCCATTCTCTCCCCAATCTCTGTTCTCTCCCCCTCCTCCACACATCTCTGTTCTCTCCCTCTCCTACCCCCATCTCTGTTGTCTCCCCCTCTTCTCTCCCCATTTCTGTTTTCACCCCTCCTCTGTTCTTTCCCCTTCCACCCCATCTCTGTTCTCTCCCCCCTCCCCTGTTCTCTCCCCTTCCACCCCATCTCTGTTCTCTCCCCCCGTTCCCCTGTTCTCTCCTCCACCCACTCATCTGTTCTCTCTCACCCCCCCCCCCACCAGACAGACCCTGGGCGGGGGTGGATCTCACTGGGTGCGAGGTTTGCCCCCTCCCAGTGAACCCCCTCCCAGTTTGCCCCCTCAACCAGAGCTCTGTGTGTAGAGGGTTGGTGAGAGGAGATCATTTCCCCAGCCAGTGCCTCTACTGGCATTATTTTTTTTGCTCTCCGCGCTGGTGTCCCCCCGCTGTGGTGCCCTAAGGCTGCTGTCTAAGCAGCCCTACGGTGGCGCCAGCATTGAATAGACACATTATAGTGTCTGAATAGAATGAGTTCCTCTGTCATTCCACTCAAACAGGAGTTTTTATTGTATATTGTCTGTCTCTCTAGTGATGTCATCAAACAACGTGTCGCACTGTTAAGAGCTCCTACTGTGTGACTCACTTAGAGTCCACACAATGTATTCAAGCACCGGCAGTGACTAAATGAAACAAAACTTTATATCCTCAGTGTTTATATAATCAGTGCTGCCGCACCTGCAGTAAACATGCCTAGTAATCACTGGGAAGGGCTTAAGTCAAATATAAAAAATGTGATTTATGCAGAATGCCTGCATCAAATCACACTGGGAAAAAAAGCCTGTGCACTATACAAGAATATTCATCTTGCACCAAAGTGAGTTTGGGGACTAGACTGTCCCTTTAAGTAAATAATACATTTTAGAAGACACGAGAGATGCAAAAAGTGTAGTTAAGACTCATATTTAATAGTACATAGTTGCAGGGTAAGCATGATATAACTACATTGTCTGCATCTCTTTTTATTCTTAGACAGGTGATGTCATGTGGTGTTAAGGTAATCTGTAGCTAATTTATTTTATTTTTTTCAATGTGAGCTGATGCCATTCAGTAATTTGGCCTATATTTTACAGGTAGAGATTTCCCTCTACTTGTTTTGTTTTTACATATACAAACACTCATATGTAATAACTTTTAAATAATGAAAATAGTTGGTGACAATATAAGCTTACTGATTTGTAAGAAAGAGAGAACCTGTTGGTATAATATACACCTGACCTCATTATAGCCTTAATATTGAAATAAACCTCATAATTAGAAAAATGCAATAGATAACAGTAGATATCCCCAAATGCCCGAATTTTACTAAGGGTGGAGCTTGAGTTGCACATTTAGCTATTATTTAATTTTATTATAGAGCGTTGCTCACATCTTCACTGGGGTCTGTGTCACACGTTTGGTTACATACACTTTTACTTTCACGCGATCACAATACAAGTAATCATTGTATCTAGCAAGGTATAGAAGAAGATAAAGGATGCTGGCTTGGTAAGGAGGGATGCAGTCATCTGCCCCTCCCCCCACAGCACAGTGTTAACAGCTTCTGTTCATCCTCCACCCCCCCCAACCCCTCCCGTATCCACTCCCACATCAGCCTCTATGTCAGCAGCAGCAGCAGCAGCAGCACCAGGAGAAGTACTAGTGCTGCTGCCTGGAAGAAGCAGAGGCAAGACAGGGAAGAGGTGAACAGCATCCTCCTGAACTGTTACAACTGCACCGAGCTGCATGGGCCATCGCATCATTCCAAAAAATGGGTACCACATCTCAAGCTGTCTAAAAGTTGGGGGGACTTACCCCACCGTCCTATACCAGATCCCATTGTTTGCTGCCATGGATCCCTGATTTGTCTCATACAATCTAGGACTATCCTGTAGAGGTAGGGTGGGGAGTTAAAGAGGTCCATCTTTTTGATCACCGAGGCTGAAGGTGGGCCCTCTCATCTAATGTCTTCTTCAATGGGGCCCAGAGGCCCCCGGCCACCCACAGTGCCTCCTCCCATGCAAGATCTACCCGATCTCAGCCACCTGACAGAAGAAGAGAGGAACATTATCATGGCTGTGATGGACCGGCAGAAGGAGGAGGAAGAGAAGGAAGAGGTCATGCTAAAGTAAGGAAACATATAAAAAGGCGATCACATTAATTCATTGTAAAAATTGAAAGGCCGTTTCGAGTGACAGCACCATGATTTACTGTAGGTGGGTTACATTATATCTAATATCAGGCTTGCACGTTTGATGCTCTACATCAGCGATGGCTAGCTAACCTTTGGCACTCCAGTTCCTGAGGATCACGTTTCTTGTGATCCTCAGCCAGTAGCCAAGCTTTGGCAATAAAATTGTTGGGTACTACATTTCTTGTGATCCTCAGCCAGTTGCCACGAGAAAATGTATGGCTGACTGAGTGTCATGGGACTGGCAAATATTAGCCATCTATGCTTTATGGTGTTGGATGCATTTGAAGGTGTGATGTCTGTTCCGGACTGAAATGATGTCATTCCATTTGTATCCAGTGAATTCTATGTGACAGGGGTTCACTCTGTCTTCAGTCTGCCATTCTTGTAAAACTGTCATTTTCCTGCATTGACAGGAAGCAGCAGCTTGCTGGATTGTTGCTTTCCCCTGCCATTGCGCCCATTCAATTGATGCTTTTTACTGTAAAGTTGTAAATAATCGTCAATGATGCCTCCTTGTCTGTAGTGAACGTATAATATGGCCTGCAGAACACTTGTCCTGCTTTCTGTCTGCAGCACAGGGACCTCCAGGCCTATCAAACCTGGCACCACAGACAATATTGATGGGCATATTCTTCGTCAGTTTGCTGCATAGAACAATCACACTATTGATTTTGATTTCGCAAAAAAAAAAAAAACATTACAACTTATTTATTTTATAAACACATGCATATTATATATATATATATATATATATATATATATATATATATATATTTATATATATGTTTGTGTGTCTATGTATGTGTGTGTGTGTGTATATATATATATATATATATATATATATATATATATATATATATATATATATATATGCATGCATATATCATAATATGCATATGAATGTGAATATATACAGGTATTACAATGGTACAAAAAACACTCTAAATGGGCTTTGTTTCCCATTATCTCCATATTATATTTGTGTAAATCGCTTTATTTGAATGTTAATTATGTGCAAGGTTGTCTGTATAACCCCTGGCATTGGATGGAAGTAGATAACTGACCTCTTCCTGGTAGCAGTTGACTTGCTGGTCCAGAGAGCATGGGGTGTGGTTGAATTTTCTGATGGTGTAAAATGTCGAATAGCTCAGTTTCTGTAGTTTCATCTTATTGACAGGGAGAATAGTCAGAGCTGTAGCCATTTTACCCTATCATATATGGTTTTAAGATTTATTTAACATGCATGTCTTTATATATATATATATATATATATATATATATATATATATATAATTGTTTACTGTATACTGTTGCAATATTTTTTGGTTCATGTCATAACCCACTTGATGGTTAGCATTGTACTAATGCATTACATCCATAACAGAAGTGTGCAACTACTTCGGAATGTGATTAAAATATAGAATATAACATGCCAATTACAGGTGTTGTACCTTTGAATTGTATTTATTTTGACAATCAGACATTACATTTTTGCTATACCGAATTGTAGGCCTTCCACATAGGAATTAAAAAACATATTGTAATCTAATTTTACTGGATCTGTTATTTACTGTGTCAGTGAACAAGCATTTGCCTATGTTTTTCAATTGGGTCACCCTTAAAGTAATCGCATGTGTCTCTACTTCAACCTACTTTCATTTTCCCTGATTTAAGAATTTTGAGGCTCTTCAGGTTGGTAAGGATCAGTCACAGTTCTGTTCTGCCAAAGATTGGTATTCAGAGGTTTGGATGTTGAGGTCTGCTGGAGTTGTCTTAAAATACTCTGTCTTTTTCAAAAGTAAAATATACTTTATTATTTATGCACCTGTTGTTGTTACATTGTTATATCTATATAATATGTGGTTTACTTTATAAAACAAATATACTATGCCCTGAATTCAGAACTATAATCCTTGTACTTTCTGTTTGGTGAGAGTGGTGGAACTACAGCTCTACTAGTATACCGAAACTATACAATTTGGTTGGTTTGTTGTTCCTACTTACTTAGAAGCATTTTTATTGTATAGAAGCTGGGCTGTAATATACATTCAGCTTGATATACATGTAAATGGAAGTTTGATTTGTGACTGTAGTAAACTGTTTTAAGTACATATTCTAATTTTGGGATATGTGTACTACTTGGGATATGTGTACTACTCGGACGTCTAATACTATATAGTGTAGAGTGGGTGTGGCACTCCTTAGGAGTCTTAAGGGACATGCAAACTGCTTTGCTCTCAGGTTTCCTCTCACATGTTAATTATTAATATATCAGTAAACATGACATCTTATCAACACATACCGTACATATATATATATATATATATATATATATATATATATATACTGTCCATGCATGGTTAAAATGTGTTTTAGGAATGTTACATTCATTCGTTGCAATACTTATGATCTCTCATTTACAATCTTGTACAGTTGACACAACATGTGAAGAAATGTTATATTGTGAAATATGGTGTATTTAAGCAACTCCAGGTTTATTTCAGATTTGATTTCTCTCTAAAATGCCTTAGCTATCCGAGCCAGATTAAATATTCTGAATGTTGGTTTGATAATCAGTAAAATATAGCAACGGCCATGTTGATTTTTTTTTTTTTTTGCGGAGGGGGATCAAAACTTAGGGGACAATAAAGGTAAATATAAATTCACATTGAATACATAAGATCTTGTGTGAATATATATATTTAACCAAATGAGTTAGCTTTCAGTGTGCTCTGGAATGTATTTATAAGGCGGTATACTGGTTCTGCTATCTTGTCTGCAAGAGATTTGTGAATGAGCTGTGTTTAGTTATTCCATTACAGCATTGGTTAAGAGAGCCATTTTACACTACAGGAAAAAATAAATAAATAAACAGCATTTTCTATAAAAGAATGCTTCAGAAGCCACATGGTTCATAGCTGGAATTATAATCAATACCTGTTGCACAGCACCGTCTGAATCATTTCCACTTCCGGTATTACTTGCATAAACATATTTATGATATTCATGACACAACACATAAAGTATGGCAATCCATTTATATTGTGATTGATAATGCATAGTCACTACCATTGACGACAGTGGCTTTGAGATGGCAATTGGGTGAGTGATGATTAGCAATTCTGTGGCATAATGTATGGGTGCAAAATGAATACATCTATTCCTTGGAGAATAGCTTTGTCCTAACATGTAGGATGAAGGTGTTGCTTTATAATGTTAGTCTATACAGCTCAGATTTGATCATAGACAAGCAGTAAATCCTTCATTGGATTTTCTATTCAGATTTTTCTTCAGCCATTTTTGTTCTTGTTTACCTTATGCTTAAGACTTTGATCTTCATATGACAGTCTATGATGGTCTAGTTAGAATACATTTTTTATATCAGTTTGTATTCATTTGTTTTCTTTTGTAACATAGATGTAATTATAATTTATATCTAGAATTTTCCAACATTATTGCTTTTCAGGAGAGTTTAACATAGTTCTCACTGGTAGATTCTTACATTCATTGATTAATCCAGTTAGTCTGTATGTGATGAGATCTTCAAAACTTATATTGTTAGAGAAGTACCAGAAAACATCTTCTGAATGTGCACTAAATTACTATGTAGAATAATAATAATCACAAATGTGAAGCTGGTTAAATAATAGGAAGTATGTATTCTATCTTAGTGTTAGAAAAAGTAGTATAGCCTGTTAAAAAACAATGGAAGTATATTCCAGTGATGGTGAACCTCTGAGGTTCCACTTAGCATGTAAGTGCATTATCACCACCATCATACATACTCTTGGAGGGGTGCTTGAACAGGTTTAGTGCTGAACCATGCTGCCTTAGAGAATGCATTATGTTCTACACCTCCATTATGAATGTCATTCCCTGAGCCCATAACACATGTGAAAGCAGGCACGTAAATGATCTGGCAACATTTCTGTGCAATACCCCACACACTGAAAGTCTGGGTAGTGAGGCTTATAATAGCACTTTGTATGTTAACTGTGCTTCTGAGGTGTATATGTGCGTTTTCCCAAGCGAAAATTTACTTTCTTCAGGGGCATCGGTGTAGGAACCCCCAAAAATCTGGGGGGGACAGCATTTTTGCTTGCCTGGTATATTCTTATTCAGTAAACTGGGTGTTGTTCATAACATTAAATTTTAAGTTCAACTGCTAATATTTAAACATTAACAGAATGAACAACATTACTTACCCAGTCTGTGTCTCTGTGGTCGCAGCAGTGCACATACCAGCCAGCAGCTCTGCTTGAAGAAGGTTCCTCCCTGCCAGGCTGCCACTACTCCAGTCCAGCCTGAGACATGTGCGTCCACCTTCTGCAGTCTGCACCACATTCCGCCCGTGCTGCAGTGAAACCGGAAGTAGACCCTGGAGTGCTGATTACGCTGTTCGTGTAGCTAACAGCTACACTGCGTGCATTCGAATGCTGAACACTAGGTGTTCGGAAGCCGAATGCACCAAAAGTTTACAGCATAATCAGCACTCCTAGCACTAACCAGGGCCGGACTGGGAACAAAAAACAGCCCAGGAAATATTTGTATACCAGCCCCATAGCATTGCGTCAATAGATTATTGTTTAGAAAAGGGAAAAACATGGATTTTTAAGCACATTTGAAGGGTGTATTAGTTATAGATAAGACTGATATATACCCCTGCACAGGGCAATACATAGCCCCCAGTATGTACACAAGGTTACATGTATTGCCCTGTGCATGGGGTATATCCCAGGCAGTGTGTGAGAAATAACTTTGTGTACATAATGGGGCATATATTGCCCTGTGAAGCTGTATATATCAGTGCATGAAATATAACCTTGCGTACATGCTGGGTGTAAATATAGACTTATGTCAGCATCCAATTTGCACTGACGTGGCGTGCCCCAGCACCCAGATTGAACTCACAGCACTTGCCCCAGCATCCAGAATTTGACCCAGCACTGATATTGCACTCACAGGACTTACCCTAGCTCCCAGGAGGAAATACCCTAGCACGCAGATGGACACCCAATCAATGGTGCATGCAGGAAAGATAAAGGTGCCAGATATGACATATTGTGCCCTGCATATTTTGCCGCCATTGGCGGATCCTGCCCTCAGCGACAAATACAGTGTCTCACACGTACAGTCAAACATATACACAGTCACATACACACACCGACACATACACACATTGACATTTGTCATAACAGAGCAACAAAATCAATAGAGCTGTCAAGAGCGAGTCCCCTGCTCTTTTTATTGCCGGGAATCAATGTGATATACCCATTTATTACATTCTGCCCCTCTCTCACACACCTGCACTCTGCTGCTCAATCACACACATTGCAACTCACACACACTGCCACTCACACACTGCCACTCTCTCACATACACTGCCACACTCTCACACACACACTGCCACTCACTCTAAGTCCCACGTTTACATTCTGATATTCACTCACGTTTGTATTTTCTCCCCCACCCCTTTAATTTCTTTACCTTTGTATTTTATTCCCCACCCCAGACATATCATCTATTCCTTCCCCTGTATGTATATTTTTCTCCCCCCACCCCTGTCATCTTTTTACCCCCTGTATGCAGTCAGGGCCGGACTTAGGTGTGTGCGACCTGTGCGAGCGCACAGGGCGCAACACCCCAGGGGGCGCCTGCCCGGCCGGTAGATAGATAAAAAAAAAAGTAAAAAAAAAACAAAAAAAACGGTAGTGGCACTGGCTGGGGGAGATCAAAAGATCCCCCCTCACCAGCCCTCTGATCGGCATGCTGTGCTGGGTCCGTGGAGGGGGCGGAGCTAACCGGCACAGCGGTGTAGCTCCGCCCCCTCCCCGGGAAGCAGAGCAGAGTCTGCTTCACGGGGAGCCCCAGGCAGCATGAGATAGTGCTGCTCGGCTCCCCATGCTTGCATTAAGCATGGGGAGCCCGAGCAGCACCTTCTCTTGCTGCCCATGGCTCCCCGTAATGCAGACTGTGCTCTGCTTCCCGGGGTTCGGGCGGAGCTACACCGCTGTGCCGGTTAGCTCCGCCCCCTCCCTGGATCCACCTTTTCAGTCAAAGGTAAGGGAGGGGGGGAGAGAGACAGAACAGGGGTTAGGGGGGAGAGACAGAACAGGGGTTAGGGGGGAGAGAGACAGACAGAACAGGGGGAGGGGAGAGAGAGACAGACAGAACAGGGGTTAGGGGGGAGAGACAGAACAGGGGGAGGGGAGAGAGAGACAGACAGAACAGGGGCAGGGGGGAGAGACAGAACAGGGGGAGGGGGGAGAGAGAGAGAACAGGGAGAGGGGGGAGAGAGAGAACAGGGGACGGGGGGAGAGAGACAGAACAGGGGACGGGGGAAGAGAAACAGAACAGGGGACGGGGGGAGAGAGACAGAATAGGGGACGGGGGGAAAGAGACAGAACAGAGGGAGAGAGAGAGAGACAGACATGGCAAGGAAGAGGAAAGGGACAAACATAGGAAGGGAGAGAGACACAAACATAGGGGGGCGAAAGAGACGGGGGGGGGGGGGCGCCACGGGGGAAGCCCGCACAGGGCGCCGGAACACTTAAGGCCGGCCCTGTATGCAGTGGTGGGATTTTGCCCCTCAATATGCCATTCTTTTGCCTTTTATTATGCCAGGATTTTGCCCCTCAATATGCCAGGATTTCCCCCCTCAATATGCCAGGATTTCCCCCACAAGATGCCAGGATTTCCCCCCTCAATATGCCAGGATTTCCCCCCTCAATATGCCTGGATTTACCCCACAATATGCCAGGATGTTGCTCCCTCAATATGCCAGGATTTTGCCCCCTCAATATGCCAGGATTTTCCACCCTCCCCCATCCCTAGTACTTAGCTTCTTGCTGCTGCTCTGTCACTCTGATCTGCCGGTCCGTGGCTGTGAGGGAAGCATTGTACGCTCCTCTCCAGCCAAGCGGATTCAATAAAGTTTGTTTAAACTTTTTTTAAACACACTTTATTGAAGCTGCTTGGCTGGAGGGGAGCGTACAACGCTTCCCTCACAGCCACGGACCTGCAGATAAGCAAGGAGGTAAGTACTGAGGAAGGGGGGGGGGCGTGGTTATTTTTTTTACAAAAGTAGGCAGATGCATACTTAAAGCAGGGGGGGATTTCACCATACCTGTCCCCCCCGCATTATTTCCTGGGGGGGATGCGTCCCCCCCGGTTCCTACACCCATGTTCAGGGGTATTTAAAGAGGGAATACATTCTCCTATCAAATACTAACTTCCAGGCTGCCATGTTGCGGAGTAAGTTTGTCATGAACTGGCAGCACGGATTGGCGTGTGTTGTCTTTGACGCTGGATACACCTCTAGTGGGGATGACCGTCTCCTCCTCACTGTCTGGTTGTGTGTCGCACGATTCATGGTCACACACACCAATGACAGAGAGAGATGTTCATCAGACCATTTCTCTCTGCTTTCACAAAACTATGCTCAGTGAGATGCTCACTAGTGTTTCCAATTAGTGCACCATCCAAATCATACTTTTTACGAGGCAAAAGTGATCATACACCTTATTAATAGAAAAATAATGATTTTATTCTGTCTTTAACACTTTTGTAGTTAAAATTTAGCTAACTTAATTTAAAAACAAAGGAAAATTATGCATGTGCTCAATGCCATCACTAATAGGTGAGTGGAAATTTAGCTGTATTTAACAACATAAAAAGTAGTACTTATAGAACTCTAGTAAGTTAATTTTTGCATCCAGTTATGTAAATGATATACAAAATCATTGATTACTGAAGTCTAAAGAATGATTATATACTTCACTGATTCACAACAAAAAGCATTTATGCATCTTAAACATACTTCAGTTGTTGTGTATTATTGGACAACTATGCTGTGATTTGTGAAGTGTCACTAAAGGGAAATGATCATGTGACTTAACTGGAACATCCTCTTGGGCTGAATGATGGAGGAGATGACAATTGAAGGAATGCAAATTCAAATATTTCAATGTCCTGTGTATAAAATTACCTGGGTTATTTTTAGGTTTTTCTATGGAAATGATGCTTTAAATTAAATTCTATGTAAAATAACCAAAACAAGTAAGGAGCCAGCAGTAGTGATTTTAGGAGCCTTAGCTTCCTGGCTCCTGGAATTTGTCAAGTGCCAATGTAATGACATCCTTTGTAAGTTCTTGGAGTAAGGTCGTCTATGCTTCCGATATGCCCAGTTCTCCATCAGTATATATTTGGAAAATTTACGTTGAAATAATAAATACCTTTGTATTCTGAAATTTGATATTTCTTACAAGAAATTCTATTATTAAGAAAACATTTTTATCACACATACAATTAACAAATTAGATTACAGTTTCAAACCAAAACATAACAATTGGTTAAGGCAAGCCATTATCGACAATATGACCTCAAATGATCTTAGTATATAGCTCTTTGAGAGACATTGATAAAAACCTTTATAAATAATAACTCTAGCGCAGGGATGGAATTCTCTAACACTCCAGCTTCAGTGGACTAAGATTCCAGCGATGCTGGGGTTGGCAGAGCATCATGGAGTCGTAGTCCACAGGAGCTGTGGGCACGAAGGGTGCCTATCACTGTAAGTATAATTTAATTTCATTAATGTACAATACAGGATGAGGTAAGGACCTTGAATATTACTTGTATATAACCTCACCTTAAAGGAAACCTGTAACCCAAATCAATCAATTTCAGGGATGTTTAAACATAAGGGTCTACTCAAAAAAGAGAGAATTGCAGGCAATTGAGACGAGAAAAAGTAGTTTGAAATGACCATTTTAATTCACTGCAGTTCTCTCTTTATTGAGTAGATCTTATAATCATACTTTGTACAGGCAAACTTGCTAGCAAATGTATTTATACAAATTGTATACTTAATATTTTAATAGATGTACTTTACTTCTCCTAACATTTTAGCCTATACATTTCCAAAAATTTGACAAGCAAAATGTATAAAACAATATTCTGTTATCTATAAAACTCCTGCTCTGATTACAGAATTAACATTGATATTGTCACAGAAGTTTTCACTCTCCCACTTCACACCTGTTCCTCTTAAAACTTGAAGACACAATGCCACACTTTTCACAATCCCTTTAATTACAGGAGCCAGGATGGGAACACATATTTACACCCCCTCAATAAGTTGTGTTTATTTTGCAAGTTGTTTGCTATTTTTTTAACTCTAACATGGATTGAAAATACAAGCAATGTTCTGATGCCAATCTGTCAATGTCAATCTGCTTGTTCTCAAAACTCTGTGTGACCAGTCCTTAAAATGGAGGCGTATGGCGAGCCATCTGCCATACAGGCATAAACAATTCATTTTCAGGGTTTGAAGTATACTTTTAATAGGTATATTTTGATTTACATCAAAACCGTTACACACATGAAATGTAGAGATGAAAGTATTCTATTTATTGCACACTCAAGGCATGTTGGATGTGTTTGGAATGTTGACATATTAGCTCATTTAATTTGGACCAGCGTGTCATTTAATACTTCAGAGCATTGCTATAAATGCAACAGACATCCCTCTGATGTTTAAAAGATATATATATATATATACATTTAGATAGATATGACAGGAGAGTTGACAAAGTTAGTAAATATTCAGAGCCAGCCCTAAGTAGCATCGAACCTGAGGATTATTTTTAGGAGCTGCAAGATTACAATTCCATACTTAAGTTAGGAGCCAGCAGAAACCTGCTTAGGAGACATGGCTTTCAGGTTCACTACATGCATGTCACTACAAACACTCCTGTTTGTTTGAGTGGACACTGCTGGAGCTTGTACTTTGGGGGCTTTTTACCATGTGGTTTTATCACAAAATGCTTTATGTTAATTTTACATATGGTGGATGGTGACTCGAGGATTCTTTCAGACTTTAGCAATATTATCTTTCAGAGTGCTATACCAAATGTGAGTTTATTACTATTACACAAATTAGTGGGATCTTTGATTTTACAGACTACATTATATTTTTTTCATTTTAAAGTGGCACTAAACTTTGTTTTTAACTGTCGCCCTGTGGTTTATGAGAATAAACTGGCATGTACGTTTTAAGGTACATGACAGTTTATTTTCTGACTGGCAGCCATGATGCCTCCCTAGTAAGCTGGAGCAGAGAGAGACTTTATTTTTAACGTGCCAACCACAGGGAAACATCATGGCAACCGGTCACAGAATAAACCAGTTTATCCTCATACTATGGCCACTATTTTTTGCTCTTGGGCTTGTCCTAACCAAAGTTTAAAGGCACTTTAATCTTTCCACATCACATGAGCTGTACAAATAACAATTCAAGGCTTTTCTCAACAACCCTTTTAAAGTATTGTTTTCAATTAAGCACATTTGGCTGTTTCTTAATAATAACATATATCTTATTTTGCCCTGTATCTATCATTTTTTATTGGTTTCTTATTGAAGTTAAATATTTCTCAAACCAGTTTAATGCAGCTGTAATCCAGTGTGTCACTTGAATCACTATAAATAGACAGGAGTTGGCAGAGTCCTTATCAAACTCAGAATATCTTGTAAGTGAGGCTCCACAGATCATGGTATGGAAAAATCCATTCCACCGGGGCAGCATCCCATAATTGGTCCCTCTGCAAACCACAGGGCATCATTAAATGTGTTCTTCCCAAGAAATGCCAAGTCAAAATCTAAATATTGTATGCCAGGCAGTTGAACACTAAGTACTGACAGAATGCGAAAATTGTCAATGACAGTAAACAGTAAAGGTAACCTGATCCTTAGATGCAAATCAAATGTAGTCCTTAGTAGGAATGGAAGTTCAAATGAGGGAAAATAATAATAATAGTGTAGCATCCTTGGTTAAAGTATAAAAGCATGCTGATTTTCCCTTGATGAAGTTGGGCCCTATCCAATCAAAACGGATAGAGCAGTATTCATAACCCAGTGTTTGCCTTCTGTTCCCATGGCTTTTTCTCCCAACTCCAGAGCACCTGCATGCTTATATGCCAATTGTACCAGGGAGTGTGAAATCAAGCAGTGGGATCTTTCACTGTTTAAAGAGTTTTATTGTTTTGAGTCTTAACTTAATGCATCTGTTTTCAGTATTTTATTGCTATTAAACATTTTATGCTATAATCATAGGTACTAGAAACATAGACTTTGTCGGTAAGAACCATTCGGTCCATCTAGTCTGGCCAATTTTCGAAATACGTTTATTAGTCCCAAGTTCCCTATCTTATATCTAGGATAGCCTTGTGTCTATCCCACACATACTTAAACTCCTTCTCTGTGCTTACCTCTACCACTTCCGCTGGAAGTCTATTCCATACATCCACTGCCCTCTCAGTAATGTAATACTTCCTGATACTACTTTTAAATCTTTGCTCCTCTAATGTAAGACTATGTACTCTAGTTGTGATAGTTTTTCTTTTAAATATACTCTCCTCCTGTAGTGTATTGTTTCCCTTTACACTATTATGATTCTTTCTTGTTTGGATGTCCATTCCTGCTAAGGACCACATACATTTTTGGATCTAAGATTCAGGTTTCTGACCTCCACTTTTTCCGTCTTTACACTTTGGTGTTTGAGGAGCGTCTGTGGAGAACAATGCATCTAAATGAGACTATTGCTTTTATATTATTGCTATTTTTGTATAAGGTCAAGGTCAAGGTCCTAGGTTAGGGCAGGAAGCAGCGTTTTCATAAATTAGGGAAAATCCATCTGAAGAAGGTGGAGGAGATGTATAGTATTTGTAGGATTCTAATAGAAAAAAAATCTTGGAGTGTATTTTTCGTAGGGGTCCCCCATATGGTCACCTTAGCCCAGGACAGTCCAACTAGAGTGATTGAAGAATATTGGGTGTGAATTACCTTGCTGCTGTTTTTAAAAATAATAATGATTATATCATTTAGTTGTATGCCAGATAATGTTAACAGTTTTATGGTTCTTATTTTGATAGTCCAGATCCATATTTTAAGTGGAATTAAAGACAGCTAGCCTGCAGCTCCTTTACTAGGTATTTGAAAAATACAAGAAGTCCATGAAATTGTGGTGCACAAGAGGCACAATCATTGTTGTATTGTGTTAGCATCATACAGTACAGCTGATTACTTCTCAATAAAGCACTGTGACTATTGAAAGCACTTTGGCCTGGCAGGCTCAATAAAAAGTCTGCTCCTAATGCACATATATATAGTAGGAAGCTTATTTGTAATGTTAACTATAAAATAGCACACTGTTTAATGTATTAAATGGGCAGTAATGGTTGCACAACTTGTTTTCTACCTGTTGCTTAAAATGTGATTTTAAAAATAGATCAAGGGAAAGATAAAAAACAAAACAAAATGGAATGTTAAATAGTTGAAATTTTATTTATATTTTGTCTCATATTAACCTCAGGCATTTAAAATTCCAGAATTAAGGGAGCCAAGGCTTCACACAATTTGTTGATATTTGCATATTTTATGTAGATGCCTATGGATTTACCTTATACTTGGTTTCTAAAAATATAAACTGGTTGCACCTTCGAAATATCTATTTTATTTCAAAATTTGCCAATCCCTGCACTGCTCCAAATTTACTCTGTGTGGAGGATTTTTTTTTATTGGATTAAGTTGGTCACCTCTGGTAAAGTTCAGTTTATGGAGACACCTGTTCACTCTCACTGCCACATGGGTTGGGTTTAAGAAACATATAGTTCATTGACTCCCCTTAGTTATTTTGGAACTGGCTATTTTCTCATTTTTTATTTTATTTTAATTTAAATATTTGAAACTGGGATGTATTCCTAGAAAACTACTGACAGTTCTGTCAGTAAGTTTTTGTGCTGGACAGCACTGATTCAAGCTTCATTCTCCTTTTTGTTGTTATGCTATTCAGCTTATTTGCCTCCCCATTGGTCGATCTTAATGAATAGACCCTGGTGATAAAGGTTATATTTTGGATATATTTTAGTTTGGAAGTCAGAACAGTTTATTAGATAGTATCAAAGTCTCAAACCATAAAGATGCCAGTTGTGGAGATGCCTGTTGTAGAGGTTATAGTAAAGACATATGAGTAGTAAAAAAAAGAAGTCAGGATGAGGAGAACATACGGACCCACCTTCTCTTCTCTGAGTTCATTATATTATTTTGGCAGAACTTGACATTTTCACAGAGTCATCAACAAAGTTGTAAAATGTATGGTTCATTATGTCATTGTTTCAATATTTAAATTACTACTGTTGTTCTGATCGCATTATATGCCAAATGTTACTCTGTAGCTTGGTTAGCGCATCTAGGTCTTACCTTTTTATTTAAAAATAATCATAAATGGTATTTTTGCATATTGTATGAATGAGACAATTTTGATGTAGTCTTTTCTCAAACCTAAGCTTGTTGTGCTCTTTGCTTTACAGAGTACTTTTTATGTATGTTCTTCAGTCTATCTAGAATGGTTAATGAGCTTTTTATTACTTGACCTTGTTATTTTTGATTTTATATTGGCAGACATTTTCTTGTAACCTCTCTGCAACTTTGTGTATGATATTTTTGTCCTGTATGTTTTGCTTCAGTATGTAGATAATCTTTATTCATGCCACATTGATTATCTTTAAGAATATTAAGGCCGAAAACATCCCTGACAATATGAGTCCCTGCTGTGGCATTATACCATATCAGTGATGGCTAACCTTGGCAATGCAGATATTTGGGCTCTACACATGCCTCAGTCACTAATAAGGCTAACTAAACAACAAGGGTATAACAGATAGTAAAAGAAAAAACAAGAATGAACCCTGTGCAGAGAATGACCCACAGAACCAAATAAAAATGTGCACTTACTGTAGAAATGTATATATATGTAAATGTTAACATATGGTTGGATCACAAAAAAAAGATCCTTAGGATATATCATACAATACGGCCAATGCACGTGGCAATAGGAAATATATATATAAAAAAATACTAATAGTGTAGTACATAAAGACAATGAGTAAAAATAGTAAGAGTTACCAAAGTTACCAAAGCTGTATTTAAATGAGGCATTGCATAATACATTCCGTATGTATCAGAGGCCTGTTGAGGTGTTACAACTTCCTTGTTATTAATTGGAAAAATGTCAGTAATATTTCTATTCATTCCTTGGCAAAAACAAGTGACAGCTGGGCTTAAAAATAAGTAACATTTTGTTTTTATCTATTCTCATGATGAAGAGTGTCAGGGTGTGTAGGCGCAGTATAGAAAATCTCCATCATACACTTTAAATCAGTATATGTTCTGTACTGTTGAAGTGGAATTAAAGTTCTGTATTTTTTTTAAACTTTTGCTTTTCTAACAACAGCAAAAGTTAAAGCACATTACCACTCGTTCAATGTAAATCCTAAGTCATAACAATTGTCACCTGACTTTCTCTGTTAGAAGTAGACATATTTATGGTCCCCTCTATTGATGATGTATTGAAAGGAGTTTCCCTCATGTCAATGGCTTTGACTTACAATCGACAAAAAGATCATCCTGCATGCTTCACAGAGAAGTGTAGTGGTTGATGGTCATTGTATAATAGTGCATGTATTTTAAGAAAACTGAACTTTTCAGATTCACATTTGTATATTAAGAAAAAGTTAAAAACTATTTTGCGTTTGTCAGGATTGTGCTGGGAGCCAATAGCAGGGTAGAATGAGAGGTGATAAAGCAGATCAAGAGGTCAGCACAGACAGCAAAATAGCACACCAGTAACCAAGCTGGGGTCAGGACAGAATATAGTAAAGTAATCCAGAAACCCAGAGCGGAGGTCAGAAGACAGGAAGTTAAAACTGTAAAAAGGGAACACTCAGAAACTGAGAAACAACTCTTTAGGTTTTTCTTTATATACTAAATAAAGGTGTTTGACACATATGTTGCGCCAAACAGCCCAATTCAGAAACCAGCCTAGTTATTTCTAAATCAGGAGAATGGTACAAATCTAGTTTGGGGTCTGGCAAATCCCAAATCATTTTTGGCTTGTATATAGATTTTATATACAAGCCAAAAATGATTTGGGATTTGCCACACCCCAAACTAGATTCAGGGCTTTTTTGACACACTGACACCACATGTGATGGTAGAATTATATGTTTAAGCCCTGTATTAGCTGAAACTTTAAATATTTTTTTATAGTGTTTTGTCTATATAGCCATACTATTTTACATCTCATTCTATTTTTTGCCTTCTTTTTTATTTCACGAGCCACTGTGTAGTTTTCCTGCTGCCCAATCTATCTGGTCTGCTTTATCCTGAACTGTGAACTGGATTTTGGAGGTTATACAGTTTTTTTGGCTCTTAGGAAATTATATGTACATGAAACTTACATATCCAAATAGTGAGAATTCTTCAAGCATTTGGTGATGAAACTGCTATTTTGCTCCACCTTTCTGAAGAGGCTCTTGAACTTTCCTTCTAGTTAATCAATAGTATGATTACCTTTTCACTACAGCTCTGAAAGCTCCCATTTAGTCCTCAAGGAGTTTGCATGCTAAAGTGCTGATTCTGCATTAACTCATTTGATTACAGAGCTCCTATTGTAATTGGAATACATTTTAGAAACAAATGTAATCTGTTTTGCATGCATGTTTCATTTTGGATTTTTTTAGTTTGTATTATTTATTACTACAATTTTTAATTAAGTATTGTACTAGTTTGCAGTTCAACCTAACTGTTACCATCACACTGTCAAACAGGCTATAATCTCATAAAGACTACAATAACCATATCAAAGCAATATGATAGCAGGAAATGAATTTGAAGTATAATAAACTCTAGTGAAAACAGTTTTACACAGGTAATGTTACATGAATTAAAATGTCATTGAGTTCACGGCCTTTATAAAGGAACTTTATTGCAGAAATGTCAATAATCTCACACATTTAAGCTTTATCTCTTGTCATTTTGTTTTTGATTGTACAATTACTGTTTATGCATTGTGACGTGTGGAATTAATAAACAATAAATAGTTCCAGATCCGCACTAAAAAGTTGATCCCGGTGTAGGAACTCCATGACGCCTCCCAACTCTCCAACGTTTTCCACTTCACACCGAGTGCTGGTCTCTGCATTGGTTATTTGTGTGGAATTAATAAACTGTTTTTGCTAAGCTATTTAGGTACACTGATAACTTTTGTGGTGTGCAGTTTATGTAATATATATATATATATATATATATATATATATATAATACATAATATATATATATATATATATATAATATATTGTTTTCTAGAAGTTGGGAAAAGGCATTTAGTTACTTTGTTACTAGAGACTTGTGCTGGTGGTTGTTTTTGAATGTTTTGCCTATTCTTTCAAGCTAAAGATCTCAAAGTGTCACTCATTTTGTTTTTGCTCAACCTTCTCATTTTAGCACCATCTCCCCCCCATTTTTTACATCCTCCTCATTGTCCTTGTCCGTCCCCACACCCATATCATCTCACCTTACTCCACTCTCTTTATAAGCTCACTTCCCTCCATTTTATATGGTTTACCCTCGATCTTCCCTCTCTCCTTTAACGTTATCACCCCCAATTGTTATTTTACATTCAGGCTTGTAACAATTTGTCAAGTTCTATGGAAGCAATATGACTGGCAATTTTTTTTTGGCAAAAAAGGTGGGAACCCTACCCACCTTTCATATGATTCAATTTTATGAAACATTTATTTGATGATAGTTCTGAGTCCCACAGGTTTGCCCTCAGTGATATATAACTGCCATATTTAGCCCAATACTTAATTTCTAGATTGGGGAAAAAAATTTAAAAATGGATACTTGGAAACATTGACATAACATATATAGACAATACATTTTGTAACACCATTAAGGAATATTCTCAGCAGCCATTTCGTTCATAGATGTTTGTGGCAATTTATCTGAAATCTGTTGTGTTGCTTTCCATTGGAAAATACAAGATTTGTACATGAAATAGATGTAAAATAAATCAGCACTATTTTATACTAGCTCTATTGTCACAGAATCTATCAGCACCATTACTCTTTTAACAAAACCTCACAGTTTTATTACCATATAAGCATTACAACACACTTTTAGTCAGTCGCCTGTGAAAAAAACCTGAGTGACTTGGAGCCTTATTTGTAGTCAGAGAGTGTTGCTCCATGCTGTAGTGTGTACGTGCAGGGAGTAGAAAGGGTTGAGTGGGCAGTTGGCAGTCATTCATTGTCATTGATTGCCAGTCATTCATAAAAACTGCAGAGCCGGGAGAGGTGGAGTCACAATAAAAATCCTTTGAGACACTTGCTACAGACATCAGTTTTTCATAATCTAATGCGATTACAGATGTGACTGCTATGGTGCATATAATGAAGGCATGCACTATAAAACTGAATGCTATTAACCATTCGAGTAACAGATGGGTGTGCAAACGTTCCTGAAGCAATAAACTACACGCTTCTCTAAGTATGGAAGGATCACAGGGGACTTCTCAGCTGGAGACAAGACAAAAAAAATCTCTACAAAATCAGTTCAGATCTCGTTATACACGTTACACATTTATTTGGAGTCTGTGTGTTAATATCCATAAACATAGAGATCTATTACAGTGAATGCTGGTGAACTGATACGTGAGTTGCAAAAAGCAGGCAGTAGTACCAGATTTGGAAAAAATCATTCTTCTGATTTGCCTATCTTTCCAACTCATGCTTGATAAGCAAAGATTTTCAATTTCCTTGTCCGTTTTCCAGCATTCACTTTGTTATGAATAGACCCTATAGATGAGCATACTGTGAACTAGACATAATCAGTGTGACACCATAGACCAGCAATAAAAATATGTATGTAAATAGACAAGAATAGATATACATATAGACAGAAGCTAAAATAAATTCCATAAATTTCCTGCAGTTATATCTTTGCACAAGGCACATGTTAATACTTATGCTCATGTATTTAATTATACATGGTATGTCAAAATCTCAGTACTTCAAAGAGCATGCACAGGCACATATAATAATTTCAGGAAATGTATTGCTTTGTCAAAATGGAGACCCCTATCTTGCTGTAGCATTGGTTAACTAGCACAGCTATTGGGCTCTGCATCGTGTAAGAAATCATTTTAATGTATTCTGTATTTTCAAACAGCTAATCTAGAGGAGATAGTTCATCAGTTGAATTTAGTACAGAACATACACAATACTATCAGTCTTCCATTCAAAATTAATCAGGCTTCCTCAGTACAGAAGAGATTGTCAATGATTAATATACACGTTTGTTTTTGTCTAAAAACATTAGGCTTGTTTTTTTCTTTTGAATTATTTAAAGTTGTAAAAATAAAAATACTTGTACATGTATTAATAAATGTAAATAAGACCTATGTGATCTAAAAGCAGCATTCTTGATCTGAATAGTTGTATTTTATAAAAAAAAAACAAAAAACAAAATAACAGACATTGAATTGTTTAATATGTGGTGCTCAATAAGGATTATATCTGCATAGAATTCAAATCTAATGCATCAAGGCTAACATTAGCTAGTAATAAACATTTAGCAGCCTCTCTACATAACATTTCATTAACATTTATTTATATAGTGCCATCAATCTATATACTGTTTGGTATAGAGCATATATGTGAACTACATACTATGTGAGACAAACAGAAACACATTACATAGGTAGATAGCCCTGCTAGCAAGCTTACAATCCTTTTTATGTTACATATTCAACATAAAAAGGTTCTATGTGCACAGCCATTGACAATATATCTATTTGGACATACAATTTAAGGTAAATATTATTGTGTGAATAATTTACATTATTTCACAATTATTAGTAAAGGCTAATCACATCAACCTGAAATAAAATTGCAACAATTGCAGTAGTCTACATTCAATAGAGAATTGATACAGTGAAAAGAACTAACACCATCTGTCTAGGCCTCAAGGCTAAGCCACGTTCTGAACTTGCTGGAGGCAGTGCAGAGTGTTGACACAGTTGCCACACTACCATTCCAGGTTTGACTGCATTCTATCACCAACCAATGAATGCCTTGACGCATGTTGGTAGAATTGGGTACATCATTTGTTGGGGATACATTGACCGTGCTTACACTGTTCATTGGTTAGGCATACCCACCACAATTGAAATATTAGACACAGCTAAAGGATTATGTACTGGCTATATCAATACATTAGATTTGAATTATGTGCATAGATAAACCTTGTTGAGTAAATCTTAATAAGCAATTCAGACTATGGAGTAGATTCAATGCCAGCTGTTAAGGCTGGCAAGACTTAAAGTTCTGATACTGCATGAAAGAATAACTTACGACTCAATGGCAACTGGGACCATGCGTTAAAGCTCTGATATTGTGGTATAGGAATAACAGCATTTTGCAAAAAACACTATTATTCCCTATAAACATGTTAATTTAATTCTAGGGGATTATGAAAGTAACAGCCATCCTCAGTCCCCTAACATCCTCTCCCTTTCAAAAAACTCCCATCTTAATACTGGGGCTAGATGCTGACCAAGTTCTCCCTAGCAGTCCCTCCCTAGGCCGTCCATTAATTTTAAAAATCTCATTCAACCTCAGAGGTGGACGGGTGCAGAATGAAATCCCAGTCCGGCAGCCAATCAACAGCCTCACCACACCATCCCTACTGTTCAATAGTGTATCTTCCACAAGGCAAACAAGGCACTTGCCTAGGGCGGCAGTTTGCCAGGGGGCAGCACTTTGCCAGAGGGTGTTAAAGCACACTTCTGGTTCTTCAAACATTTTCGCTCCCTCCCCACTGTTCAGGGTGATGGTGGCATTTCATTGGGTGATGGGGCATTTAGTGTGTATGCAATGTGGGTGATGGGGGCATTTCATGGGGTGATGGGACATTTAGTGTCTATGCAAGGGGGTGATGGGGGCATTTCATGGGGGGATTGGGCATTTAATGTGTGTGCAATGTGGGTGATGGGGTATGTAATGGGGTGATGGGGCATGTTGTGGGTGTGCAGCGTTGTTGATGGGGCATGTAATGGGGTGATGGGGCATGTCATGGGTGTGCAACGTGAGAGGGGGGGTGCCCGAATTTTGTCTGCCTGGGGCAGCACAAAAGCAAGATTCACCACTGCTACTGTTGCCTGGTTTGAAAAGGGTTTTGAAATGTATTTACTGTGCCTATTTGAGGAGCGGAGAATTGTGTTACATTAGTAAAGTGAAAAATTGTTGTATTATTTACTATCATACCATAAATATAGTTGCCATTAGTCATTATAAGGCTGTTAGTTTTACGCATTATATGTGCTAATATAGTTGCTTAAAACTGTAATAGAAATAAAATTTGTAAAATAACATTGGTCAACAGATAACTATTTTTGGGATTTGGTTGGTTATAATGTAATATTACATTAATAGCGATGTAAATAGTAGTCAAAATAAATAAACGTTATAACAAGGGTAAATAAGCAAAGAAATGTGATACCATTATGCAGGCCTTGACAAATTTATTTTGATTTTAGGAGCCAGACATTTTTTTTAGGAGCCAGACAATCACGCAAACATAAACACAATTCATAAACACAAACGCCTACTTCACATATATACAAACACACATACTTTACATATACACATATACACAAACACCTCACACACACATATATACACAAACACCTCACACACACATATATACACAAACACCTCACATACACATATATACACAAACACCTCACACACACATATATACACAAACACCTCACACACACATATATACACAAACACCTCACACACACATATATACACAAACACCTCACACATATACACAAACACCTCACACACACATATATACACAAACACCTCACACACACATACATACAAACAACTCACACACACATATATACAAACACCTCACACATATATACAAACACACATATTTTACATATAGACATATATACAAACACCTCACACACACATATATACAAACACCTCACACACCCATATATACAAACACCTCACACACACATATATACAAACACCTCACACACCCATATATACAAACCCCTCACACACACCTACTTTACAATACATACAAACACACACCCACCTAACACAGTCTTTTCTTGGGGGTTTCTTCTTGATGTGTCCCCCTCCCTGCTGCTTTACCTCACTGCAGGGGAGGGGGACATTCACGCTGCAGCTTAACTCCGTTGGACTGCGTGCCAAGTGCCAGGATGTCACGGGACGACACCCGGCACTCAGACGCGCGTTGCGCGAGGGGGCGGAGCTTGCAGTCTGTGCCATCGGCCATCGGCACAGACTTTACCCCCTCGCGCTGCGGAAAAATCGGATGGCAGCGGCAAGGGGACCAGGAGGCTGACAGCACCCAGGCGCCAGGTCCAATTTCCTGGGCGCCTGGGGTTTGTCGAGCCCTGCCATTATGAGATTAACAAAACAAGACATAACAGTTAATTACAATTCCAGTACAGTTAACCCCTCTTATATACATATTTTCTATGTTTTAACTAATCTCTTCTTTAATTGATGTCAAACTGTAGTCTCTTTAAAGGAACATTGCACCTTTGCTTCCTGGTTAAAAAAACGTCCCAGGTTTTGAAGAAAACCCGATGTATATCTTAATAGATACACGTGGTTTACTAATGTCTTGCATTTTGAGACACACCAGTTACTGACAACATCAGCGTGGGGACTCACCCCCCTCCGACTGCTGAATGCAAGAGTCTTTTTTTTGCATGGGATCATCAGGAGGACCTAGTTAAGGTCCTTCCTGCTGATCCCATGCAAAAACGAGGGTCTCTATCTCCCAGGGCCGATCCTGGGCGGGTGCACGGGAGGAGAGGCGCTGAAGCAGGGAGCTCTCTCCCTGCCGTCCTCCTCCTTGTTAAAGCAAGCCACGCGACGGGTGCAAGCTCCGCCCCCGGCGCGTTCTGTGATTGGCTGCTGCCGGGAGGAGGACGTTCTTTGCCAAGACACCATAAAGAACATCCTCCTCCCTGCAGCCAATCACAGAACGCGACGGGGGCGGAGCTGTCCCCCGTTGCTCTGTGCTTGGATTACCAAGAAGAAGGAGGAGGAGGTGATGGGGGGGAGGGGGGGGGTATTGTTAAAATATATAAAAAAAATAAAAATAAAAAAAAAGTGTGGAAGTGTCTGTGAATGTGTATGTGTGTGTGTCAATGTGTTTAACTATGTGTGTGTTACTGTCTGTGTAAGTGTATGTGAATGTGTATAAGTGTGTATGTGTGTGTCAATGTGTTTAACTATGTGTGTGTTACTGTCTGTGTAAGTGTATGTGAATTTGTATAAGTGTGTATGTGTGTGTCAATGTGTTTAACTATGTGTGTGTTACTGTCTGTGTAAGTGTATGTGAATGTGTATAAGTGTGTATGTGTGTGTCAATGTGTATAACTATGTGTGTTACTGTCTGTGTAAGTGTGTGTGAATGTATGTGTATAAGTGTGTATGTGTGTGTCAATGTGTATAACTATGTGTGTGTATGTGTGTGTCAATGTGTATAACTATGTGTGTGTTACTGTCTGTGTATGTGTATAAGTTTGTATGTGTGTGTCAATGTGTATAACTATGTGTGTGTTACTGTCTTTGTATGTGTATAAGTGTGTATGTGTGTCAATGTGTATAACTATGTGTGTGTTACTGTCTGTGTATGTGTATAAGTGTGTATGTGTGTGTCAATGTGTATAACTATGTGTGTTACTGTCTGTAAGTGTGTGTGAATGTGTATAAGTGTGTATGTGTGTGTCAATGTGTATAACTATGTGTGTTACTGTCTGTGTAAGTGTGTGTGAATGTGTATAAGTGTGTATGTGTGTGTCAATGTGTATAACTATGTGTGTGTTACTGTCTAAGTGTATGTGTATAAGTGTGTATGTGTGTGTCAATGTGTATAACTATGTGTGTGTTACTGGCTGTGTAAGTGTGTGTACATGACTGTCTGTGCAAGTGTATCCTGTGTCTGTGTAAAGGTGGCTGTGTGTGTATTTATGTATGTGTGACAGTGTGTATAAGGGTGTCTGTGTAAATGTATGTCTGTGAGAATGACTAAGTTTTTAACTGTGTTTGTGTGACTGTATGTATTTATGTATGACTGTGTATTTATGTGTGACTGTGTATTTATGTGTGACTGTGTGTATTTACATGTGACTGTGTGTATTTATGTATGACTGTGTGTATTTATGTGTGACTGTATTTACGTGTGACTGTGTGTATTTATATGTGACTGTGTATTTATGTGTGACTGTGTATTTATGTGTGACTGTATGTATTTATGTGTGACTGTGTGTATTTATGTATGACTGTGTGTATTTATGTGTGGCTGTGTGTAAGTGTGTTCTTGCCCGGGGCCCTCACTGCGCTCATCAATTTATCACATGGAGGGCACCAGCCCCCAACCAGCTGGCGTCTATTTCCCGCCTCCTGCACTCAGCGTGCGTAGAGGGAAGACTGTGCGGAGGAGACGGCCGGGGACACGAGAGCAGCAGCAGGGTGAGTACTGGGGAAGGCAGGAGAGGAGATTATGCTTTTATTGGGTAAACTAACTGTGGCATATTGGCTGTAGCCTATTTATTGGCAAACTAGCATAGGTATATAAATGGAAAAACTGTCTGTGACATATCAGTGGGCAAATTGGCTGTTGTATATTAATGGACAAACTGGCTGTGGCATATTAATGGGCAAAATAATTGGCATATTACTGGGGAAACAGGTGTATTTTGAGGACGAACTGACATTTTTATTGGGCAAACTGTAGCATTTTTAATAGGCAAACTGGCTGTTGCTTATGTTAATGGCAAAGTGTACCCTAAGTACACCTCTGCAAATGGGCTGCCCATGTGCTGCTTTGCTGCCTCTCAGAGCCAGCTCTGCAGATCGGCACCATGTTTCCCCTTAGACCTCAGTCAGCGCTTTCTGCTCTTTCCGTGCACAGTGATGAAAGAGCGTCGGAACATAACGGTCAGAGTCATCACTATATTCAGGGAGATCAAGGCAGCGCTAATTGAGTTCTGAGATGAGGTCAGTAGGGGGCATGAAAAAGGGACATGGGAAGAGACAAATACATGGTAGGTAGGAGGTATAGGAGAAAGATATGGGGTGTGACAGACAGACATGGGGTATGAGTGGAGAGAGACAAACATGGGGCATGAGTGGAGAGAGAGACAGACATGGGCAATGAGTGCAGAGTGAGAGACAGACATGTGGAATGAGTGCAGAGTGAGAGACAGACATGTGGAATGAGTGCAGAGTGAGAGACAGACATGGGGAATGAGTGCAGAGTGAGAGACAGACATGGGGAATGAGTGCAGAGTGAGAGACAGACATGGGGAATGAGTGCAGAGTGAGAGACAGACATGGGGAATGAGTGCAGAGTGAGAGACAGACATGGGGAATGAGTGCAGAGTGAGAGACAGACAGACATGGAGTATGAGTGGAGAGAGAGAGAGACAAACATGGAGCATGAGTGGAGAGAGAGAGAGAGACATGGAGCATGAGTGGAGAGAGAGACAGACATGAGGGAATGGGGAGAGAGAGACAGACATGAGGGTACGTGTAGAGAGAGACAGACATGAGGGTACGGGGAGAGACAGACAAACATGAGGGTACGGGGAGAGACAGACAGACATGAGGGTATGGGGAGAGAGAGAGACACGTGAGTGACTGACTTGGTGGAATATTATTTATCACTCATTGTGTACTTCTTTTCCGATGATGCTCAGCCAGACTAATGAGAAACTTTGGCTGGTTGGGAATCATGGGTAGTATGGTAGTAAAATGGTAGTAAAAACTCATTCTGCTAGCCAGCAAAAAGTCTCCCATGTTGCTGGCTGAGCATCATAGAAATAAATAAAACCAATACACAGTATTATGGCAAAATATATATCTTTATTTAAAATAAACTTTGGTCCTTTCCATTAAAATAAAGTTTTCTCCCTCCCCCTCTCCCCAATATTGAAATGGGCATGCCTGGAACAGAAATGTCTAAAGGGGAGGAGTTGATAATATAGCCACGCCCACCCTTGGGCGCCAAAGGAAAACCTGCACCCAGGCGCCCGTGACCCTAGGATCGGCCCTGCTATCTCCGCTACCAGACAGCTGCCTGCTTCCTATGGGTACTATCAAAAGTGCACGCCAGGTTGTCCTCACAATAGAAACAACTAACATTTCACGTGTGCTTCTATATTAGGATTATAAACAATACAAAATTTAAAGGCAGTTATCATTTGTGTAAATATTGCTCTTAGTATTGCAGAGAAAGTGTTCTTATTGTGTATCTTACTATACAATTTAATAAGAGCTCAATGAGACCTTGTTTTTCCTGAGTTCTAATGCACAGGAAAAACAAAATGGTGACCATAAAGTCCACTCACTTTTTTGTTAGATGTTACTTTTTGTGCTTTTACCTCTTGTGTCATTAAACCCCCGAGCCACCTTAACCAATGGGCAAAGCAAACAATTATCCAAGACCTACCATCAAGATACCAGCTGCCAGATGAAGCCCTCCCTCCAGTGTGAAAGCTGAACAGAGCTAAAAGAAAAATTGTATAAAGTTTTTGTAAAGATAGTTAGGATCAGAAGGGACAATATTAAAAATCTATGCCCACGGCCAATCAGTGTCTTAAAAGCAGCCTTGAGAAGACCCACAAAACGTTTTCGATTGTAAGCTTGTTTGGCCAGACCTTCTTCACCTTTTATATATATATTATTTTTTACTTTCCCTACTGTTTATTTCTTTTATTTATGCTATTTTATAGAATATAATCGTGATTTAAAAGTATTAATGAAAAGCTGATGAAGACCTTTGGATATAATATCCCTTTAAATAACATGTTTTAGTGTGCATGCTGTTTTATATAAAATCTCAGAAAAGCTGCTCTTCTAAAACATCTTCCACCTCTCAGAGCAACAGCATGAGCCTGACAAAGTCCCGGTCTTTGAAAAACATTCTATTGAAAAGATGGAGACTGTTATTTTTGAAATATACAGAACTGAACCAAGCAGTGACACATGAAACATACTGTTGTGTTGCTAATGATTCAATGCTTTGTAGCGAGAACAATATATGTCCTGATAAAAGCAGAGTTAAATATATAGTTGTCTGTTAATTGAATAATAGAACATGAGGGGGAAAGTATAAACAACTGAAGCGGTATTTTCTCTTTATACCCTTTAATTTTCCACACATGTTGTAGTGCATCTTCTGGACCCCAGATTCTGTTCCGGATATTGTACAGGATCAGAACCAACCAAATTATGTTACAAAACTCCCCATATGTATTAAAAGAGCACAGATGCCATTGTGCAGAGAGCTGGATTGCAAAATGTTTGAAGAGGGACTAACTACAAAAAGGTATTTTTATATATGAAAGGCAATTTCTTCATGTTTTGTATCATTTATGAATGGTACTTCTGCAAATTACTATTTGAAACAGTATCCCACAGTCTTTGTGAAGAAAACAGACGTTGGAGAAATCATTTTGTGAAGCTGCTGCTTCACTGAGATGGTCCAGTGACTGTTGATCACTCCTAGTGGTGGGTCTGTGTGTCAGTTATGTAAGAGAGGGAGGGAAGTCTTTATGAATGGGAATGTGAATGGGAATGTGCATGCGAATGCTAATGTGAACAGTTAGGCAGGATGAAGTAGGAGTGAAAGCAAGCGCTCATGCAAACTCAAATGCATTTGCGGACTGCTCATATGAAAAAATATGAAACTGTAGTAGGACGGAACAGGCAGACTGTGAGAAATACACAAGGGGTCTATTCATAAAGCCCCGTAATCTAGCTGAATTTGCTGATTTCAGGGAAGTTAGCAGAATTGCAGCTGAATAGACTTTTCTATATAGCCGAATTTGTCCCAAATTCAGTATATGGCAGTGCAAAGTCCTGGATTGAGAGCTTTGATAGAAAGAGGTCTCCTGACTGGCTGAGATTTCAGAAGCCTCTCCTGATTGGCTCAGTCCCTCCTTCACATAGAGCTCAAAGCAAACGATGCCTGCACCAGGTAAGGTAAAAACTGACAGTGAGTGTTAGTGTGAATGAGTGTGTGTGTGTCTCTGTGTTTTTGTGTGACTGTAAATGTGTGGGTGACAGACTGTCTGTGTATGTATGAGACTGTGTAAGTGAGTGAGTGTGTGTGTAATGGCTAAAGGGTTTAACTCCTCTGACATTGACTATATCTGTCTAACCACCCAGGGGTAACTCCTCTAACACTGGCTTAATCTGTCTAGCCACACAGGGGTTAACTCCTCTGACAATGCCTCTATCTATCTGGATTTTGTTATAGGTCACTGGTCACTGGTCACGTATTCTGTTTTAGGGAACTGCACAGCCTTTTATCATAATAATGTACATACTCCTGTGTTGGATGTTTTTCAAAATAAATAATTTTATTCTGGTCCTTTTGAACTGGTGATTTGCAAAACCTTTGATAATTCCAAGTTAGCAATCTGTAACAGGCATATTTGCATCTTTCCTCCCTGACCTCAAACATAAGAAGGTTTTGCATGAGGGGTATTTTTAAAAAAAACTGTTTTTTTAAATACATAATTATATTACTTTTTTATTTTTTATTTTTTAAACAACAGATCATTAAAGGGACATAACAACATTTTTGTGACACTTAACTATTCTTTAGCGCTACAATGCACCTCTGTGAAAGCCCCCATAGTGTTATAACTGGTTTTCTAATATGGCTTGCATGTATTTACCCATTCTAATACAATGGGACTAGCCTGGAAATAAAGAACATGTCTATGCATATGTAATAAGGCACTTGACATTGTTGATGTGCTGCCAACACTAAGGATATTTTTATCTGTGTATGATCCAAAACTGAAAGATATTTTGGTTTGAATAAAATGCTAATTTTGTCAAAAAAAATCTAGGGATAATTGTAACTTTGATGTTATCTATTGCAAAGCAAAAGCACTTATTAGGCTTAATGACCAGTGGTCATTATTTATTAAACTGACTATGGCGAGCATTATTTATTAAATTGAAAAAAACCTGTGTTTTAATTCTTGAAATGGGACCTTTCTAAATACATATCTTTATTGTTCTGGATATGGTGCCAGGTAGGGTTGGCTCATCAATTTTTAGTGCTGGTGTAAAAGTACTATAAATAAAAAGTGCTATTTTTTTTATCAATGGCTATATTGCTCTTTGGCACCTATAAAACGGAATCTAGCTCCTAATGTTTCTCAAGTCTTAACTACATTAAATTGTCTGACCCTGTTTTTATGTATTGGCCTTTGTATATGACTTCACATTGCCTAATATATTTGTGATCATAGATACCATGATGATACATGATATCTTTGTTCATGAAACAGGCAATTGCAGGAAATTGAGAAAAAAAATTGCACACTTAAGTACAAAGTAGCCGAGTTGGAAACATACTCCATTTAAGCTATACTTCAAACTCTGCTATTTTGATCTTAGTTTTGCAATTCACTTGTCAATTCCCTGTAGTTCCCTCTTTCATGAATAAAGCTCTTAATGTTTTCTCTGTGCTGATGGCCTGTGATATAATCTAAAAAATGCAGTTGATCATCCTATTTCTCTTGGTCCAACATATTACTAAAAATGCTGGTGACTAGAGAATGAGTGGGGTAGATATTTCCACCATGAAATTTAATAGGACCATATTAAATTTGGAAGAACCAGCAGGGAGTGTGTGGAGGTAAAGAACTTTAAACTGCTTATTTCGCCCAGAGAAGACATATATGACATACAGGCAAAACAATCAAACGAGGAAGCTCCCCGTTATGAATTCAACTCAGTAGCTAATAATATACTGTCTTGATTATTCCAGATTTCAGCTGCTTACATTGTGCCACTACTACAAATTGGGGTTTGACACCACATGGGGCAGAGCTTCAGAAAAGGGGCAGAGCTCAGTTGAAGAAGGTGGTGGTAGAACACAAAGGTCCCACTTGGAGACACACAGGGATTTATCCAGTGATACAAGAGTCCTTCCCTAGGAATGAATATTGTGCATCAGCAGCTGGTCTTGCATCGTTTAGTACAGACCGTTATTACTGCTACAACAAGGTGTTGGAAGCCATAACAGAGCGAATGTACGGTCTGATGTCATGACACCTCAAAGTGAGCACCGGCTACATTTCATTAAGTTGCGCTGTGCCTTAACTTCCGGGTTTGGGCACTCCTCCTTGACACCACACATGATGTCTAGAGGTCTCGCGATCTTTTGGCAGGGAACCACAGCGTCTATTAAGTCTCTGCCATAGTGTTCCTGGCTACCGATCACCTTGTGAACGGTGGACAGGAACAAATCGTGACGTTTTGGTGCTTGCTTCGTCTTGGACGCAAGCACGATGCGTCACGGAGGGGTTCATTGGAAGTGTGACTGACTATAGTCTGGAAAAAACGAAACACCTAAGTCTACAGAAATAAAGAGAGAATTGCAGGAAATTAAGAGGGGAATTTCAAACTTAAGGCCAAAGTAGCTGGCCATGGAGAATTTTTCCAACACGGTTACATTGGCCTAAAGTTTGAAATTCCTGTCTTAATTCCCTGCAATTCTCTCTTTATTGCTGTAGACCCTCTAGAAATTAGACTACTACAGTGATTTTTAAAACATATTAATCTTACTTTATATGTACAGGATGTTGCAGTGACGTAATAAATGTGCCATGGTACAACATATGGCAGAATGCAGATTCTTCTAAAATTTCACACTGTTTCCTCTCTCTTACTTTTTAAGTAGTGGGAAGGTTCACTGGAACACAGTTCAAGGTATCTGCAATGAATATTAGCTTCAGAAATGCCTTTTTTCTATTCACTTTGCTGTGATCAAGAATATATCGTTCTACAGTGCATATATTGGCAGGATCCATATTTCATGTTTCATATAGCGGCACAGTTGGATATGGCAGAATACTTTTTCGTTTTTTCACATCAAGGTGAAGGAGCCACACAGAAGCCGAGTGCAGGGCAAACGTCCTGTCATGTTAGACATTGTTGAATAGGAAAGTATTTCTAAAAGTTAAAGAAGCATAGTTCAAAGAAGTGAAAAATAATGAGCTCTGCCAACTGTGAAATCATACCTACTAACACTGAGAACTTACAGAATAATAGAAGAAGGAATGCTAGAGATTGCATTTTCTGAAAGGGGACAGCATTCATCATGAAAAAGTAGTTTTCTTTTTATTTTATTACATTGTATAAGGAAACATATATGAAAAAAATTGCTAGCACATATGAAATCACCAGCGTAGCCTGGCACTTAAAACATGTGTGTAATGAGGAGCTAAGCAGGCCATTTCGGGAGCCAGCGTAGTGGCCTTTAGGAGCCAGGTAAATGGTACTTTCATTGAATTCTATAAAAAAAAAATCTAAAAAGTTAGAAGCCAGTAGTAGGTATCTTACTAGCTACTACTGGTCCGTCAGTTATAATCTCATCATAAAGTTGTCACATTTCTCTAATATTTACATGTATCATAGTTTCATCAGCTTAATGAAACTATGAATTCACTTGCAAGATGAATATTACCGCTTGTATAGTGAGCAGCACTTTCTCTTGCTGCCCGTGGTTCCCAGTGAAGCAGTGTGGGGGCGGAGCTACACCTCTCAGCCGGTTAGCTCCGCCCCCTCCCTGTATCTACTTTTGCAGAAAAGGAAGGGGGGGGGGGAGAGAGGCAGAACAGGGGGAGGGGGGGGGAGAGAGAGACAGAACAGGGGGGAGGGGAGAGAGAGACAGAACAGGGGGAGGGGAAAGAGAGAGAGAGACAGAACAGGGGGAAGGGGGGAGAGAGACACAGAACAGGGGGAGGGGGAGAGAGAGACAAAACAGGGGGAAGGGGGAGAGAGAGACAGAACGGGGGGGGGGGAGACAGAAGGGGGGAGAGAGAGACAGAACAGGGGGAAGGGGGAGAGAGACAGAACGGAGAAGGGGGAGAGAGAGACAGAACAGGGG
This sequence comes from Pelodytes ibericus, assembly GCA_036172795.1. NCBI lineage: Eukaryota > Metazoa > Chordata > Amphibia > Anura > Pelodytidae > Pelodytes > Pelodytes ibericus. The sequence goes on along the minus strand of CM069861.1, from coordinate 118,210,426 downwards.
GAAGGGGGAGAGAGTGACAGAACGGGGGGAGAGAGACAAGGGGGGAGAGAGAGAACAGAGGGAGAGAGAGAAGGGAGAGAGAGAACAGGTATGGGGGAGTTAGAGTGAGACAGACATGGCAATGAAGAGGAAAGGGACAAACATAGGAAGGGAGAGAGATACATACATGGGGGAAGGTAAAAAAGACGGGGGGGGGGGGTGCCACAGGGGAAGCCGGCACAGGGCGCCGGAACACTTAAGGCCGGCCCTGGTCACAGTTACACACACTCCGACATACAGGCAGAGTCATACTTACAGACTCACTCACACATAAAGGCAGAGTCACACTTACCAAACACAGTCACACTTACACACACTCACATAGAGTGTCACTCTTATATACACACTCACATACACACATAGGGTCACACTTACACACAGACACATAGTCAGACTTACCTAGACACACTTAAACACAGTCAGACTTACACACACACACACACACACTGAGTCACACTACCACCCACACAAATATAGAGACTGCTTAATGAAAAAAAAAAAATGTTTGTTTGTACCCCTCCCTGTAAGTTTAACATTTATCTGCAGGGAGGGCAATTGTGGCGCCTACTGCTGCTGCTGCCGTGTCTCCTTCTGAGCACCGGGAGGTCACCTGGTGTTCCAACAAGGTCAGAGTGCGAGGGACGCTTCACAAGGGGTTGGCTCAGAGCCTGCAGCCAATATCAGTGGGGCACACGTGGGGCTACCGCTGCCAATCCCAAGCGGACCACACATGTCCTGCCGGCGATCTGCATTTGGCCCACGAGCCGCATGTTGGACGCCCTGGGTCTATGACCTAATAGAAGCCGCCATACCATTGTACTTTTTAATTGTCTTGCATTCTGTATGGATTAAGCTTGGAAAGCAAAACTTTTCACAATGAATTTATACTGGTCTATAATTAGAGAGAACACTATTATTTCCTTATTAGTAAATACTGTAGGCACTGCCTTGGCAAACTACCAAACTACTGTGACAGTAACGTAAAGAAAAATTGGGAATAGCTTCTAATGCAGTACTAATTATAGGAGCTGTCAACTCTCATGGAAGAGGGCTAAGACTATGTAATTCTTCTTCTTTTTTAATGTTATAATTGTTTTAAATTCCCTCTTCCTGAAATTAATTTAAAGTTAAATTAGCAGTATTCTTTGGAAGGCGCTCATCTCTGTATAAAGTTGGATAATATCGACAATACCAGTCTATGCTGTATCACATGTGGACTATGTCGAAACCTGAATGATTATATGAAATACTGGGTACTATTAACTAAAAGGTAAGTTGAAGTGAGTAGCAGTTTAGTTGAGGTGAGATGAACATCTCATATCACCAGTTCAACTTTACATTGTGCAGGAATAAACCTGATGAGTTCACTTAGTGGGGAGAACTAACCAGGTTTGTTCCTGCTCCATGTATAGCTAAATTGGTGAGATGACATATTCATCTCAACTCACCTTTTAGTGATTAGACTGCACTGTGGAGTATATGGAAACCTCAATGTAGATAGGTGTAATGATCTTCCTGGATTTGAACCCCGACTCCCTGCACCGCGACTCCAGCCCATCTCGGCACAGCCGTCCGTTACAATAGGGTACTATGCCCTAGTTGGATATCACCTATAGCATATGAGATCACATATGCCAGGGCTGTACAACTTGTGTGCCAAAACACATCGCGCTATGGGTTGGTAAATGTGCATGCTAATTTGATTATACGAAAAATCAAAAAAACAAAAGTTGGCTATTGAGTGGCTGTGACAGTTTGGTGTAGTGGAACTTTCCACAATATGATTGCATGGCAACTATAGAATACACAGTGTACCTTTGCATTACCTGCCATTTTGTTAATTTTTCAACTTTAGCATTATTACAGAAGTATAGTTGTGCTGTATGACAAGGTTATGACAAACATGGTAAACCACACCAAATAATGTTTTTACACTATTTAGTCTTTTTGTCCTAGAGAGAAAAACACTGTAAATAGCCCAAAGGATAAGCCACCACAATAGAATACAACTACTGACCACAATGCTGCAAAGATTCAGCTTCCATCTTGCAAGCTGACTCCTCCACTACTCAGTGCAACAACATGTGTGACGTCTTCACGCCACCTCCATCACTCCTCCTCTGTTCAACATTTTAGCCAAATCACTCCCAACTTCGAATATTCTAAGACTCCGCGTTTCAACGACGCCATCAATTCTAAGATGCACCCCATTTTTAGCGAAGTCTATACTGGAAAAAAAGTCTGTCTTAAAATCGAAGAAATACAATATTAAATACATTTTTGTCTCAATTCACCTGCATCTTTCTTTTAGTGAATTGATCTTTGTGGTACTATTTTACATACACTATTTGGACACCTGACTATTACACCAACAGGATTTTTATGACATCATATTTTAAATACAATTGGGCTTATTTACTAGAATCCGACATTGGAGGTCGAGATTAGCACTAATCTAGACCCCCAACTTCAAACAGACTCAGCCCCCATTTCTCCGATGCCTCATCTCAAACTCTCAAAATGGTAGTTTGACTTAGAAAAAAAATACGAGTTTCAATTCATCTACCGTAGAAGCCTATGGAAGGTGATTTAAAACTAGTGTTTTTTTCCATAATTGTAGGTCAAATTTGACTCAGAGAAACAAAAAAGGTGGAGTCCCGTCCCCCCCCCCCCCCGACAAAACTGGGTCCCTGTGCTCCCCACATGGTCCCCAGGACTCCTAACACATATAGAGGGCAATAAAAGTCATAATAAATTACCACCCCCGAGGATCCTCAACACCCCGAACCACATAATTAACAACATTTTAAATAAATAGTGTTGTCCCCCTTATCCAGATAGGGGAAAGATGATTCTTAATGATGGCTGAAACCTGTAAGAAAACAAACACACACACACACACACACACACAAAAATCCAAACATAAAGACATCCAAAAATAAAAATTTATTTAAAATTAATCCACCTATCATAAAAAAGTGTCCTGTCGCTAATGGTTTGTCTGTGGTGTCTCCTGTGCATGTCAAAATGTCAAATGTACATGCCAGTTTATACTCACTCTAGGGGCAACTCATTTTTCACTTATGCTGCTTTATTAGAAGCACAAAAGAAATAATAAAGTTTGGTTTTCTTTAAAGCTTACTAGACTAAGGGGGCTTTTCATTAAAAGGTGAGTTGAGGTGAGATGAACATTTAATCTCACCAATTTAGCTATACATTGTGCAGGGACAATCCTGGTCAGTTTTCTTAGTGGGGGAAGCTCACCAGACTTTTACCTGCACAATGTATAGTTAAAATGGTGAGATAAAATTTTCAACTCACCTCAACTCATCTTTTAGCAAATAGAACCCACTGTCTTATGGGGTATCAGCAACTGGAAGGACACAGTTTGACACACCTATGCTTTTAAACACGTTATATATAGTAAATTTGTTTAAGAACGTGACATGTAGGGTGTGCACTGAGAAAGACTATAGCAGTATTTCTTTATGTTGTTTAATCACCGAACCCATAAAGTCAGGAAGGCATGAATGATTGCATAGAATCTCAGCAAACAACTTAGAAAGAATGAGATGACCCCATTGAGGGAACAGATTTATATTTCTCTAATAATTACCGTCTCCAGTCTTATACTTGTCTGCAGCAGAAATACAAGACAAAAAGGCTGTTTTCATACACATCAGCTTTTGTGGCAGTCTTCTCTGTCTTTGGTTTCTAAGCAAATATCTCCACCCAGCTTCAGATTTATTAGGCATGCCATACTGTGACATACCAGTCACTGTGGTCATGTCACTGAACTCCTATTCTGGTCACAGCCGCTTAGAAGTTAGGACCACCATTCAAAGTGCTTTTTAATCATGCAGACGTGGATTTTTACCTGATTAAAATTGTATTACCTGATTAAAATTGTATTATGGGGTTTATTCCACCAGTAACATTTTCTTGCATATTTTTATTTTTAAAATCACGCAAAAAAAACATTTAGGGTCATTTCTTCATATATATGAAATGTACTACAATCCCAGACATATGTGTCCAACTCACAGAAAAATATTCCCTGGTTACTAACACATTATAGTAGTAAACATTACACACTATAAATACAAAAGACATAATAAAAGTTACAAGCTTGGCATTGAGTGAAGCAATCTGTGCTCACCCACATTTCCCATAATTCTTTTCAATGATTTGGTTCAATGATATATTGGTAAAATTATTATATTTTAGTATGTGCACCTTGAGAGTACTGTCTTTGGTCTTTGGTAGGGCTGGTCTTGGGAAGAAGGGACTATGTTAATGAAGGATGTGCACTGAACCATGAAAGCAGTAAAAGTAAATGAATGATTTTCTGCGTTAGCTAGCAACATAAGCGCTGCCTATAAATCTGATGTAAAAAAGACTTGAAATTGTGCCTTATGGAATTTCGTGTATAAAAATATACTACTGGTTAAGGTAGTATAAATCTGCTCTTTTTTTCTAAACTTCCATTACACTTTCTTTGAAAGGTTAGTATATGCAGTTGGGTAACATGGAGTTTAATTTCCCTTCAAAGCTTTTTAAAAAGCATGTGAAACTTTATTATTTTATATAAACTGGTAAATGTGTTTGTTATATGTATATATTAGCATATACATATGTATTCATTATTGTGCAAAAGTTTTAGGTATGGGTAAAGAAAATGCTGTAAAGTAAGAATGCTTTTAAAAATGATAGATTTTTTTTATCAACTAATTAAATGCAAAGTGAGTGAACAGAAAAAATCGGAAGCAGATAAATATTTGATGTGACCACCTTGTGCCTTCAAAAAAGCATCAATGTTTCTAGTTACAATTTATAAACTGATGATAATCAACTATTAACATTTCTATTTTGAAAGCAATCTTACTTTACAATACTTTTTTAAAACCTGCCTAAGATTTGCACAGTACTGTATATGTTTATAAATGTGTATATGAAGAACCGACCACTCTCATACATAAGCCTTTATTTATAAGAGGTGAAATTGCAGGGAATTGACAAATAAATTACAAATATATCACAAAAGTATTCTCTAAAAATAAAAATTGTCATTAAAGGGACAGTTCTACCTAGTTTGCTATCTGCATGTTGTATGCGTGTTTGATATATATGACATGTATGTATTTTTATTTTAACAAAATGTATAATGCTACCATATATCTGATTTCACAGCAGCTACAAATCTGGTTTAAATAAACACATAATCTAGACATATATTTTAAATTCAATAGACTAAAGAGAGAGATTTGCTTGCGCTATATTGTGGGTTATTTGGAAATGTCCCACATAGTTTGTTGCATATGAAGATATTCTGACATTTGCATAGTGTGGAGATAGGGTTGCCACCTTTTCCTTAAAAAAATACCGGCCTTGGTACTGTCTCCATAGACTTAACATTGGCCTGATGCCAATTTTTTACCGGGCTGCTGGTAAAATACCGGCCAGGTGGCAACTCTATGTGGAGACTTTTAATGATTTAAAAAATCAGGATTGCAAATTATAAACCAACAGTATTTACAAATTTAGAAGCAGCTGTGCTAAAGAATACATTTTGAATTAAGTGTGAATTTTGCAACCTCCGCTGCTGCCCGACACTTCCGTCTTCTATGACAGACCGCCGTCTTATATTCGAGGAAATACGATATGTATTTAAACGATAGCAACATTTAAATACATAAAGGGAATCAAGGAGGAGGAGTATATTTAAAAGAAGAAAGATTACCAAAACAAGAGGGCATAGTCTTAAATTAGAGTGGAAAAGGTTTAAAAGTATTATCAGGAAGTATTTTACTTTACCTACCTGGTAGTGGATTTATGGCATAGCCTCCCAGCAGAAGTGGTAGAGGTTACCACAGTGAAGGAGTTTAAGCATGCGTGGGCTTGGCATAAAGCTAGCCTAGATTTAAGTTAAGACCAGGTACTAATGAAAGTATTCAGAAAACTTGGCAGACTAGATGGGCCGAATGGTTCTTTTCTGCCGACACATTCTAAGTTTTTATCAGCACATAATGTGCAAAGTCTAGGATCATATTGATGTCTGTGGAAATAGTTTAGAGGTATAGCTCTAAATTATATAGCCATGTTTTTACCAGTAAATAGCAATTTTACAGCCAAAATAGTGATTCTTGGATACCACCAAGTCACGAAACTCTAGAATTCCTTGGTGTATTTCTTATTAAACATTTTGTTTATTATTTTCTGTTATTACCACAGTATAAACATATACTCTGCCTGCCTCAACTACTTCTCAATGCTTCAGTTTGGATAGATGTTCCATCTTTCACTCGTTCAACTACTTTAATTATGACTAATGTTTACAAAAGCAAACTATCAATGAGGCCAGAGCTATTGCTAATATTACTACAAGACCTGTAGATAAAATGCAATGTGCTTTAATAATTTATGTTTCTACGTCTTAACATTAATCTATATTGATCCATTCCTCTTTTCGGTCTTTTGTGCACTACACTTATGGGTACATTAATTTTTTAGATTACAGGAAGTTTAAGTCTTCTCTTTCCATTGGTGATTTATTAGAATATGGAGCATGCACGTCAGACTAGTGATTTAATGGATTCTCTATAATAAAATAAGCCTAATGCATATTGGAGATTTTAATAAGATGATAATTGTTGTTTATTTATGTTATGATTACCAGAACTGTTCAATTTGTTTTTCACATAAGTATTGTTTCTATTCCAAACTGTAGTATATATGTATAATGTGCTATGTAGGATTATTCAAGCCGAGACAGTTGAATAAAGTAATTGTTTTACAGTTAAATAAGTCCTTATTAATAATAAAGCTATAAAATAAACTGACCACAGATGTTTGTGGCATATCTAGTAATTATTTGTCTGTGCCTTACTCTCAACCAAAACTTAGATCACCTTTTACTCACAACATTAAAACATCATAAGGATCGACTCAAGTAGCTTGAGTTTCGGACCCAATCGGATCACTTCGAATCAGCACGAAAATCGGCTAATGTGGCCTATTTTTGTGCTGACATTTCAGAAGCTGAACTACTCCAGAGTTTGGCTGCTGGAATGGTAGCCTCGGTCCTCCCCATATACTTTTATTTGGAGGATTTTGGCTTATTTGGGGGTCATTTCAGGAGGACCTTGGCTATTGCAGAAATAGTTGAAGTTCTCGCATTGAAGTCAATAGGACGACCTCGACTTATATTTATATATAATTGCATAGAAATATTTTTATGTTTACAATGTTTACTTTAACTCTGCTACACTTGAACTGCATGAAATTTGCAAATTTCCTCTGAAATGTCCCCAAAAGTCAGCCTCAAATCGTCAGAAATTGACAATTTATTGCAACAATTGGTAGCCGAACTGCTGATTTTTCCCCAGTCCGTCTTTATGCCCTGAGTTTGGGCCATTTTGGGGAATATTGGGTAGACCATTTAATAAATAGGTAAAGCTCTGGTTTTGGTTATAAAATGGTCTTTTGAATCAACTGGTCTGAGCCAAATGGAAGTTAGGAGTGTGAAAGTGTTTGCGCGCATGTCTTGTGTGAAGCACTTTACAGTTTTTATGTGACAATATTGCTATGCTATATAAGTGTTTTTTTTTAAATGTCATTCTTTATTAATTTACTAATCTACTATACAAACACAGACTACCATAAATACTGTTAACTCACTATTATCTGCTAAGTTGTCTTCTCTGGAATAATATGTAAACGAGACATATCAGCCTTTCTGCACCAAGACCCTTAGTGTTATACACTGCTCCATTGCAAGAATGTAGGTTTGAAGACAAATTCATTTATAGACATATTCAGGTGATGTCCTGACACATTTTGTACACTGAGTGGTGTGTTAGTTAAAGAAGGCTATTTTCAGGAATCTGAGACTTACAGTGTATTTGTAATGTTAATTCTTTGCCACTTTGTTTAAGCGTCTTGTAATTATAATATATTTACACAAACATAATGTTTGTGTTATTTCCATGTATTTGAAGAAGGTAAGTGAAGTAAAAATGTTGTCAATTTGAAATAAAACCCTCCTTCCAGGGGTGAAACCTTTGACTGGTACTGTTATTGGTGAAGTATAGTAATAATCATTAGGCTGGACCCTGATGGCATTGGTCTTATATCGTTAGAGTAAGCAGCATTGTTAGTGTTGCCATGTAACCACACAATGAACGCACATTTATACATTTGATAAACTACTTTATGTTCTGGTGGTTTAAGTTGTAATATTTCAAAAAATTCATGCAAATGAAATAAAAAACTCTGTCTACGAATCTTGTGCACAGATAGGGTTGCCACCAGGTCGGTAAAAAATTGGCATCTGGCCAATGTTTAGTCTATGGAGGCAGTGACAAGACTGGTATGTATCTGAAGAATAGGTGGCAACCCTATGCACAGAGCATCCTTCAGATGATGGACACCAGTATACCACCTCACTGCATGTGTTTACTTGACACTTAGTGACTCAGTGAGAGGATTTGCTGTGATATCCTGGTGCATTAGAACTATGCATTACTAACAAAGCTGCCAATGATTCACTCCATGTGAGTCAATCAGTCAACTGCAAAAAGGCTCATTCAGTGGTATCTGCAATATAGCTAATTTCTAAGGGCTCAAACATTATTCTCAGGCCATATTTATATACATTAGACATGCCTGACTGCTACCTTATATACAAATAGACTTTATTGGCTAAGCTTTTAACTGTCTTTTATTTTATAATACTTACTCAGAACATAAAGTGAAATACTTTGCTATGTTATTTTCTTTAATGTAAAAAAAATCATAGTCTGGGACATTTCTAATTGCTAGTGAACACTGCACTATTTTTGTTAAAACTGGACCAGCTGACTTGTATATACACAGTGTTAAAGGTTGTCCATAAGGCAGGGCTCGACAAAGCCCGGGCGCCAGGTCGCCATGGCGACTAGGAAATTGTACCTGGCGCCCGGGTAGGATCAGCAGCTCCACCGTCCTGAAACTAGTTTAAAAAAAAAAAAAGTATTATTCTTTCGCAGCACGAGGATAAGCAGAGTTTTCGCTTCCTGCTCCGCCCCCTCGCGCTGTAGTGGCGGATCGGCAGGTGTCACGTGACATCCCACCGATCAGCAGTAGCGTGCAGACGGTCTGTGCCTGTGTGATAGGCATGGACCAAGCTGCAGTAGAAATCCTCCCTCCCGTGTAATAAGGTAAAACAGCAGGGAGGGGGAGTCATTCTCTTTTTTTTTCTTTTCCTTTCTCTTTTCTTTTATGTGTGTGTGTGTCTGGCTAAGTGTGGATGTGTGTGTGTGTCTGGCTAAGTGTGGATGTGTGTGTCTGTCTGGCTAAGTGTGGATGTGTGTGTGTGTCTGGCTAAGTGTGGATGTGTGTGTGTGTCTGGCTAAGTGTGTGTGTGTGTCTGGCTAAGTGTGGATGTGTGTCTGGCTAAGTGTGGGTGTGTGTGTGTGTGTGTCTGGCTAAGTGTGGATGTGTGTGTTTGTGCATCTGGCTAAGTGTGGATGTGTGTGTTTGTGCGTCTGGCTAAGTGTGGGTGTGTGTGTGTGCGTCTGGCTAAGTGTGTGTGTGTGTGTCTGGCTAAGTGTGGATGTGTGTGTTTGTGCGTCTGGCTAAGTGTGGGTGTGTGGGTGTGTGTCTGGCTACGTGTGGATCTTAGTATGAATGTGACTGACTGAATGTCTTTGTATGAATGTGACTGACTGACTGTCTTTGTATGGATGTGACTGACTGACTGTCTTTGTATGAATGTGACTGACTGACTGTCTTTGTATGAATGCGATGGACTGACTGACTGTCTCTGTATGAATGTGACTGACTGACTGTCTCTGTGTGTGTGAGTGTGTGGTTTTGTGAATGTGCCGTTGTCTGGCTCCTAGATTTTTTTTCTGGCTCCTAAAAGTAAATTAAATTTGTCAAGCCCTGCCATAAGGTGTGGACTTTGGGTTTCTGAAAGGCCTGGATGGAGGACATCTTATCAGTTGATGAGTCTGCAATTTTTTCATGCTTAGCCTTGGATGTGTGATGATTTAGAGATCCTTTGTAGGGTGAAAAACAAATGTGTAGGTCTGTTGAGTGTCATTTTGCAGAGAAAAAAAATAAAGATTCTTTGTATGCTGATGTTCAGCAGATCATCATTGATAGGAATTCATTTATCATCTGGTTTATGTGTCCTGCTGCACCTTCTTTCAAGGTTACATCATGTTCCCTTCATCTCTCTGATTGTACTATAAGACCAAGCTGCATGGTGGAGAGTTTTGATAATACCGTTGCATGGTCTTCTTGTAGCACTGCAGGGGTTTTCATAGGTCAGTGTAGTCAATATTTGTAATTAAACCCAGTGGAGTCAGATCTTTTAATTGGTGATGATTGGCCTACTTGGGGTGAGGGAGGATTGCATAATTGGACAGTGATGGAGAAGTACATGCAGTTTGGTCTGCAGAAAATCACACACCATGTACCAAAACATGGTTAAGTAGTACTTTGTCATGTTACCACACCGCTGTAAGTCACATGGACAGATTTACCTTTGAATCTTACCTTTTGCAGACTTTCTCCTGGGGACTGATCCTCCTACCACTCTGACAAAAAATGGGCATCAGTAGCATATCCTGGGAGCTAATCAGAGTGCCCCATAGAAATGCATAGACATGACCACTGCACATATGCATGATGCCAGTGATCTCATCAGTGACATTGAAAAACCATGCATGTCCCAATCACTGCTATCTATAAAAAGAGGGAGGCAGCGACTTATGCTCATTGCAAGATGACTGTTCATTCAAATACATTGCAGTATAAGCAAAAAACAGGGGAGGGCTGGAGCAAGAAAACTGTAAAAGGAATCCCTTAAAAATGTTTGCATAAAAAAAGTATTTAATGTATTAGACATAACCAGAGGCATCCCAGTTAGACTTAGTCCGGGAATATCCCTTTAGGAAACCTATAGTTGTTCTCCTCTATGGTTTACAATTAAAAATGACAGGTGAGAAATGTCACGTCAACATAATGAGGTGTATCTCAAGGAGATGTTAGGTGTCCCCGGGCACGGGGTGCATTGTGGGCACTTGTAGGCATTGTGGAAAGGGATGTCATTTCTGTCATTTCTATAGGATACCAGCACCCTGAACTCAAACATCTTGTTTGAAGGCCCTTCATTATATTGAAACATGTAACATTTTTACATGACATCCTTCCCTATTCTGGTACACTTGTCCACACAACAATTAACATGAAATGTATGCCGAAATGTCTGAATAAGATTTGTGACTTTTTAGAGCAATCTATTTTAAAGTTTTACTTCTTTGCCAACAGGTAACTAATATGCAATATCCTGTGTATCAAATTATTATTGATTTAACAGTCAATAACATTGCAAAGGCATCTCACATAGTCTTGGGAAGATAAACAATGATCGCTGGAGCTCTACTGGTGCAGTGATATGAATTGATAATCTGTGTAGACAGTGATAATTAAAGTATCAACTTTGGGTTTTCTGAATACATGTGAATTAGCCTTGTATTACTTATGTTAAAGGGGAATCTCTACCAAAATGTTTATTTCTATATAATTTATATTCAGCCTACACCAGTAATTAGGGTTGCCACCCAGCTTGTATTTTACCGGCAGACCAGTAAAACATTGGCTCAAATCTATTTTAACTCTATGAAAACAATAAAAAAGGTACTCTACCAGTATAGCATATAATTTAGTTTGAAAAACATCCATTTAAAAACAAAAATAACTAACTGTGAACATTAAATATTAGGCTGTAAAGATCTGTCTTTAAAGAATGTCAGTGACTATACATTGTTCAAAAAACAGCAAAAATGTAATTTGAAACTGGAATTGGATGTAACTGTGATTGTACGCAAATGGTTAACATAAACAATAAAAATACCTGAAACAAAATGGAGTCTGTGTACAATTCTAAAAACTGGACAAGTTACTATGGAAACCAACAGAATATTTTTTAAAAAGAAAAAAAAAACCATTAGGAAGAAACTTTTTTTTGGAGGGGAGTTTTACAAAGTTCAGTACAACTATTGTTCATTAAGTGGAACTGACTTTATGCAAGTTTGTGTATTTCAGTGGGTAAACTATATATGAGATAGACATAGTCTGGCTATTGAGAGGCATTAATACAATCTTAACAATATGTGTTTCTTATATGCTTGACACCCATCTCTTTGACTGTTGATCTACAACTTCATAATAAAACAATCTATCCATTTATTGTTACAAATCTGTAACCTGCAGTGCCATCTTATGGAGATATGATGTATAATAACTTCTCAACAATTAAATTCACCCTGGTATTCCCCCTCTTTTTTTTAACTGTCAGGAAAAAATGACTATAAGTATAAATTATTGTTGAACCACATAATAAAAAGCATTTTCTCCACTCTTGAGATTACAATTTGTATTCTTCCTGAGATGGCAAATGGAGCTTGATGGCATTAATTGCAATTATTTTATGTTTATTGACATTGTTTTGGTTTAAAAAAATGTTTAAGATTTTTTTAATTTCCTTAATTAAAATAGAGTTCTCTTAGGCGACAGCTTAAACAGCAAGGTTAAATGCATGGTACTGTATGATTCATTTAAAGGATAATTGAACTGTTAATTTTTTTATTAGATAAAAATACTTCTATTCATAAGTACCGTGAATATTGTATTTTTAAAAAGATTCTTAAAATATAACTCTTTCATTTTTCCTCCCAAGAAGTGCATACTGATCCGGTGAATAATGGGAGATTTTGGCCTACAAGCTGTCACTGTTTGAATTGCTTTAAGAGAGTGTGAAGCTGTTTAAAGGGAGTCAGTCACAGAGCAGTAACAAGGTTGAGGGAATGAGGCACTAGCCTTGGGCACACAACATGATGGAGCGCAGATACCTCTGTGCTGTAGTACTCTGGTAACATAGATCACCTTTACACAACGATAAGCACAGTGTTATGCAGGCATGAGTGTCACTTTATTATGGTATAGTGCAAAGGAGCAGTATAGAGGTGATCTCTGGATGGTCAGAGAACAGACTTCCTGCTTCCTATAACACACCATTAGCGACTTGTAAGGAAATTAGGCAGATAAGCTATTTTTCAAATGTGTTCCTTATTTATGATAGATATTAGCCTTTTTAAATTTTCTTGTGTTCATAATAGTTATGAATAAAAAAGTTATTTTGTGTTTGCATGTGGAAGGCGTGTGGTCTCTACCATTTCAAGATTCATATTGTTTCATTTAGCTTGTCCCTAGGATGAACCATTTGGCAAGTTATATCTCAGTGTCTGGCCTCAGATAACTTTTCTTTGTCTTGTACACCTGCTATATTTCACGTCCAACGGACGCACTAAAGTTTTGTGTTTCACAGGTTCTGTTTTCTTTTTCTACTATTTGGTCCAAAGGTCCAAAGGGAACAGTTGTATATAGCCTTATTTTTTATGTACTGTTGCCAAATGAGAAAACATATATTACTGTTCTTAAAGTTGTGTGCATGACAATGCTTGCAAATTATTTGTATTTCCATATCTGTTTTTAATGTAGCCATGCTCATAGTTGCCAACGGTCCTGAGTTTGCCAGGACACTCCCATTTTCTGGGTTCCACCCGCCCCATAAAATTCAGGTTTGTCCCACATTAAAGTGATTTTCTAGCGCCCGAAATGCATCTTCCAAATATTAATGTATATTAATGAGATTTCAAAGTACTTTAAAATGCATGTTATAGATTTTGCATTTCTTAACATGTAAAATACTTACAGCTAGATGAAACCGTGAAATTTCAGCAGTTTGCAACAAACCAGGACTGCCCACACTAACTAAAAGTAATTTCCTTTTTTTTTTGTTGCTGCAGGAACCAATGAGAATAATTTTATTCAAATGAATTTAATATCCTGTCTCTCTATGTTACTGTTAAGAGATTCTACTGTGCACAAGAGCAAGGTCACTCAGACTCCACAAAATGTATTCAATTGGAAGAACACAGGAAGTGATTAAATGAAACAAAACGTTATATCTTCAATGTCTAAATATCACTGCTGCCGCTCCTGCTGTAAACTTGAAGAGTAATCACTGGGGAGGACCTGAGTCAAATAATAAAAATGTGATTTATGCAGAATGCCTGCATCAAATCACACTAGAAAAAAGCCTGTGCACTATACAAGCAATAATCCTCATCTTGCACCAAAGTGAGTTTGGGGAGTCGACTGTCCCTTTAATATTGTGTATGCTCAGTGCTAAGCACTTTATACAGATTGTGTTGTTTTAAACTGTGTATGTCTGCTAGATGAGAATTGGTAAACCAGGTATCTTTAGTGGGGACGCTGGAGCTCAATTACCCAGGCGTCAGGGAATTCTACCATTCCACTATATTTCAAACTCTGCTATTTTGATATTAATTTTGCTATAAACTTATCAATTCCTTGCAATTTCATAAAAGCCCTTAGTGTAGGCCTTTCTAAACAAAATGGGATTGCTGTCAACAAAGGTTAGTGTAGTTTTTCTCTGTGATACCCAACAAACATTCTGAGCTCTTATAGTTATTTGCAACTTTCCCATGATGCTTAGGATTCTGAACTATTACTATGTTTACACTATCCCATGCTGCTCATCATATTTAATGGCTGACTGAGATTCATGGGAAATGTAGACTCAACAGTTGGAGCATTAACTAACCATAGCTGCAATACATGTTTTAAATAAAAACAAATTTTGCCTAAAGAAAGCAAGTTGTGTCAGTGAAGGGAAACAGACCAGATAAAGGGTGAGGAAGAGGGCAGACCAAACCACTGTGACAGTAGGGGATGTAGGTGTACAGAGGGTAAATAGAATAGTTTTTGTTGCACTTCCTGGCCTGCTAGGTGTTTGTCTGTATATTCTATCTCTCCTGAGGTGCTACTTCAGTGGGCCAGTTGGAATTTTCCTGGAGGAGTAAGTACCACTCCATCCCCATCTGGACGCTCATACCCCACTCTATTTACTGAGCGGGACTAATCTCTCAATTTATTATTTCTTGTGTATTAAAGGCTATTGCTCTGTGATGAGCTTCAAGCTGGACACTCTCACCACACTCTCCTTCTCAAACGACAACCCCCAACATCCCATGCTGCCAGGTGAAAATGTTGGGAGGCTTAGAAACATAGAAACATAGAATGTGTCAGCAGATAAGAACCATTTGGTGCATCTAGTCTGCCCAATTTTCTAAATATTTTTTTAGTCCCCCATTCCCTACCGTATATCTAGGATAGTTTTGTGGCTATCCCACGAATGCTTAAACTCCTTCACTGTGCTTACCTCTACCACTTCCGCTGGAAGGCTGTTCCATACTACCCTCTCAGTCATGTAATACTTCCGGATATTACTTTTAAATCTTTGCCCCTCTAATTTTAGACTATATCATCTAGTTGTGGTAGTTTATCTTCTTTTAAATAATTTGGAATGTTACTTCTGTGAATTACCATACCATTGCAAAGGAAGGCCAAATGAGCTTAAACAAGGACTCTTAAAGTACTTTTGCCCATATTTGCTGTGCAAACTTTACTGATTATAATATCTTGCAATTGATAAGAGTTTGCGCCATAGCAATTCTTAACTTGTGACTCTTTATATAAAAGTTCATCTAAATGGATACTACTGCTTTTGTGCTAGTAATATATTATTTTGCACTTGCTTCTACTGAAAATGTGTTTTTGTTTGACTTATTTAGGGTTGCTACACAGCCAGTGTTTTACTTGCAAGCCGATAAACAATTGGCATCAGGCCAAAGTTAAGTCTGTGGAGCCAATAACATAGCCAGTCATTTTTTGAAGAAGAGGTGGCAACCGTAGTCTTATTCTATTTCTGTTTTCCTTTCTGTACAGGCGATTGCATCAACAATTTGAAAGCTATAAAGAGCAAATTCGAAAAATAGGTGAAGATACACGTCGGTACCCAGGAGAGCACAAGGATGATGCACCAACGTGTGGAATCTGCCACAAAACAAAGTTTGCAGATGGCTGTGGCCACTTATGTTCTTACTGCCGGAGAAAATTTTGTGCCAGATGTGGGGGTCGTGTTTCCCTACGGTCGAATAATGTAAGTGTAACTGTGAAAGTGTATCCTTCAAAGTAAACAATATATAAGAATGTCACATAATGAAAGGAGGGGGAGAGAGCAGCTTTTTGCAAAAATAAAAGGTGCATAATTATCAGTCTCTGTGATTAACTCTGAAAGTAAGGTTAGTCTTTGAGACAATTGAAAAAATAAAAAAGTTTACCTAATTCAAGGTATAATAGACCAAAGTACACAAAGAGTCTACACCAACATAAACCTACATTTTAAATGAAAAAAGTCATATTGAATTAAAACCTGTGATTAATTGTATCCCTCATTTAATATAAATTTGTGCAAATTTAAATAGCATAATAATAGCAATGTAATGTGATCTTCATGTGTACTGAGAAAATCAGGTATCAATACCTGAGTTGGAAGGACTTTTCTAACTCCGCTATTAATGTATTATCTTGCAGTTAGGTTTAGCGGATCTTCCCCCGTGTCTCCCTTACACCTTAATGAATAAAATTACCAGTTGATGTCTAATTAGCATTAATATAATATGAATGTAGGTATCCACGGGTGCACACTATATTTTGAGTAAATGAATGAATGAATGTTAATGCTTCGCTCCATAAGACTTTGTGAGCAATGCATTCATAATAGAACGAAAAACACGTCAAGCGAGTGAAAGTATTGTCTGAGAGTGCATTAATTTATAGCGCTACAGACAGGGTCTTAAAGACAAAGTATGAGGCAACAATAAAATGTCAAGCAGCGTGAGGAGGATATTAAACACCTTGTTTTGGTAAATATAGTGCAAGCATTATATTGAATATTTGCCACTAATAAATGATTCCTGAAGCAAAGAACGAATTAAACAATTAAACAACACAGACTCTTCCTGTTCTGCATCCACAGTATCTACAGTGTTGCAGGTCTGTGTGATCCTGCACTCCCCAGAGTGATTCACTCACAGCACTCTCATACACAAAGGCATGCAGAGCTAAACTATGTAGTGGTAGAGCCACTACCAATTGCACGGGTCGCTTAGGCAGATTAAGAGGAGACCTAAGGATGGGATGGTGTCAGGGCCTTTACCAGGTCAGGTAGGAGTATCAGTACAGGGATAGAGGAGGTGTCTGGCTGCATGTTGTTATACATTGTGCAGGGTGAGAACAGATACTGAAACAAAGACATAAGGACGGCAATAAGGATTGTAGCAGAGACAAAAGGGGACTGCAGTATAGTAGTAGGTTTTATTAGGAACTGCAGTATATACAAATTGCTTTAGCAGGAACTGCAGTATAAAAGAGTTGAGGCCTTGAGGTAAGGGTAAGGAATGAGAAGGGCACTAAGCAGGACAACTCTAGAGAGGGTAACAAAGCTGGAAAACCCTGGAGAGGGTAACTATATATATATATTGTATTTCTATTTTTCCAGTTGAGACACTAGAGGATTATGGTCCGTATATTACCGTGTATTACCTTTGTGTATTTTAAGCAGGAATACCCTAGAGAGATTAGTTTAACTGGTGTGGGCCCTTAAAGACGGCAACTTAGCTGTAGTAATCATTCTGTAGGCAGATGGTCTCAGGAGTTGCTGATACCCTTCACCTGGCTGGTTGAGCCCTCCAGGTTAGCGGTCCAAGTTCCTGGACAGGGTAGAAGACCAATTCAGCTTTAGCAGGGAATTCAGAACTCATGAAGCAGCTCACAGAAGTCAGGCATCCAACTTCAAAAGCCTTGTTTGCAATAAACTACAGGTTTTTAATAGGGGTGTGTTGCACAAGTTAACGAGGCCACCTGACACCAACATAGGGTAAGAAATACAAGCAAACAAGGGTAGAAATACAAGCAAACAAGGGTAGATTGGCCTCTAGAGGAGGAATATGAGCACAAGAATTAGGACTTTTAAATGCATGTGTCAGGAGGTCAGATTAGTGGTAACAATTGTAAAACACTAGCGATAAACCCTACTTGTAAGTGACCCTAGTAAGCTAACTAGGGTTACTTTTACGTAGGGTTTCTCTCCAGGTTTGATAGTTTCAACTTAAAACAGAGCCATCTCACTAGGTACCACTGTCTGGAAGGGATATTGTTGTCTCAACAGTTAATTTAACAATTGCCTCTTATATTAATAACAAATATGTTGAGACTCTCACATTTGAGACACATGAAACACATATGTCCTCTATTAATTGAAGATTAAACATTTTTATCAATTAACATTTCTCCACATACAAAGGGCAGACACCCACCTTCATCCATATGACATGCAAACTGTATTTCATTACCCTGCAGTCTCTGCATTCTCTAATAATTATAACTTTTGAATAATATACATAGAGCTGTACAGCAATAAAACACACAGGAATGTATAGTGTGTGAGTGTATCACAAAGCTCCACAGCAATAAACCCCACAGTAATATACTGTGGGACAGTGTTTCACAGAGTTCTCTAGCAGTCCCACAAATGTAACAATGTGCAGTACCAAATATATGTGTATAACAAAGCACCATATTAATGTTGCATACATTTCAAAATTCTCACTATTCATTCCTCTCTAACCCTGTATCACTGCATGTCTAAAGTTTGAACAAATGCATCAATATTTTTATTTTTTTGAAAGACAGTGACACAGAATGTGAGTGGTAACAAAATTCCAAAGAGTTTGTGTCAACACATATGATTGACATATTGTATGCAGGTAGGTGGAGATAAAAATCGATCCAGTTTTGTAGTAAGCTATTTTATAAAACAATTGTGCAGCACTTTTCAGTCTAACCTTAATAAATATTAATATTGTAAATGATGATGTTATCTATGCTTTTCTTCCTTTTATTTTGTCATCAATCTTCTACTTTGCTTTTTTTTTAAAGTATTTTTCTCTGTGTTAAGCAATGTCTTAGTGACCTGCATTAACAATGTGCTTGCCTGGAATCTTTTAATTTTATTTAACTTTGACCTTTTTCTCTTACCTGGCTGTTAATACATGCTTATTTTTCTTTCTTTTATTCTGCTTCATCGGATGCTTTCCCAAAGGAGGACAAAGTGGTTAGAATCTTTTCTTTCTTTTATCTTGTATATAATGGTACAATGTTAGACTATTTCATAAGGCATAGCTCTGTGGTGCCAAGTGCGTGGGATTGTTATTGAATGTATGTCTCTTGACAGTTTGATGCTGTAGCTCTTCATTTGCTCATTGAGTACAATATATTATTTGATATAGGCATTGCAAACCATTTTGTTCAGTAGCCAGCACTTAAAGAGGAACTGTCCCTTTGCAACATGCTACATTTTAAGTTAACGAACCACTAATCTTTTTTATTTATTTATTACATTTGCTTCCCATTGCTTTCAGTACCACATAGATGGGACAGGGCCTTAGGGAATAACAACATTGAGTATATGTGTCATTTATTGCAGTGTTAGGACTTTTGTCATAGGACGTATGGTCAAAGCCATATAGTCATCAGGACTTTTGGTTATAATAGCATAGGACATATGGTCATAGGTGATAGAACATTTAGTCTTATGATATTAGGTCATAGGACATATGTGCTTTATTTAACTCAGTGAAAGATTATAGGTGGAAGCATTTAACAATCAAAGTAGAAGATATTAGGCATGAACAGCAAAATAATGTTTTTTTTGGAAATTATAGTCTTTTATTGAATTTTACCTAGCGTAAACCATTACAAATACATGTAACAGTGGTTCCAAACAATACCAAACACAGGATTCAAATAAAACAGTACAAGATATACAGTGGTATATTGGTGTCACAAAAGAAGATATACAAAGTATAACATACTACAAAATAATAAGGCAGGACAAATTAAAACGAGACATTAAACCATAGAATCAACAGTGGCCATGGATGATATTGAAAATAGAACCATAGCCCCATCGCAGGTGACTGCCCAAATGCCCCAGGACCTAATAAAAAGTAAAATGACCCTCCACCACCCCCATCCTGGCAGCTACCCAATAAAATGAATTCAAATGTAATTATTTCTCAACTCCCTCCTAACAGCTAAGGGGACAAAAAATGATTGAATCGGTTAAGTGACCTGCAAAAAACACCACCACCCTTTTGGTATTAACTGGCATATTGAAACGTTTGAAATTTGTCTGGTTTGGCAGTTTTTGGGTCAATTTGGGCTCTTATTGGGTACAGGGAATCCTATGGATTACCCAGGATGATTTTCCTGAATTGAATATGGCCGAAAATCGTCCTGCAATCATTTGAATCAGTTGAAATTTTGGAAAATATATCCTTTGACCTAATTTGTTATGACAATATGTCTAATGACCAAATGTCCTATGACCAACAGTCCTAAAGACCATTAGTCATTATAACCAAAAGCCCCTATGACTAAAAAGTCATTATGATCAAATGTCCTCTGACCAATAATCCTAGATTCAGTGATTGCTAACATTGGCAACGCATATCCCATGGTTCTCAGTTAGCCTTGAGACTGAATGAGCATTATGGGATGTGTAGTTTCCAAACATCTGCATTGCCAAGGTTAGCCTCACTGATCAAGGTAGTCTAGAGCCAACTGTGGAGGTGTGGCGTGTTTTTACTTAAGTAAAAAATGCTGACTTACTGAAGAGCTGATAAACAAAAAAATCAAAGAGGCTATACTAGGTCTAGCTTGACCTTCCTTAATTTATTTTCTAATCAGACTCAAATTATTTTGAAATATAAAATACATGTTTTTTTTTCTACATTTACTTCAGAACAATGGTTATTCCGATGACACTAATATGGAATTTCCAATGAGCCCCATAGTTTGGAAGTGTTTAATTAGTGTAACCCACACTTCCCACGTAATTTTTTTTTATGTGTGATCTGCTGTATTAGTGCCATTCCTGTTTTGATTCTTTTGGTTTATAATACATATGAAAATACGGTTATTTTTTCACATTGGAAATAATTATGTTTATATAACTGAATTGCATGTAATTGTGATAGTATTAGCATAGAAGACATTTAAAATATTTGGTTATGTATTTATAAAGTATTTTACCAGGAAGGATACATTGAGTTCTCTAATTTACAAGTGTGTCCTGGGTTATTGTTGACTGCCCCATTTTTACATACCTCATTCTGTTAGTATACTGATGGAGTGAAATGATTATTGAAAAGGGAAGTCCCACCATAATAGAATATTTTAAACAGCAATAAATGAACACATGGTTTTAATGCAGAAGGTTCAGTCCAAATGTCACATGTTATGCAGCTATTGAGAAGTCAGCAGAAATAGTGTAATGTAACCACACAATGATGTACCTCTTTTTAGTACTGTCATTTCACTGGCTTATTAACTGTCAGTATATCTGTTGTAGTAAAGTTATATCAGTACAACTGTAGGACCTATTTGAAGCTTTATGAAGAGGGACATATGTCTGCCTGCAATTTTCCAGTGGTGTACTGAGGTTCTGGGTTGTCATTTTATGCTCTGTAAAGGTTTTCAGTTATAATTACAGAAAATGTTCCGTTGTTTTGATTGGTTCTATAGATTTTATTGTGAGTATATTTCAGAATACTGCACACCCCAGAGTGAGAAAGAATGTTACAATTGATCATTTCCAAGGTAGACATGAATAGGCGTATTAATGTTTATAGAATTTTATCCAAAGCCAATTTTACACATATTTTTCAACTAGTCCCTCGCTGATATTTTAGACATAAATATAACACACTATATGTGATAATAATGACCTCTGCTTTAGTACTGTAAGCTAAATACCTACCGCCCACTATGCTAAACTCCTGCAATACTGGTGACATCCCTTGTGTGCTAGTAATGATGATGTAATTGAACACTGTTTGAGAGTGTTAATGGAGGTGTTTGAAAAAAATGCATCAACTCCATCAATCTGCCAATCTGCACACTTTTCCTAAACATTATTATGAATACTTAAATCCTAGTAAACATTTCTTCTAGTTCAGTATACACTTTGCAGATTCTTTTTGTCTCTCTGTTTATACTAGTTATAACTATTCATCACACTGTGTGATGTCTTTCCTGTCTGGAACAATAACCCATAAGCCACTGCCAGCTGAGATTCTGTAGGATTTTATTTCAGCCCTGTTAATTCTGTCTGTTTAGATTGCTTTCGTGGTACTATACAATGCATGAAGCAATAGACCATTGAGGTTTAATAGATTCATTATTGCATAAACTCTATATTTAGTGAACTTTTTTATGTTTATATGCTTGACAGATTAGGAAAGCTTCTTTGTTTTCTTTTCTGTTTCTGTGCTGCAGGAACTATTGAAAACAAAGTTCTCTCATAGTAACAATGTAGTGTTTATAATAAACTAAGGTTGAAGTCACTTTTGAAAAAATAGGTTTGAATTCCTGCTTTGCTGTTTTTCGACTTCCTACTAACATGTTGCTATTTGTTGTTAAGTGCTGCTTGTGTCACACCAAATGGAGAACAGTTGATATTGCGTGTTGGTATTTTGAAGACTTCTTCATTTTTTATATACTTTCCAGTGCACTTTAAATATTTTAAATTGAACCTTAATCTGACAGGAATATCAATTAGATACAGTGTATTCAACCATAAAACTGATTGCTGCATTTTACCTTAGTTTCTTTTTTGGTATGCCAGCATTTCATGATGTCATAAGAGACGTCATTAGAGTCAGGTTAAAACAGGACAGAATTAGAGTCAGCTCAAGTTAAAGAAAATAGGATTGAATATAATAAGGAATCAGGGAGCAAAACACTCCAAGGGATTGCTAAGGTCACCAATGTTAAATATAACTGTGCTCTCTAGTAATTGATGATATTCAAATAAATCCTGCACCTTTTAATGCTCAACAATTTCCATGACCATACAGCAACACATAATTCAACACCTATAATATTGCAAAAGCCATACTTTTGATAATTATGGTTTATATAAACATGAGTTCTGGAAATGTATTACTTTCAGATTTAATTATTTTTCATATCTATATTTAAAGCTCTGTTCATTTTGTATGTGTATATCATGTTTTCCTAAATGTTAGGAAGTACAACCAACTGGTATGTTACAATGATTTGCTTCACAAAAAATGATTTTTAAAAAAATACAAATATTTGTCAAGGAAAGGACATTATCCACCATTATTCACAAAAGTCTCTTCATAGATTTTGAAGTGTGAGGGGAGGACACATAAAAAACAAATGGGGATGAAGTGATATAAATTCTTTGCTTGATAAGAAATGAACAGCTACGAATAATGTGAACTAAATTAGATTATTTTTAAAATAGCTAAACCTTAGTTTAGCTGTGCCAATTATCACATTACACTTTAACACCATTTCACCTGTATTGTGAATTAGCATGCATGTGAGCAGACTGTGGAAGTGCTAACAAGTAACTCAAATTGTCAGTCATACTTAGACCAGACATAATATTGCTATAATATTTTGCTAATGAAAAATTTCTGAAACCGGCGTAGGGCCACACATTTGTGTGTGGATTTGCAGTTGGCTGAAAGATAGAACACAAAGAGTGGTAGTAAATGGGAAGTTCTCAGATTGGACAGATGTGATAAGTGGAGTACCCCGAGGACCTGTCCTGGGTATTCTTATTTTTAATCTGTTTAATAATGAATTCCTAGTGGGCCTAGTTTACAGATGACACCAAATTAAGTAGGGTAATACAGTCTGAACAAGAGGTGTGTTATTGCAAGATGACTTGGACAAATTGGGTACCTGGGCAGAAAAATGGCAAATGAGATTTAATGTAGACAAATGTAAAAATACGCATTTTAGCTATAATAATAAAAATTCAACATATAGTTGAAATGGTGTTTCCTTGGAGAGATCTACTAATGAAAAAGATTTGGGAGTAATTATAGACTTAGCAGTAGTGCACAGTGCCAGCTGGCAGTTGCAAAGGCCAATAAGATCTTGACATTTATTAATTGACTCATGGCAGGAATATATTATGCTGCCTCTTTACAGGTCCATGATAAGACCCCCAACTTGAATTCTGGGCACCTTTAAAAAAAAAAAAAAAAAAAAGACGTTATGGAACTAGAGAAAGTGCAGCGTAGGGTTACAACACTAATAAGGGGAATGGAAATTTGTATTTATCAATAAAGGCTAGAAAAGTAAAATTTGTCCTAAAGAAATGGCATCGTAACGGAGACTAATAATCCTATATAAATATATATTGATATTTATTTAGTGATTGTTGATCCAAGGAGAAATCTGATTGTCTTTTGGAGTCAAAAATATTTTTTTCTTCAGTGAAAGCCTAGGTTGTGGCTGTATCTGGGGTTAGGCACAGCAATGTCTCCTTCGCTTGTCCAGTGTGCTGTGACGAGAAGAAGGGTGAGTGGAAGCACTCATTAGTTCCAATGTCCCATTAAGTACAGCACACCAGCCAGAAGAGAGGTCTTCATATAAGTGTGGTTCTCCTACAAATGAGCACTACCCTAGACCAGTGTTTCCCAACTTGTGTTCCTCGGTATATTTTTAAGTGGTCCATGAGTTTGGCGCCAAATACATAACATTTTTATTTTTTATTCTAATTCCCAATCACCGCTGCTGACTACTTAGTATAGAGAAGGTAAAGTGAAATGGCCACTAGCTAAGAGAGAGGAACAAACAAGCACAGCTGTATTTCTCTATTACAGGGGTCCTTCCCCAGCGAAAATGATCTGGCCCACAGACCCAAAGTAGGAAAATGTATTCCTTCGGCCTGCAACAGCTCTACAAACTCTTGTGGTGGAACTGCTATGCGGTTCCTGTCTTGGTGCTGGATATGTCATATCCAGTGGCTATTTCCCTCATGCACGATACTTGCAGGCAGCAGAGTAAAATTAGATGGCCGGGTAAATAAAATAACAACAGCCATGTGAATACTTTGGACGAGGGAAGAGAGGTGTTATGGTTTTAATGGGCAAACTGACTATGGCATATTTAATGGACAAACTAACTGTGGCACATATTAATGGCCATAGTAGCTGTGACATATTTAAATGTGTACCTGACTCTGGCATATTTTAATATTCACATGATTGTAGCACGTATTAATTAATAATATTAATATGTTAATGGGCACATGATTGTGGCATATATAAAGTTTGCAAATATTTTTTGATAGCACTTGCTAAAAGCTGGTGTAATTTTCACATGGTCTTTAAGAGGCGCAACAATTTCTGATGGTGGCACTGTCCCTGCCCCTCTGTCCATGTACCAAAGCAAACCAATACAAATTAATTATGCACTCCCCTTGCCTTATGCACAATATCTGAAATGTTTTTAAGAACTCCTACTAATGGAGGTGTAGCCTGCAGCTGAATATGCACCATACCTACATGTATGTTGTCAGCACATAAGAGCCCAGTGCAGATTGCTTCTGGATCCTGTTAGCAGCTTCATACAGTCTTGAGAGACATTAACAAACACAAATCAGGAAGGTTTGTGTGGTATACTTTATGACACACACAGGGCTGGCCTTAAGTGTTCAGGCTCCCTGTGCGGGCAACCCCTGTGTCACCCCCCTAGTCTTTACCATCATGTTTGTTTGTCTCCTCTCCCTCCTCTGGCCCTGTACACACATTCCCTGGGGAGTGAGTCTGCCCAGTAACTCACATCATATCTGTCTGAGCACAAAGCTCCCATCAGCTCCACGGGTTCCATTTATTGACTAATGGTTAATGACATGTTTCCAGCTGCTGCAGAGTAGATAGAGATAAACTGGGGAACTTTTTTCCCTCTACCAGAATCATTGACACACCCCTAGGCAATAACAAAGTAGCTACAACATCCATGGACCTCCTCAGACCTTGCCATGGACATTGGTGTCAGTGTATGGACACTTTGCCTATCCTTGGGGATTGATTTAAGTCATGGGGTAATATAAAGCTGGTGAGTGGTGTGATTGATCAGTGGGACTGCAAAATAATTCTCATGGTCTCCTTATTCTTCTGATAAGTCAAAATTGATAAAAGCGTACCGCCAAGTTGTATAATAATAACAGCTTTTGTTGAACAGCTGATTCGGTTATTTACAAATATAGTCCCTTCTTAGAGAAAAGTGCTTCATAAAAATGAGTTCTTAATATAAACCTTTTGGAGATTATTAAAAGACTTTAGGAAGTTTGTTTGAGCTGGAAGGTTGTAGTCCAGTTGTGGTGTTTTGCCACCACAGCATTAGTACCAAAGGTTTGAGGAATATAGAGGAGGCGGAGAAAAAATTGGAGGTAAAATATTAGTTTTATAATATAAAATTAGAAATTATCCAGTCTGACCCTTCATGCAGATAGAGCCATGCTACCTGGTTTAAGAATTGGATAGCACATTTTGTACTTCTGTTTTTCATAAATACTGTATTTTCCTGTTCCCCAAGCTTCTTTTTTTGTTCCAGATACTTTGTCGTTTAGTTCTATTCTTTCTGACTATCCCAGTTCTTTGCATTCTACCAGTGTGTCCTGTTCCTGTTACTGAACCCATCCCATCTGTTTCCAAATTCCTCCCATCTTTTGTCTCCTCTGTAGTTCAGACACCCTTCACTAGGAGTTTCAGGATATACATTTCAGCTGAGTGATATAAAGTAATATTTGTACTGCCCTTTACCACACAATGATATACCAGTTACACAGTGAGCTCTGGTTTTATCCATTAATGGGGTGATACTGGAATAAAAACTACTAACAGTGCACACATCATGGTTTCCATGTTGATACTGCCATATTCTGGTCCAATGAACAAAAGAAAGGCAACCCCCACAACCACTAGGAATTTTGTAAAAATGCCTATACTGCAAATGAATTTTGTGTTCATCTTCTTTTCATTGCTGAATAATACATGATATGGATTACGTCACTCTTCTTTTAAATGCAGAATATTCTGGTTTTCTCCAGAAATGGATCTTATAAATCACCCCTAGAAATAATAATACAAAGTGAATTCACTTTGTTCCATATCAGCAGATTTATATGTATATTGTAAATCTTGAGCACAGATGATTTATATGGTTTTACTTGCAGGATTTTTTGTAGGTTTCTGACTATAGCATGCCAAATCTTAATCCAAGTGAGTTTAGTTTACTTCACAAGTTGAATTGTTGAGCTCTTGTTTCTGCAGATACTTTAGATAAGTAAGCCACAGTGGTCATTTTGTCACCTTCCTCCATACACAACATCAAAGCAGTTTTGTTCTTGGCTCCTTTCTTTATTTCCAGTACAGTTTCTCTGTAGTGAACAGATTATAAGGCTGTCCCTCTAGGTCACTCTTTTACACAGAATATATTTTAAAATATATATTCAGATTGTGTCCAGTAATATCTAAAACATCTTGATTTTAGATGTTGGCCAGCTAGGGACAATTTGGAAATGCATCTTCTAAGTCTAAGGTTGTGATTATGTATTGTTGTTTTTTTTTTGTCTACATACACCTTTCTCTGTATCCATTATTAGACCAAATAATTTTTAGTTATAGATTAATGATTATAGATGTCTTAGAAAAGACTGCTATGCACCCCAGTACCATTTAAAATAAGAATCACAATGATTTTAGTGCTGTAGTTATTCTATACAATTTCTTTTTTATTATTTTTCTTTATTATATATATATTTTTTATCACTTGTCCTACTTATTTATGTGTGTTTTGCTAGAATTTATGATATATGATTTAATATATCTTATTTACCTTTTGCTTTTTCCTTTTTTTTCCTGGTAATTTTTAAGACATGGGAAGAAACATTATTTTTCTTCCTATATTTTTTCTTCAGAAAGTTTGAAAAAAAAAAAAAGCTATATTATCACCCTTGACAAGTCACTTTATTGCTTTAAGATCATAAAATATACAGGACAATCCTATTGTTATGTGGTATAATGGGGTTACTGTTCCCACTTTTATCGCAAAGCAATTTTGTGGACCCCAGGCACTGTTTGATGTATAACATGGTGTGGCACAAAATAATGAAAACATGAACAATAATTACTGCTGAATCTACTTTAAAAAAAAAAAAAAAAAATGTCTGGCTTTGGTATTTTATGAGGAACAGTCAAAAATACAATAAAAATAGAGGAAGCTATTCATTTTAGAAAAACAAAGAAAATGTATAAATCTTGCCTAATCCTTCACTTGCTCCACCCACTCCATTTAAATATTTGGGGAGGTAAGCTTATGAACTGTCATTAAACATTTAAAAAAAAAAAATATATATATATATATATATATATTTTTATATATATATATATTTTTATATATATATAAAAATCCTATTTTTTTAAAGTACAGGACAAAAAATACATTGTGAAAAAAGCCAAACAAAAACATTTTATTTCAGATTGTTTTAATTTTTTACATGCATTTTCTATAATTTGCCAAGGCCTTGTTGAAAGGACAGTAGAAACGGATTATGTATATTTTATGCTACTAGAAAGAAATGTGTATTAGTTGTGGGATTCTCACCCTGGTAGTAGTATCTGAGCTTGGATTGATCACCAAGATGATTCTTGGTTTATATAATGTAGTTACCATACCCAAACCTTGCTTTAGGGGCAGGTTTGGTTAAGACCTTGCTTTAGGGGCAGGTTTGGTTAAGACCTTGCTTTAGTGGCAGGTTTGGTTAAGACCTTGCTTTAGTGGCAGGTTCGGTTAAGACCTTGCTTTAGTGGCAGTTTCAGTTAAGACCTTGCTTTAGTGGCAGGTTTGCTTAAGACCTTGCTTTAGTGGCAGTTTCAGTTAAGACCTTGCTTTAGTGGCAGGTTCAGTTAAGACCTTGCTTTAGTGGCAGGTTTGGTTAAGACCTTGCTTTAGTGGCAGGTTTGGTTAAGATCTTGATTTAGTGGCAGGTTCAGTTAGGACCTTGCTTTAGCGGCAGATTCAGTTAAACAAGAACAAAATCTTACGATTTAATTTGATGCAAATACTACCTAGGCAGATAAAATAAAAAGGGGTTATTTAAAAAGAGAAGCTGAAATAAGTGCATGCGATTGGATTGTCTAGGGAGAATGTATGCTTGCCTATGTTTTTTTTGTTGCGATTGCAATCTTTTTAAAGAACAGTGATTAATCATTGTAGCAATCTTACTTCCTCGTGGGATGCAAGCACAGACAACATGTATAAATCTTACAAGAAAAATATTGCATTAAGTGCACCAGCAATAGCATTCTTAGAGATAAAAGCATAAGCACTCAATATTCCAACCAAATATAAGTCCTTTCTTGTTTTCTGATAAAGTGAATGGACACAGGACTCCGGGCTGCTTAGAGTATTGTTAAGCATCTTTAAGATATTTTCAAGATCCATGACATATCAGGATTGCTTGGAAGTCTTCTAAAGTTATGACATATTTGTTTATGTATATGTGCTGCATAGGTGGTATTATAGCTTAGGACTTAGCATTAACGGACAACTGTAGCAAAAAAAATTATTTATTTTTAATTGAAAGATTGCACCAAGAAATAGAAGTGCTTTAATTAAAGAATACAAGTAATGTACCTTTTTTTTTTTTTTTAGCCCTCTTTGCTCTAAAACATTCTATCAGTGAGCAGCCATATTGTTTATAATCTTCATTAGAACTTCATTCATCTTGTGTTAGATGAAGGAAGATCTAATACAAGATTCTAAGAGTCTGCTCGCTGATAGAATGATTTGGAATTTCTGTATAAACCATCTGTGCTTAAAGTCAGTCTAGTCCCCAAACTCACTTTGGTGCAAGATGAAGATTGCTGCTTTTATAGTGCACAAGCTTTTTTCCAGTGTGATTTTATGCAGGAATTCTGCATAAATCAGATTTTTAATATTTGGCTCACGCCCTCCAAAATGATTACCATGCATGTTTACTGCAGGAGCGGCAGCACTGCTTATATAGACACTGAGGATATAACAATTTGTTTCATCTAGTCACTTCCTGTGCTTCTCAAATTGTATTCATTGTGTGAACTCTTAAGTGACCTTGCTCTTGTACACAGTAGGATATCTTAACAGTGCAACACATTGTCTGATTACATCACTAGAGAGACAGGAAATTCCATTCATTTGAATTAAAGTATTCTCATTGGTTCCTGTAGCAAAAAAAAAAAGGAAATGACTATTAGTCAGCTAGTGTGGGCAATCCTGCTTTCTTGCAAACTACTGTAATTTCACAATGTCATCTAGCTGTAAGTATTTTATATTTTAAGCAATACAAATGTAAAATATGCATTTTAAAGTAATTTGAAAGCACATTAATATGCATTAATATTATGGTAGATGCATTTTAGTCACTAGAGTCCCTTTTATGCAATCTTTTAATCTAACATAAGTTGTTGTTTTTTTTTTTTTGGTACAGTTGTCCTCTAAAACCTTTAGAATTATTATTTACATGCCAGGTTACAGCAAAATAAATGACTAAAGTAACTTTACATAAAAAAGTAACACATATATGATATATTCTCAGCACATTATTTTGGAAGTTATACTAATCTTCAGTCTTATTTCCCTTGCTAAAACTATATGATTACATACCCTGATTGGAATTAGGCTACTGGTACAATAATGGTGCTATTCCTATTTACCTCAAACAGATGTCTCTTATCTAATAGCAAGCGGTATGGTCAAGGGATTACATAAGCGTATCGTAAAATCCCATAGAACATAACAAGGAAGAAAATGCAAATTAAATTAGCATAGGTAAACAATAAACTGTAATATGATATGAATCTCTTAAGAAAGTTACAGATCATCAACAAGAGTGTATTACTTAGACAATTACCATTGATTTTTCTAATTCCCATTGGTAAATGGGCAAGATGTTAATGTCACCTAAGAATTAAACAGAGATGCACATTGCCTGATTTCATTATTCTTGGTAACAACAAAATTCCTGTTTCTTATGGACCACACTAGACAATGTATGTTAATAAAACGTTTACATTTTAACAGAATAAAACCTGACAGTACAAGTGCACTTCTGTTGTATATGCACGTGTAGCCAGATGGCCAGGATCACTGGTCAGCTGAATGATACAACCCAACACTGGACTGTTGGCTGAATGTTACAACCTTGCATTGGACTGGTGGTCCAATGGCACAGCCACAACGCCCTAACTGGGCTTCTTAAAAATACATTCAAATATGATTCTATGATTCCAGGTGATGGTCTGGTCATCAGGCAGCATCAGTCAAGGAGCATAATTAAGAGCGATTGTATGAAAATAAGCTCCAAATGAATTGTGTTGTATTTATTTTAAAATATGTTTTGATTGAATATATAGATGATTCAGGGGCTTCCTTATATTTTATTAATGTTAACGCAAATGAGACTTTACATAATGTTCTGTCCTTTAAATATGAATGCATTATGCAGGTTTTTTTCTGACCGAACTATTCCCTGGAGAAGAAAAATTAACATAAAAGAAGTAGGTATTGGAGGTCAGCCACCGAGGTCTGCAGATCTGTTTGATAGGTTTTACAACAAAATACTGTGGAAAATATGTTTTCAATGCTAACGTAATGTAACCTTCTCCTTAAAACAAATATTTCAATACAACAAATGGTGTCCTAATATCATATCTTTTTATACAAAAAGTTACAGCAAGTATAAAATGAATCTACATTAGTCCAATACCATTAGCTAGCTTTTTATGTCCATGATATTGTTTTTTGATTTTGTGGTATTGCTCATTTTATATTGGTTTTGTCATATGACTAAATTGAACCCAATCATGTTTTACCTTGTGTTCTTGCATTGGACCTATACCTAGAGTACTAAGTGGCTTTTCTATTCTCATAGCCCAGTAGCATGTTGCCCCGTCTTTCCTGTCCATTAGCATCTGTAGATCTCTTGAGGCCCAACCTTAAGTAGCTGTGTTCATCTGCTGCTGAGATATTTTACTATATAAACAAATAAGCTGTGAAAACTCACTCTCTTTCTTTTATATTTTTGTTTGAATTCACTCTTGTATAAGACAAGACTAACAAGACTTAATGTCAATGAGTGGGATAAAATGTTGCATAGAAGGATGTGGTCGTAGACATGTCAACGCAAGTGGGAGGAGCACCTGCGAGCGCGCAAGCAACTAATGGTAGCAGTGTGAGATCTAGGCGCCAGCTCCACAGACCGACTGACAGCAACGCCAAATATTAACCGACTGACAGCGGACCTAAGTAAAGAAATCAGATAGAAGAGGAAGCACTCCTGCGTGACCGAGGACTCCTCTTGAGACATTACAAACGGTATCGCACTTCCAGCTATCCTCCCGGGCAATACAAACTCTCAGCTAATGAATGACGAGGAGACCCACATGATAGACGAGAAGGTTGTTTCTTCTAGAGACCGCAAACACTCACATACACCCTCTCCGACACGAGGATAAACCAGAACAGAAGAAACGTAGATAAGTGGCCTTTTAAATCTTACTTTGGCATTGCTGGTTGGAAACACATATAAGTCAGATAATTCCTAATCTTACTTATTTAAAACTATGGGCAGACTTAAATAACATATAAGGGATGTAACACCTTTCACTCATAGCGAGGCTAAGGAATATAACAGACATAAATCTATCTTTGTAGCCAAGTGGATCTTCCATCTCGCTCCGGAAACCCATTTGCTGTCCGAGGCAGTGCAGTAACACCTCTGACGCAGCCACCTATACCCTTATAAACAACTGAATACATCTCAGAGGGGCTGTGTCAGATAAGATTAAACTAATAAGCCTGGAAGAATCCCACTGAGAATGAACGGGGTTGAATCTTTGACACAGATTAGATAACCCGTTCCAGGGAAAATGATCCCAGGCGCAACTGGGCTTGCAGAGCGAGAGGAAATCTGCCTAGGCACAATTGGCCTTACAAATCCCTGACCCAGATTAGATAACCCGTTCCAGGGAAAATTATCCCAGTCACAACTGGGCTTGCAGACCGAGAGGAAATCTGCCTAGGCACAATTGGCCTTACAAATCCCTGACCCGGATTTGATAACCCGATCCAGGGAAAATTATCCCAGGCGCAACCGGGCCTGCAGACTGAGAGGAAATCCGCCAGCACAACTGGCCTTACAAACTCAGAAGAAAACAAACAAGCCACAGGTATGCTCACAGACTGAGAAGAAAATACTCTAGGCATAACTGTACCCTAAGGCTGAGAACAATTAAATTAAGCTCAAAGACACCACTTGGCGGCCTGAAGATAAAAGAGCTGACAAAGTGACTAAAGGGAGCCACATCTTAACGGCTGGTAAATCCAACTAGGACCAGCAGAGGGCGGCTATAGTTTAAAGCTATAATCACAGCTCCTCAGCGGAGACTTTAACCCTGACTCTTCCTCTTTCTTCTTAAGCAATCCTTATAAATGGCTCCTAAGGTGGATAGATCTAACAGATCCGATAAGGACAGAGAAGTAAGATCTGATAAAAAATAGGAATACAGGGAAACCTGCTAATTACATCACTCAAGCGGATCTTTCTACCGTGCTAGAGACTCTCTACCAGAAGATTAGGGCGGACTTAGATCGGAATTTGTCTGATTACATGGAGGAAATCCTCCATCTAAAAACCACTATTCTCTCACAAGCTAAGGAGATTATCCTCCTGCAGCAAAAAGTTGGAGATCTCCAGAGTCAGAAATCCTCTCTGAGCACCGAGATCACGAAAATGAATTTGAAGATAAGCGACATTGAAGATCGCTCAAGAAGGCAAAATTTAAAGATAAGAGGAGTGCCAGAAGAGATTACAGACAAATCCCAATATGTGCTTGAGATACTTCAGACTTATCTGTATCCAAAAGTATTTGGCCCAGTGCCGGTAGAAAGAGCTCATAGACTTCCCAAACCGCCCACCTAACACTCTCTACGAATAGTAGAGATATTATTGTCTGCTTCCAGAGTTATAAGATCAAGGAGATGCTGGTCAGAGAGCTGAGAAAGAACCCTGCAAAAAATCCCAAATTTTCGGATCTCACCATGTTTGCTGACTTATCAGCCTCAACCGAGGATTTAGGAGAAAATTCGCTGAACTAACTCTGCGCCTGAGGAACAATAATATTCCCTTCACCTGGGGTTACCCAGCAAAACTCAGAGTTACATGGGGGGAAGAGAAATTACATTTTCTGGACCCAGATGAGCTGAGGACAAAAATGGACACCTGGGGTCTGTCACACTAAACACTGTTACATCCTTTCTTTTTGCTCTTTCCAGGACTATCTTGGAGGCGAGGGGTTGAGGAGCAACTTTCCGGGAACTCTTTTTTTCTTTTCTTTCTCCTATTGGGGGATTATTCACAATGCCTTTACCTGTCCAAATGCGCCATGCGCTGGGACCGGAATGAGAAATGACTCGGAGGACACTCTCCCTTCTCCCCTTTCTATCTTTATTATGATAGTTTTGATATTTTGTTTATTGCTTATACTCCTAAATATGCAACACTGATAAGATAAAAGGGAAAATAAGTGGCACCTTCACTAGTTACTCTCATCTTAGGTGACTCTAATCCGTAGAGTTAGAACACTTAGGTTTTTTTCACTCTTTTACTCAATACTCAGATCCGTCATAATCAATCACGATGTATAGAGCTAAAAACCTGCAGACGGGATGGTGGGGAGGAGAGGGAGAATGGATTCCCCCCCCTTTTTTTTTTCTTCTCCCCCTCTTCCCCTCATCTGTGCCCTCTCTGTTCCCCTCTCTCCCTCCCCTGAAAACACGTATTATCACAAAATAAATGTCATGATTGCTGTCAATTGATTGTATCACAAAACACTGTTAAGATAGGAGGGGATATTGTTATAGTCTCATTGTTACTTATATTAGTATCTGTAATTACACTGTAAATAGCATGTTCAATGTCCACAGATTTAATTATAAAATGCTGATAGGATAACAGTCGATATAAGTATCACTTTCACTACTTGTATTTGTCCTAAATTGATCATAATGTAGAGTTAAAAAAATATTTAGTTAAAAGGGTATCCCCCCTGTTCGGTTTTCCTTTTTTGTTGTTGTTGTTCTCTGGTTTTTAGTTTCCCACCCCACGTTTCCTACGTCCTTCAGCAGTAGGAAAGTGAATAAAAGAAAGCTCGCAGGTGCTCCCCGTAAGTTTCCCAGATGGTTCAGGGAAACGAATCCCTTACATGCCTGACAGACTCGTCTGCAGGCACATTTAGAGGGCATGATAAATGGATGATGTATGAACGTAGTTGAATGAATGATCCTCCTTCCGGTGATGTCCTCGGGGGGGGGGGGGGGGGGGTGCACCCCTGGGCGCGGCCCCTCGAGCAGCAAGGGAGTTTATTAGATGACACTTAAAATCGTATCTATAAACGCACGTGGCCTTAATTCACCTCACAAAAGAGTATTTCTTTATGACCTCCTGATAAAGGAATCTGTCGACATTGCTCTTGTCCAAGAGTCACATTGTATAAAAGATCAGAAAACCTACTGGAGATATAAGAGATATCCGCACATCTTTCGGTCCTCTCTAACCCACGGGAAGTAGCGATAATATTTGCCGAAAGGCACAAATATGAGTATATCTTCCACGAAACTGATAAGGAGGGCCGCAGACTGATACTAATTTGCCAAATTAATCACACAATATACACAATTATGAATCTCTATGTACCCTCAGATCATCTTAGCCAATTCTTAAAATCAGTGCTACAAAGAGTAGGCAAAATTGCCAAAGGATTGGTGATCATAGGCATCATCCTCGATGTTGAATGAGATAGACGCTTGACAAAAAAATGTAAATATGATAAAGAACTCGGGCGAAGGGCAGAGAGATTTGCGGATATCCTTGCTCACTTCAATTTGTACGATGTTT
This sequence comes from Pelodytes ibericus, assembly GCA_036172795.1. Lineage (NCBI taxonomy): Eukaryota > Metazoa > Chordata > Amphibia > Anura > Pelodytidae > Pelodytes > Pelodytes ibericus. The sequence continues at coordinate 118,174,581 of CM069861.1, read as the reverse complement.
GGCGGGTGCAGAACCCGGAGGAAAGAGATCATACATTCCCCTCATTAGTCCATTCCTCCTACTCACAAATAGATTTTTTTTTTATGCTGGGCCCAACCCTGGACAGGTGCTCCGGGTCTCGGATTGGACTCATCACGTGGTCGGACCACGCTCCTGTTTTTGTGGAGATTGGACAGAAAGCCAAATACGGGACTAGAAACTCTCACTTCAGATGCTTCTCAGTCGGATTTTCTAGCGCAGGCAGAAACAACTGAGAAATTTCTGAGAATTTCTGAGAAACAACGATACAGGAGACACCTCAGATACTAATCTTTGGTGCTCCATGAAATGCTTCCTGCGAGGCTACCTGATAAAACAGGACTCCTGTAAGAAAAAACAGAGAGGAAGACCTCTAGCGGATCTCTATATAATATTAGCCAGATTAGAACGAGATAATAAGCGGAACCCTACAATCCAAGGGAACACAGAAATAGCTGAGATAAGGAGAGCAATCATAAAGAAAATCCAGGAAAAAGCGGACTATACATTAATGAAGCTTAAGCAGAGATGGTATTGTGGAAATAACCAGGTTGGACAAGATCTTACAAATACACTGAGACAGCTTAATAAAAAAAAATAGAATCAAAAAAATTATATATAATGGCAAAATATGTTTATCCCCCAAGGATATTGGAGAAGCGTTCAGCACTTATTACGAATCCTTATATAATCTGCCCCACGTCAAGGTGGAGTACGCAGATCTCGCTGGATTCCTTGATGATCTTTCTCTACCTGAACTCCCGGTAGAAAAATTGGAAATCCTCACCCGCTCATTTACGCGGTCGGAGATTTCAAAGGCAATATTCGGGATGAGAGTTGGTAGCGCACCCGGGCCGGATGGTTTTCCAGATCTCTTCTATAGAATCCTTGATCCAGTGATTACCCCTATATTGGAAAAAGTATTGATGGGGACACAGCTTTTCCAAATGAAATGCTAGAGGTTCAAATACTCCCAATCCTGAAGACCGGAAAGGATCCAACCCTGGTCATTAATTACCGCCCCATCTCCCTAATTAACCAAGACATCAAAATATACTCCAAGATTTTAGGTCAAAGACTGAACCAGGTTATTACAGCTCTGGTTACCTCGGACCAGGTAGATCATGTGAAGATAACACCCGCAGGGTTCTCGACATATTAGAGATAATACATCAAGAAAAAACTCCCTCACTCCTTCATGCATTAGATGCCGAGAAGGCATTTGATAGAGTTAATTGGGGCTATATGTCGAGCACCCTGCAAGCATTTGGCCTAACCGGTCCGTTCCTGGACAGGACCCTTGCATTATACTCTAACCCGAGGGCTAGGGTGGGCGGCCCATTCATGGATTCAACTTTGTTTGAAATCAGGAATGGGACTCGCCAGGGTTGTCCATTGGCCCCACTTTGATATGCACTTTCCATTAAACCTCTAGCGGCAGCACTGCGCAATGCCGCGGATGTTAAGGGTATTAGAGTCTGTAACAGGTCCCATACCATACTGCTTTACGATGTGATGCTAACGCTTGCCACTCCTCGATGCTCAGTACCTGTAATGCTAGATGTAGTAGCAAAGTTCTCTGCCCTTTCAAATTATCGACTTAACACAGCTAAAACCCAGGTTATTTCATTACATCCAGATCCCCGACAAAGAGATATATCAGAAGACCTAGGTCAAAATATATGCACTACCACTGCCATTGACTATTTAGGAATTAAGATCACTCCCATTTTAGAAAATGTCATCCCTATTAATTATTCAGTTCTGTTGTCAGAAATCAAGAACACCTTAAATACTTGGAAGATGTTTGAATTGACATGGCTAGGCCGGTTAAATATCATCAAAGCATATATAATCCCGAAAATACTTTACCTGCTCAGAGCTATCCCTTATAGAATTCCTCTAGATACATTGAAGCAGTTTGAGAGATAATTTTTGAGATTCATCTGGAATACAAAGAGGCCAAGGATAGCAAACAAGGAATTAAAGAGAAAATTAAGCAAAGGTGGACTAGGCCTACCTGACTTAATTAAACTCCAGAACGCATCCCAACTATCACACTTATTGGCATGGAGAGTAAAGAAACAGGCTGATCTGGGCTGGCTTGATATTGAGAGGGTTGCGATGGGCGGCTCGGTCCCATTCCTCTTTCAGTGGATGGACCCAGCCCACTTCAGAAAACAGATATGAGAACAGAATTGTCAGAACACTAATTGTCAGAACACTGTTGACTCAGGATGCCCCAGTAGAAACAATCTCAACCCTGATTCAGGATATATCTCTATCTAGATCGAGGACTTGCTCAGGAACGATAGTCTGCTCGCCTTCTCAGATCTACAGACACACTTTGGACTACCAACTGCAGAAGTTTTTACATATTTAAGAGTAAAGCACTGTCTTAGGAATGAGGACATTCCTCCCATTGACAAATTGGGTGATTTCATGGAGACAGCTCTTTGTGCTCCAAGAAGAATAATCTATAAACTGATGGCCTTCCTGGAGGAGCTTCAGCCAGAAAGGAAATCGGGCGCAATACTCAGATGGGAATCTGATCTCAGTCTAGACGAAACCCAGCAGAAATGTAGTATGGCCTGGCGTTCCACCAGGAGGGCCACCCACTGCGTAAACCTACAGGAGCAATACTTTAAACTGGTTCATTGCTGGTATCTAGTTCCAACAAGACTATTTAAATTCCACCAGATATCAGATGATCTGTGCTGGAGGTGCCGAAAAAAGACCAGTGTAATCAGATACATATATGGTGGGCATGCAGCACTCTGGAGCCTCTGAAAAGAACTCTGACGAACAAGTGTGAGGAAGTTCTAGGTATACTCTTTCAGCTGACACCTCAGACATTCCTGTTCCACATTGATATTCCAGGTGGAGATAGGTACAGCAAAACACTTTTAATCAACATCTTAATGGCAGCAAAACAGTGTCTTGCCAGGTATTGGCGAAGAGGGGAGCTCCCCACCTGGCCAGAAATAGAAATCAAACTAACTAAACAAGCAGGCGCAGAAAGGCATTATAATAAAAATAAAGAGACTAGGGAATTCTATTTAAAGACCTGGGAAAATTGGAAGTCGGAGTAGAACTAAAAAGTCCCTGATGCATAGAACGGACACGGTTAGTGATTGGGGGGCCGCGCTAGCGGGCGCTTCACCCCCTCGGTGCGAGGACGGAAACGGGAGGTCGGAGTGAATGTTAGTGTGGCTGCATTTTTAAATGGAAGTGAATGGTGTGTAGCACGCTCGGATCACTGAAGCTTTCGACCTTATCTCTGGCTACTCCCCTACCCTGACTCCGGGCACTCTGAAATATGAGAGGCAGGATAAGTATTAAGATTAATGCCAGGAGGCAAGAGGAGCCGAATGTAGATACAGAAGTATGAAAATGTAGCCAGAGGAAAACATAGGAAAGAGATTTTTAATGGTTAAATCACTGTTCGGAAAAGACTAATAATCTCCCATGACGTAATATAACTGGGGAAAGTGATCCTTGTAGCCCAGGGTAATTTTATGGAACAAGTCGTTCTTTTATAATAGTATTTACACATTTTTTAATTGCCTTCTGTACTGAAAATTAATAAAGATGAATAAATATATAAAAAAAAAAAATGTTGCATAGAAATGCTATAGTACATTACATATACATGACATGATGGTGAGTATGGCAAATCATGTTAATCCAATAGGAAAAAACGATAATAAGAAATATCTACTTTGTTGAATTGTACATTATTTTAGAACTCCAAGTGGACTATCATAGTACAAATACTTCCTGCTGATTTTGAGTGTATTATATGATGGAATCAAAGAGTTTGTATATTACACTACTGGCCATGTACTTAATCAGTGTTCATATAGGGTGTGAGAAGAGTGGTGGGTTTGCTGGGTGAAAACAATTATACTTGTGAACATGACTCAAAACCTTATGTTCTACTCTTGAAGATAAGGGTTTGCTTGTAGCTCCCTTGCAATCACTCCCTATTGTGTTACAAATAGATCAGGTTTGTTTTACTTACTTTTTCCTTTTTGTACATTCCAGGAATTATACAATGTCTTTGTACAGTTAATGAAATGTTTTGAATTTTGCAATAATTCATGAAATGTGCACAATGATTTCTGCTCATTTTGTGAATTCAATGCACAATTTATGAAATTGGGTGGTCTTGTGCAAGAGCTATGTGCAATTAATGAAATGGGAAAGATCCTACCAGAGTCCACTCAACCACTTGCTGTATGATTAACTGTGTATTTACAGTGATTATTCAATCATCCATTTCATAATTATATGCAATAATTAGAAATCTCCAGTGTGGGAGAAAGGAATGAGAATGATGGGATAGAGTGATTAAGGAGGTTTTGGGTGTTATGTATAAATACTCCCACCCATGAAGGTATTGGGAAATTATACATTTCTTATGTATAATGGAAATTGCACCTTTTTTTTTTTAACTCTGTTGTTCTCTGAAACCTATCAAGTGCTAAAAAGACTTGGTTGTTTCCCCATTAATTTGCCACATCTAATTTTCCCATTAATATGCCCCTCTTTGCCCTTTAGTATTTCAAAGCTAATATGCCACAACCAGTATGCCCATTAATATGTCACAACCAGTAAGCACATTAATATTCCACAGCCAGTATGCCCATTAATATGCCACAACCAAAATGCACATGAATATGCCACAAAAACCGGCTTCCCCTCTCCTCCCCCTTCCCCAGTACTTACCTTAGCGAGATACAGCAGCCTTCCATGCTGCCTCTCTCATGCTGCCTCTCTCATGCTCCCCATGCAATGATCTGATTGAGCACCGGAAGGTCACATCACCCTGGTGCTCTGATATCAGATCAGCTTGCCGTTATGCGAGAGAGGCAGCATGAGACCGTTTGATCTCCCCGGCCTGCACCTCTGCTGTCACATGTTTTAATTTTTGTAATTTTTTTTTTACAAGGGCTGGTACCTGTCCCAAAGGAGAAACAAAGTCACTCTATCTGCCTAGCAGGGAGGGATTTATTTCCCTTTCTGCAGCTAATTACTACAGCTGAGCAATGGGTTGGAGACAGTCTGAATTTGGACCTTATTTCTTCCAGTTACCTGTAAACTGAGAAGTGGAGCACAGGGACTGTCTAGTGACCAAAATGTATCTTGCAAATGTTAATGTTAAAATATTTATGTGATTTCAAAGTACTTTAAAATGCATGTTTTACATTTTGTATTGCTTAAAATTTAAAATACTTACAGCTAGATGAAATTGTGAAATTACAGCATTTTGCAAGAAAAAAAAAAGTCAATTTCCTTTTATTTTTACTGTAGGAACCAATGAGAATAATTTCATTCAAATGAATGGAATAACCTGTCTCACTAGTGAAGTCATCAGACAATTTGTTGCACTGTTAAGAGATCCTACTGCGTACAAGAGCAAGGACATTCATAGTCCACCCAATGTATTATATTTCAGCAGCACAGGAAGTGACTAAATGAAACAAAACGTTATATCCTCAGTGTCTATATAATCAGTGCTGCCGCACCTGCAGTAAACATGCAGAGTAATCAATGCTTAAGTCAAATATTAAACAGGTGATTTATGCAGAATGCCTGCAACAAATCACACCGGGAAAAAAAGCCTGCGCACTATATAAGCAGTAATCTTCATCTTGCACCAAAGTGAGTTTGGGGACTAGACTGTCCCTATAAAGTGAAAATGGAATTTGAACAGTTTAGCTTATATACATGAAAAACTCTGACTTTAAATTCTGCATCTTTTAACCTTAATGATTTATGACTAAATAGACATTTTTAAAACGTCATGCAAGTAAAGGCTGATTATCTGAAAGGAGATCAAAATACAATATGTATCACTTGGATGGTGTCATTAGTGTCCTTGTAACTCTGCGTCTACCTTCAGAAAATGATAAATGTTCATACTTTACAGTCCATAAAAGGGATGTACATTCTATTTTGCAATTCCTAGCAGTGATAGATATGACTAATACTGCCACTCTCCACCTAATGATTGTTAATTGTATGAAAAATTCAAAATCCACTTTATTTGCGTGCACGGAAATCTATAAAGTGAGCAGCTAGAGAAACATAGCATTTGCATCCTGTAAGCCAAAAGGGAATTTTACGCTATGTAACACATTTTGCACATCCAATTCCGTAAAAAGTTGGCAACAATATATACATAAAAATATGCCAAACTGCCTTGGCAGGGTTATAGAATATTTGAATTTAGCATCATCTAGTGGTAGGTAAGATCTCTAAAATGTATAAAGCATGGTCAGGTTCCAACTTGGCACAGTAACAGAATCTGACAATTTGTGCTAAGTACATACAACTGTGGTAACAGAAACTATATAAATGATCCCTAATGTGTACATGTATGCCCTTAGCTCATTATCAAAGTTTAAAAACAGCTGCCTATCCATAAGTCCAATATAGACTGTGGCATAGATCTAACGCCATTTGTAAACAAGAAACATGATTAATTGCCTAATACTTCATTCCAGAAAATCCCAAATATACTATTGAATGTAGATAATAGCTTAAGCCTTTTAAATACAATTTGGCTCAATCCTTGCCTTCTAACAAACGTTGCCATGCGAAAGCACTCCAGACTATTACAGGACTTTCAGAACCCTTAACAGTAGGAAACAAGCAATAAGGGTTTTAAGGTCCCTTCTGTTGGCATCATACACGCACTATGGTGTAAAACAAGTGGATGATGGTGACCATGTGACCATATAACATTTCTCCAATGTGCATTGTCTGGCGTGCTCAGTGAAGTGCAACTTAACTGTACCATCTGGCTCTCTGAAGCTTTTTCTCACTCTTACTTTTTGCAAATGACTTGTTCACTTTGAATGCAGACATGACCTTGAAATCTGCCCCTTGTGAAATATTAGCCAGTTGAGCTGTCTTTGTAACTATCTGTGGCAGATCAAGGGTTAATCACATTAAGTCCAGTGTTAAAAAAATTATACAATAAAGCCCTTTCAAAATGGCTAAGATCTTCCCTTAGTGAAATTGTCATTAAAGGGACAGTCTAGTGGCCACAATGCATCCTCCAAATATTAATGCATATTAATGTACTTTCAAAGTACTTTAAAATACATGTTTTACATTTTGCATTGCTTAAAATATAAAATACTTACAGCTAGATGAAATCGTGAAATTTCTGCAGTTTCAAAGAAACCAGGACTGCCCACACTGGCTGAGTAAAAGTCACTTCCTTTTTTTTTTTTGCTGCAGGAACCAATGAGAATAATTTCATTTAAATCAATGGAATTTCCTGTCTCTCTAGTGATCTCATCAGACAATGATTGTTAAGAGATCATACTGTGTACAAGAACAAAGTTACTCAGAGGCCACACAATGTAATCACTTCGAAGGGCACAGAAAGTGACTACATGAAATAAATCCTCAGTGTATATATAATCAGTGCTGCCGCACCTGCAGTAAACATGCAGTATAACGACTGGGGAGGGTTTGCGTCAAATGTTAGAAATGTGATTTATGACTACATCAAATCACACTGGAAAAAAGCCTGTGCACTATACAAACAGTAATCTTTTAAGGCAGAGAAAATCAAATATTTAGAGGCAATTTTCAATGTATTTGAACATTTCCCTAATGTTTTATTTTGTTCATATGCATGTTATATGTTTTGTTGTTTTACACACTTAACTTTCCTGTTCTATTTTATTTTAAAGTATTTTAAGAAAATTATATTATGTAAATCGTGTTAGTTATGAAATATACCTAGTTTCCATGTGAAAGCAAACAGTACACTCATATATAATACATACAAACACATGACCAACTTGGGAAATATATGTAAAGAGTTGTTTCCACGTCTGCGAAGTTCTGCCTCAAATGAACATATAAAGTATATGATTCTGTGTTAAGGATAAGTAGATTACTAATAGTGTTGTGTGGTTATTTGCTGCAATTGCCATTTTGTTTCCACTTCTCAGCACTGCTTTGTGCATTTGTTTCATGAGTGCCCGCCCACTAGCAGTCTGTTATTCTGTTTCCAAATTGATGACATTCTCACTTGGCTGAAACTCTTAGTTTCAATATCTTTGCTCAGATAAGCAAATGTATAATAATTATGTATTTCCTGTATGCCTAGATGAATGCAAAGGGTCTGGAGGTAAGAAAAGGCTCAACAAAGATGTACATGCTCAATAAACTGGGTTAATAGTACTGATGTTTTAAGGATATGCATTAGTAAAATGACTTGAGATATTAGGACATTCTGTAAATTGCATCTGTAACTGGAACCTTGAGACCTTCACTAAAAGTTTAACTTATGATGAACAACCTTTATATGTAGGTTTATGGAGTGATGATGGAAAAATATCTTACATTCTCCTTGCCCCTGATCTCTCTAAATCTCTCCTGGATTTCAACTCTTTTTCTACTATGTCTCTTTAAACACTACCTCTCTAAAAGTGAACCTCTTCTCTTTCTTCCCTCTAATACTTTTGTATACACTTGAAAAACATCATGTTAGAGGGGATATAATAATTTTATATAAATAAAAGCAGAGCGGAAATAAAGAGCTCCCAAGTAACCTGATTACTAACAGGAAGAGGTCATCCTCTGAGACTGTAAGATTGAAGATTTCATAGAAAACAAAGGAAGAGACTCTTTACAGCAATGATAAGAAAGGTATGGTGCTATCAAATACAATAGATGCCTTCAAAAGGGGTCTGAATAGTTTTCTGGAACAGAACATAAAAAAAAAAACGTTATCTTTAAGTCTCTATTTTCCCTCTTTAAAACCAAACATAAAGGGCAATTAATAATGTAATCAACATTAATATTTAGCCAGGTTATGTCTAATAGCCAAATTGTGGAGTAATCTCAATTTGGCTCTTCAATATGGACAATCTTGGCCAAAATTCGTGATTTTTTTGGAGAATTGAACATATTAGGGCCAAATATAGAGTAAAAAAAATGAAAGTGGTTAATTCACCTGACAATTGCTAAATATGTGTCGTAATAACATATATAATAACATAATAACAATATATATATATATTTCTTTGAAATCATGATAGAAATTTCAAAAAAAAAAAGAAGCTATTAAGGAATAAATGGTGGAATTATCACCTCAAGTAAAACACTGGCTACCCCTAACAGCCAGATTCACATTCCAAAAGAGCTGGAGTCTCACTGTTGTAGTCCATAACAGCTGGATTGCTAAATTTGCTGCACATAACAGCTGGAGTCTTCAAACAGCTGCAGTGCAAAACAGCTAGTGATGATCTTGTCAATTTAAACAGTTGAATTGTAAGATTTGTAGACTGCAACACCAGGCAGAGTGACATATAGTTCATCACATAGGGTAGGGGAGGGCTAGCAACTTTTTGCCTGTTGGGGGGTGGGAGGACAAACCCAGTTTAGTGGCCCATGGGGAAACTTCATCAGCCCACTCGTTATGATCAGAGATATAGACAGATATGTCCACAGATAATGTACAAAGATTGATAGACAAACAAGATAATTAAATAGAAACATGGAAAGTACTACACACTGTGGTATTTAGAAGTGAAATGTGGTGCAGCTCCAGTCCACTGAGTGAGGTTAGAGAGCAGCCTGGTATTAAACAACCCTTCTTGCCACCCCTGAAAGATGGATTATTAGATTTGCAGTCCACATCATCTGTACTAGTATCAGGTAATAATCCACAACACCTTGAGGTTACAGATTTGCTACAAAACATGCCATATAGTACTAAGAGGAATCCTCTATAATAATCCTCAAGTGTCTCTGCGTCCAGTCCCTGTGTCTGTGGGATTGCGCTACTGCGCATGTGCCCCACGGACAGCCGTTGCTAGGGCAACAGGGACGCTCACGGACACAGGGACTGGACGCAGAGAAACATCATACTATAGCGTCCCTGTTGCCCTAGCAACGTCGAGGACATGCGCAGACCCGCCACTTCAAGTTTCGCCCGGCCACGCTAAGGTGGTAAGTAACACGGGGGGGGGGGGGGGGGGGGTTGGGGGACATAAGGGGGCAACATAGGGGCAAGCACCCTGGCGAGGGGGGAGCCTTGAGGGCTGCCTCATCTTGATGGGAGTTGTGATCCCCCTGCTGCATCAACAATAATACAGCAGGAGGATCACAACTCCCATCAAGATGAGGCAGCCCTCAAGGCTCCCCCCTCACCAGGGTGCTTGCCCCTATGTTGCCCCCTTATGTCCCCCCCCGTCCACATATGTTCTAGCACCCGTTAATTTAATGGGTTCAATGTCTAGTATAGTATAATTTACTGAGAATAGTGCTATTGTCAGTTTGACAGAGTTCTTGCAGACCATATAGCATGCAGTAATACTCCTCTAAGGGAGTGCTAAATTTAGCATTATTTGTGTTGGATTGTCTACATGCTAAACACACGTTTGGATAGCAGATTGACTGCTGAATGTGTCGATGAACCATGTGTGCCAGTCATTTTAATTTTGGCACTAAATTAAGTGATAAAACCCTGTTCTGTAACCTATTACTAATTGTAGGAACATGTGGGATTATAGCTTGTTTATTGATGCTTTTCAGCTTTTCTTTAATTTTTTGGTTAATTAAAAGGAAACTCATAATTGTTTTATGGTTTTTAGCTGTTTCTAATTTTTACTGCAGATGGTTTAGTTGAATCTCAATCTCTGATACTTCCCCATAGCAGAAGAATGAATATTATAAACACACATTCATTGTACGTTTCTTTCAGCCAGACAATCTGTTTTTTCATATGTGGCAATTAATAGGCAATTTCAGATGTTCAGCATTTACGTTTTTATTCTCTAAATTGTATTTTATTCTGGATTCTATAGTAAAGTTTTTGCCCCTATTTTGGATTTATTTTCATGCCCGTAAGACTCTGTTATCACAATAATGTGTATAGTGTCAAGAAAAAGTAAATTAAGTACATATTTTTCTTCATTAATTGGTCATACACTGTGATATTAACTTTATCTAAATCACAAGTGTAGACAATCACAATGTTGTTAAGTTAATACCACACAAGGATAATGTTTCATAAAAATAGCGAACCCTTGGATTTAATAACTAGGGTCTGCTGCATTACGCATCTTCTACTGAGCTTCAGCTGGCAGACAGCCACTCTGACATGATCCTGTATTACACCTTGATAAACGTGGGAATCCACTTTGCCGTCGATGATGGCAGGGTGTTCTGGGCCCAAGGAAGCAAAGGAGTCTCAAATCATGATGCTTCCTCCACTGTACTTTGGAAATGGAATGATGTTTTCATGTTGGTATGAGGTACTCTTTGTATGCTATGCATAGTGCTACATGTTCTTCCTGAACAACTCAACCTTAGTTTCATCAGTCCAGAAAACATTTTTCCAGTAGTGTTGTGGATTGTCAAGGTTTTCTTTGGTGCTTTTTTTTGGGGGAAAGCAGCGGCTTTGTCTATGCTTTTCTTCCATGGACCCATGCCTGTTCCATGTTAGACTCATTGACAGAGATACTAACAAGTTCCAATTATTGCATTAAGCCTTTAGCTTTTACTTCAGGGTTCTTTTTTTACCTCATTGAGCATTCTGCATTGTGTCCTTGGAGTCCTCTTGGCTGAGCACCCACTTCTAGGAAACATAGCTACAGTACTAAAGCATCTCCTTTTATAAGCAATTTTTTTAACTGCTAATTATCTAAACTCTTACTTCATAACCCTTTCCAGCTTCATGCAAATCAACAATTCTTGATCGTAAATCTCTTTTTTTGAAGCATGGCTGACAACAGCAGATACTTCTTGTGAATAGCAAACGCAAAATAGAATAGTCAAAGTAGCTCTAAACCAGACTTCCAATACTGTTTCATTGAATGGTTTGCTAACTCCTGGCTCTAAATAGCTTTTGTTAAAGTTTTCCTTCCCACACTGTTAGTCTTAGCAACTGGAAGTCACATGTTCACGGAAGTCCAATGTTCTTCCCTGACTTCCCTAGACAAGTGGGGAGAGTGAGAGGCAGCCTGAGCAGCATACAGACATCGAGCTGCCTTTCACTCTAATCTCAGATCTAATTTTGTGTGTGTTGTTACATTTTCCAGGATCTTGATCCATGTGAGCTACAGACCTCATAACTTATGTTTGGTGCTAGTAGTGTTTGCATTTATTTAATGCACAAAACGTTTTATGTTTGTACATCTCACTGTTGTTTGTACTGGACGGGAGACTCAAGAGGGTTACAGCAACTTAGCTATTTATGTATTCTTTTGAGGCAGAGTTCCTTTTTAGTATTATAATGTTACTAAAATTAGAACTATTTTCACTGTTCTTTCCCTTACTCCCTCACTCCTTTCTACTTTCCGTATCCCTTTTAAATAGTCTTATTGGGCCAAAATGTATATTTTGGGGTAGGCATGACTTTTATTTCTAGAAATGTTTGTTCTTTAGCAATATGGCTGAATTACATTTCATCAGCCAAACAAAATATAGAATGATTGGCCCGCAGATTGTTTTATCTTAAACAAACACATTGGGGTAAACTTTATAGTACATAAAAGGTTTAAAATATCTAGATTCCCCTTCCTTACTTGCTTTTTGTCATGTTTAACAGCATTGTGTGATTCAGAGGCGGTTTCTAAGTGCAGCATTGGCAGAACACTGCAGTGTTCATTATTTTAAGTGGCCTATCTTTAGATCTCAACTGTGTTCAATCTAAAGCAAGTCATCCAAAAGGAGAGTCTGCACTCTGCAGGCCATTTTTTGACATCTAAATTTAAGCATCCATGAGTCAATAGCTACAAAAAATGATTTTAAAACATAGCACCTTGATTTCTGGTAACTTCTACTAAAGGATTATTGTGAAAAAAGAGATAAAATAAATGAAACATTGTTGAACTTTTTGCTTTGATGCTGAATTTGCCATTCTCTTTATTATACCATGTTGTATAGTAGCAATCAAATTTGTATTGTTATATATGTTTTATAAAACCCTTAAGCCAACCTGAAGGAAGCAAGGGTTAAACAAGTTGGAATGTCCCTTTAAAATATTATCAAGTGTACCAGCATCATTTTATCTAGTCAGGGTTTCCCTTCAGATACACTGAAAATGAATGGGATTATTTTCTGCTGGGAGTGTGCCTTTAAAACTGCCAAACAATTTGCATAAAATCACATGGAACCAGAAGAATCTTTTTGTGGCTCAGATTTACAGATTGAAGTGTAGTTTTTTCACTACACCCTTTGCGTTACCGGGAAGCACTGCTGTGGCAGCATCCATGTAGTTACATGTACACAATGTTCAAAGTCACTTGTTTTATTTGTAGATATAGAACAATTGTCTATGTTAGTAGAAGTCCATTGACAAGTCATATAAAATTGCTGGGAATTCATGTAATCAGTATTCTCTTTGCTGACTAAGACATCTGCAAACCATGGCAGGATTAAAATACTGTGTATTTTTAGAATTGATGTGACCTAGATGCAACACAAAAACAGTTCATTTCATTCAGTATACTCTGTATCCATGTCACAAATTTATACACACTCATATATGGTAAAGACACGCAAAATACATGATAAATGGCACAATCTCCATCATGTAATCATGACAAATATTTAAACATTTTTCTACATGGTAGATGCAGAAAGTGAGTGCTTAAATTCAGTAATGCACAAGTCTTTAATGGACCACACTTACTCATGTTGTTAATGAGAGAATCACCATGGCTGGTTTATTACCTACTATAAATAAAAAGTGACCCATATAACAAACATCATAGCAGAATTTTAACCCATTCGGAGTGCTTATCCCAGTATGTCTCTAGTGTATGTCCCAAAGCCAAGAGCTAGTGGTCATGTGTCATTAGTTAAACTCTAGTCCCTTATGAAATGGAGAAATAGAAACGCATCTCATTCCTTCACCATTTTTCAACTTTCCAAGTTACGTAAGTACAAATTTAGACAAATTCACTTTAAAAAAACTTGCAAGTCGACCTCCTCTTGCTTTTCACCAACACAAATGCCTTGGTAATTATGACAGGGAGCTTGAAGCCATTTAGCAGGATCCCTGTCCCGATAATAACAATGTGGAGGGCAGGGACACTTTCTCTGGACCTCCATATTTATATTCAGTCCAGGAACATTGGCAGCTCCTGGAACTGTTCTTTGTATAGGGGGGCAGGTCTACTTGCTCACACCCTCGATATGTGTTATGGATCTTGGGGGACATTTGAGGAGACCCAGGACTCAATTTTTTTGGAGGTATTTTTAAACAGTTGTTATGGGGAAAGGAATTTTCAGGCTTTTCAAAGCTGACCTAAAAATATTTTTTTTCCTTCCCCTATTGAAATTAATGGGAGCGAGGTTCATCTCACTCCCGCTCATCTCAGCAGACTTCAACTCATCTCGGTCTATGCAGAATGGTTAGTGAATGCCATTTTGCAAGGGGCGAGCCTGTTTGAGGTTGGCAGTCGAGATTAGTGCTAATGTCAACATCCAATCTTGAATTGTAGTGACTACAACCCACTGGTTACGTAGGGAGGAAAGCAAACACTAGGACGCTTACTTCCTCCAGGGCCTACTTATAGGCATGGTTTGTTGAGATGCTTAAATTATTGTCTGACATAAAAGAACTTGTTCACCATTATTCACTAATATGGGCTTGCCTGTGTGACTGGTACTCACTTCCGTACTTGTCTCCGTTAACTAGTAATATTTTTAAAAAATGATAAAATAATTGAAAAGGCAACTAAATCAGAAAAATATAGACCCACTCTATTATTATTGTAATGTTACTCTCTCTTTACAGATATTCATTTCCTTTCCTATTCCTATATACAAAATACCAATGTACACCACATAACCTACTTACACTTTGCACCTTTTTATGAATAAGCAGAGGTCAATATATAGAATCCTGGCAAAATATTTGTTCTAAATCTCAGTTGACTTGTAATCTGTAAAAAACCATACATTTGTTAAAAATAATAGCTTTAATACAACATACAGCTCTGTATGGTGAATAAATAAGGCTAGTCACAATGCACACATAGCCAGATTTTCTTGAATATGTCATAAAAGAATTATAAGGTGTTATTTTTAACTTTAATATAAGGTAGTATCATGTGCTATAAATAATAAAAGTGTCAGGTTTGTTATTTCTAAGTGTTTTATTACTCTGGAATTCTTGACCTGATTTTTGCTCTTTAACTCCTTTGTCTCATAACATAACTGGCTAAATTCAGGTTTTGGCTCGTTTTCTGACTGCTATAGAGGAGTTAATTCTTTGAAACTGCCTGTCTGCTAATAGTGGTGTTAATTCTCTGAAACTGCATCTGTCTGCCAATAGTGATATTAATTCTCTGAAACTGCCTCTATCTGCTAATAGTGATGTTAATTCTCTGAAACGGCATCTGTCTGCTAATAGAGGGGTTAATGCTCTAAAACAGCCTATCTGCTCTTAGAGTGGATAATTTTCTAAACCTGCCTATCTGCTAATAGAGGGAATAATTTCCTAAACCTACCTATCTGCTAATAGAATGGGTCATTTTCTAAAACTTCCTATCTGCTAAAAGAGGGGATAATTCTCTGAAACTACATATCTTCAGTCTTTGTTCTTAAAAAGAGCATGTGATGAACATGAACCCTTTGTCTCCCTGTGGGACCTCATGGTGAACAACCAAGTAGAAGCTCTAACTCTGAATAATTCCCTTTCAACATATTATACAAATTCCTTATCTGAATAACAATCCAGCATGACTAACATTTCTCCAGTCAGGAATGAGGGGTGTCAATATATTTAAATTAACTCTGTACCATGTGATCTTCTGGTTTTATATTAATTCCCTATTTTATATCACCAGGTGGAGCTATTGGCTAAAATATTCTCTTAATTAATATCCAGACCAGAGATGGTTAATCGCTATTAGTGAAATTATTTTATAATCATTTACAGTATCTTTCATTTATCTCTGCACAGTGCTTCATAATGAAACAGTGCTAAAAAGCCTATTACCTTCCTTTTCCTGTTGTTTGCTTGATACACTGTATCCAGCAGGGTATTATACTATTTATATGAACAGGAAACAGCAAGGTTTCCATAGAAAGATAATTATTTGGGAGAATGTTCATGTGTAGTGCACATGTCTTTATTGTTCTGCTCTCCATCCACTTCTAAGAGGTCAGACTTGAACTATGAGAAGACGGATGAAGCTGCCAGGCTGTGCAGTATTCATCGTGAAGCACTGCACAGAGGTCCGAAATGGCTGGCCATCAGGCAGTAATCTCTGTTACCGATAGCAGTACCAATGAAAAATCATAATGCCCCTTTAATTTATTCAAGGAATTCGGTCATGTCAATCATGTACTGCTTGCATTTGTAATAACCTAAGCAGATTAGGTGTGGATATCTCCTTTTATTTAACCTGCGATGTTGAAATAATTTTTAGCATGCCTATTTTTGTAATCATTGACAGACAAGATAAACCAAACCTGTTATTTTTGTCTATCAGGAGGAAATATATTTGTTTTTTAAGCAGGTGTTATTCCAGTTTAAAATTAAACACACAGTGCTAAAGAATCTGTTCTGTTACAAATAATTAAGATACAAATGAAGCATTACTAGTCCTGCCCATCTATTTTAATTGTCATTTTACACTATATGTTGCCTTTTCTTACTTAACATGTATCTCTTGTGTATCCTGTCTGTTCATCTGTTCCTACTATCTCTGACTCTTCTTAATCCTGTCTGCTCACCTTTCTCTTCTTATCTACCCCCTCCTCTTACATTTACACTGCCATTTTATGCCCGGTCCCTAATTTTTGCATTTTTTTGGTAACCGCACTGTAGAATATATGCAGACTGTAATGGTACTAAATAAAAGTTGTATGTATATATATATATATGGTATGGAAATCCTGGTCCGTGCACTCCAGACACAATGGGGTATATATACACATATCAGCAAAAATGGGCTGCTTAGGATGTATAATCAATTACAAACTAGTTGCTTTATTAACCACATGGCGACATGTGACAGACTAGGTCCAACCTGTCTGGACAACTGAAATGTGTACTATCTCGCAAACACCGCTTAGATGATGATGCTTTAATGCCTCGATGTCGAGCCATAAAGCAGCACTGAAATTCGGTAACTAGGTCACCCGTGATCGCTCCATGGAGCAACATGCTGCTCCAATATGACTGCTGCCCTCTTGTGGGAAGAGCATCGAAAGTGATGAATCTTCTCTTCCGTCACTCTGATGCTGTTGCTAGACAGCCCCTATAGGCAGTCAGCAACACTAAAAAGAAAATTAAGCCTTAAATTTAGGGTTAGGGTTTGAATAATGCTTAGGGTTATAGTACAATTAGTGTTAGCATAAGGGTTAGGGTTACAATTAAATTGAGGTTAGAATAAATTAAGTGTTAGCATAAGGGTTAGAGTTAGGGTTAAATTTAGGGTTTGGGTTAAATTTAGGGTTTGGGTTGTGGTCAAAAGGTCACTGTAGGTGAAAATGGTTAGAAAACAAAAAAACACAACTTTTGGTTATTGCCCTATAACTTGCAAAAAACAACATAAAAACATAAAAACAAGCATATTTCTTAACAAAATTAAGAATCTATTTTGATGTTTTTTTTTTAAACATTTGTAATTGTGTAAATGATTGTTCAGGTCAAAGTTAGAAAAAGTGTTTTTTTTTCCAATTTTTGTCATCATATTTTATGTTTTTTTTGTAGTAAATTTTTAAATATTATGAAAATAGTGCTATCTAAAGATACATTTTTATGGTGATAAAAAAAATATATGATTTGTTTAGGTACAAAAAATGAGAAAGAAGAAAATTACAGCTAAACACATACACCCCAAAAATGTTAAAATAGCGCCTGGCACCAAGAGAAAGATATGGTCAAAACGTCATGTCATTAAGTAGTTAAAGATCATGTAACAAAAAATAGAATGTAAGTAACCATAGTGCACAAGACTCATCTCCTGATGCATTTAGTACCACACAGGTACTTATAAGAATCATATGTTCCTTAGCAGTTCTTTAAATTAGGTAAATAAACCTCAGCACACATGACAATAAACTCATGATGCATTTAAAAAACAAAACATGGAGAAAGTCATGTGAAAAACTAAGTACACCTTATGATTCGGGTCGAGGTTTGGCTAGGTCACCAAAACATTTGGGGCTAGAGCCCACAGCATGAGAAAGGTGAGAAGCTGGAGAGAGCGTGAAATTTTTGGTTTGTGCTTTGGACATGGTAGTTGCTAAACTAAACAGGTGGTAGGGTGAGAGGGGTGATACGCTGGAGTGAGGGGGGTAGATGGAGGAAGAGAGGGGTGAAAAGCTGGAGGGTGACTGGAGTCATAAGCTGGGGAGAGGGGGTGAGATGGAGAGTGAGAGGGGTGATAAGATGGAAGGAGAAGGTGAGAGCGGTGATAAGATGGAGGAATGGTAAATGGGTGATAAGCTGGAGGAAGGGCATTAAATGGAAGGAAAGAAAAGTGATCAGATTGAGCGAGGGGGTCAGATGGAGGGAGAGAGTGTTGATCAGATGAAGGGAGAGTGGGGTAACAAGCTGGAGAGAGGGGTTGAGATGCAGGGTCAGTGGGGTAATGAGCTGGAGAAAGGGAGTGATAAGATGATAACAATAAGGGTGAGGGTGAAATGGAGGGTCAGTGGGGTGATAAGCTGGAGGCAGAGGGTGAAATAGCGGGTAAGAGGGGTGATAAGCTGATGGGAAAGGGTCAGAAAGCTGATAGGATGGAGGCCAGGGTGAGATGCGGGGTTGTAAAGCTGGAGAGAGAGAGTGAGATGGAGGATGGTGAGTGTGGTGTTAAGCTGAAGGGAGATGGTGAGAGAGGTCATAAGATAAATGGAGAGTGGTAGAGGGGGGTGAGACTGGTGATAAGATAAAGGGAGAGGGTGTGTGGGGTGATAAGCTGGAGGGAGGGGTGTGATGGAGGGGATAAAATGGATGTTGAGAGGAATTATAAATTGGAGGAGGAGATTAGATGAAGGGTGAGAGGGAATGGAATAACACAGGGTATTATTTATCTCAGGGGTAGGTTGTCATGAGGAGCTCACAATGTACTCTCTGACAGACAGAGCCACACATGCAGTGTGCAGCAGGAGGAGGAGGGGTACTGATTACAGATCACACCCTGCACTGCTTTACCATCATCTAGATGCATGGTGGGGGAGCTCTCCTCTATCCTGTCTCTTGTGCATTTGGGGCTAATTATGTGAAAAGCACAAAACTAAACATTCAGGACTTTTATAGGGAGATTTGGGGCTGCAGTCCCGTTAGTCCCCCCACCCAGCAACACCACTGAGATCTGGACTGTCACTGTGCCATTGTAACACCTTGGTTGCAGGTGTGCTTGGGTCCTGTTGCATGACCCAAATCCGGCCAAGCTTTAGCTGTTGGACAGATGGGCTCACATTTTACTCTAGAATACTTTGGTATACAGAGGAGTTCATGGTCAACTCAATGACTGCAATGTTCCCAGGTCTTGTGGCTGCAAAACAAGCCCAAATCATCACCTCTCCACCACTGTGCTTGACAGTTGGTGTGAGGTGTTTGTGCTGATATGCTGTGTTTGGTTTTCGCCAAGAGTGGCACTGTGCATTATTGCCAAACATCTCCACTTTGGTCTTATCTGTCCAAAGGACAGAGTTCCAAAAATCTTGTGGTTTGTTCAGATGCAAGTTTGCAAGCCTAAGTCATGATGCCATGTTCTTTTTAAAGAGAAGAGGCTTTCTCTTGGCATCTCGTCTAAGCAAATTTTACTTATTCAGTCTTTTTCTAAGTTTACTGTGATTAACTTTAACTTTTAACATGCTAACTAAAGCCTGTAGTGTCTGAGATGTAACTCTTGGGTATATTTGAAATTTCTATGAACATTGCATGGTCTTACTTTGGGGTGAATTTGCTGAGACGTCCACTCCTGTGAATATTAGCAAAGGTCTTGAATGATTTCCAGCATTTTCATTGCATGATAAATAAAGAGCTTGCATTAATAGGAGCACAAAATCACAGTTTTAGATGGTTTTAAGCCTGATAACAGACAACATAATTGTCAATGGAAATATTATGAAGCATATCATTTTAATTATGCTTCAACAACAATTTTTGTAATGAATATACAGCTTTTAGATGCCTTACTATAATAGACTCATGTGCACTAACTTAAATATCTATTGTCTACATAATTTAAGTATAGGTTGTGCTTCATTTGGATTTGTTTTATTCCAAGTCCATTTGTGATGGTGTACTGGTATACTGAATACTTGCAAAATAGGCCTTCAAACAATTTACACTCTAATGATAGATTAGAATAAAAGTTTCTCCAATTCTGTATTGTTCTTTTGACAGTGATCATAAAGGTCTTGATGCTGAATGAAATCACTGCAATCTTTCATCAAAGTGCTTATTTGGCTGTCTACCATCTGTGGATTGTAGAATAAGTTATTTCTTGGACCTGCTTTAGATTAGTTTGGACCAGATCCCAGTATATGCATGTGAGAATAGACTACTCCATGGCACTAGGCCTCTCACAGAATTGGCTTTATGTGGATGATCTTTTATTGCACCATAATACATCTTCAGAATATTACTTCTTGCTGATAGACAATTCTCTGTAGCTATTTACCTAATCGTTCCTCTAGAGGGTTCTTTACAGTGAAGACTGTGTGTCTCTTTTAGATTCTCAGAATGTGTGAATGAGTATTAAAAATTATTCATGTGTATTTAAGCTCCTGTAAATATGCATGTTTATATATTAAAAATATTTCTTCCATTTGTACTCGTTCACAGACTGGAATATCTGGTATTAACAAATTACTGTGTAGTAAACAAAGAGGCGCAACTTTGTTATGAGTTACCAACAGTATTCAAGTGTACACACTCGACATAATAAGTGCTAAAACTTCAAGGAGATTGCTAAATATAAGTGATACAATTGTATCCCTTGCTGGGATTATACTGTACAATGTTGTTATGATATAATTGTATCACTAATACTTACCAGGATTCTTGGACTTTTAGCACTTGCTTAGTCAAGTGTGTACACTTGAATACTTATAGCACATAGCGCAGGGCTTGACAAATTTATTTTGATTTTAGGAGCCAGACATTTTTTTTAGGAGCCAGACAATCACGCAAACATAAACACAATTCATAAACACACACGCCTACTTCACATATATACAAACACACATACTTTACATATACACATATACACAAACACCTCACACACACATATATACAAACACCTCACACACACATATATACAAACACACATACTTTACATATACACATATATACAAACACCTCACACACATATATACAAACACCTCACACACACACATATATACAAACACACATACACATATATACAAACACACATACTTTACATATACACATATATACAAACACCTCACACACACATATGTACACAAACACCTCACACACATATATATATACAAACACCTCACACACACATATATATACAAACACCTCACACACACATATATACAAACACACATACTTTACATATACACATATATACAAACACCTCACACACACACATACTTTACATATACACATATTTACAAACACCTCACACACATATATATACAAACACACATACTTTACATATACACATATATACAAACACCTCACACACACACATACTTTACATATACACATATATACAAACACCTCACACACACACACATACTTTACATATACACATATATACAAACACCTCACACACACACATACTTTACATATACACATATATACAAACACCTCACACACACCTACTTTACATATACACATATATACAAACACCTCACACACACACATACTTTACATATACACATATATACAAACACCTCACACACACACATACTTTACATATACACATATTTACAAACACCTCACACACCCATATATACAAACCCCTCACACACACCTACTTTACATATACATACAAACACACACCCACCTCACACAGTCTTTTCTTGGGGGTTTCTTCTTGATGTGTCCCCCTCCCAGCTGCTTTACCTCATTGCAGGGGAGGGGGACATTCACGCTGCAGCTTAACTCCGTTGGTCGGCGTGCTGAGTGCCAGGATGTCACGTGACGACACCCGGCACTCAGACACGCGTTGCACGAGGGGGCGGAGCTTGCAGTCTGTGCCATCGGCCATCGGCACAGACTTTACCCCCTCGCGCTGCGGAAAAATCGGATGGCAGCGGCAAGGGGACCAGGAGGCTGACAGCACCCAGGCGCCAGGTCTAATTTCCTGGTCGCCATGGCGACCTGGCGCCTGGGGTTTGTCGAGCCCTGACATAGCGTGGTTAATGGCAGTACCATCTTTAGTGTCTGAAAGAATATTTATTGATAAGTGGAGGATCTTAGTTATGAAGAGAAATGCATTTATATATGTTAGAAAATAAGGCATCTCAGAGGTGATATGATAACATTATATAAATATGTGCAGGGCCAATCTAAAGATCTCTCCAGGGACCTGTTCATTAACAGTAATGTACAAAGAACAAGATATCACCCCCTGAGACTAGAAGAGCAAAGATTTCATAGACAGCAAAGGAAGGGATTCTTTACGGTAAGGACAATAAAGTTATGGAACTCACTTCCAAGAGAGGTAGTGCTATCAACCACAATAGATGCATTTAAAAATGGTGTGGATGTTTTTTTTTTTAGAAAAGCAGAACATACAGGACCATTAATAATAGGATAGGCATTAATAATAGAGCTTATTGATCCAAGGAGAAATCGGATTGCCCTTTGGAGGGGCAATGGAGTTTGATGGTTTAGGCTATTGCAGCCTCCAGAACTGTGCTGTGCACACAGGGCCTGAGGGAGCTTTAGTGATAAGATATGCTATCCTGGCAGAAACTCACATTCAAGAGTACTATTGATATACGTACTTAAAAATGTTTTAAAAAAACATCTATATGGAATGGCACCTTAAACTTTTTAAAAAATGTGCATTTTTTTTTGATGTACGGTAAATTGTTGTTGTTTTCTTTAAAGATATTTTAAGAAAGACCATAAAAACTACCGTATTTGCTTCAATATAAGATTAGGTTCTTTTAAGAGCAAATGTCCGTCGGGACTTCTATGACGGAAGCCAGGAGGTCATGTGACCTTCTGTTTGTCCGTCATAGAAGTCCCGATGGAAGTGCCAGGCAGCAGCGGAAGATGTCTGTGTGTTTCGTGCAGACATCCACCGGCTGCCCCCAATAGCCACCGGGGAGATTGAGGCAGCCAGTGGGGCATCCTCCGTTGCTGCCCAGCACTTCCGCCTGGACTTCTATGATGGTGGTCCATCATAGAAGACGGAAGTGTTGGCCTGCAGTGGAGGATGTCTGCAAGATACGTGCAGACATCCACCAGCTGCCCACACTAGCCAGGGAGTTTGGCTAAGCCTGGGGGAAGGAGGGGGAGGTGGAGATAGGCAGCACTTGGTCAGGGAGGGAGGGGGAGAGCCAGCATTGGGTGGGGGAGGGAGAACCAGCATTGGGTGGGGGAGGGAGAGCCAGCTTTTGGCAAGTCTGGGGGAGGGACTTGCCCAATACTGCCTCCCCCCCTCCTTCCCCCAGACTTGCCTAATGCTGCCTCTCCTCCTCCCCCATACTTGCCCAATGCTGCCTTTCCCCCCTCCCTTCGCCAGACTTGCCCAATGCTGCCTCTCCCTCCCTCACCCAATGCAGCATTGGAGAGGCAGGGGAGAGAGGCGACATTGGGCAAGTCTGTGGAGCGAAGGACGAGTCAGCATTGGCTACATCTGGGGGGCAGATGGGCAAATAAAAGGAAATTAAAGGAAAACAATAAAAGCATTTTTTTTGTATCATTATTTACCTAATTATTAGATATGAAAAAGCAATTTACATGTGGATATATACAAGTTAAACTTTTTTTCCTATAGGGTAGTCTATTCAGACTTTTGTTTTTTTTTTTCCTAAAGGAATATCCAAAGTTTGGGGGGTCGTCTTAGAATCAGGGTCATCTTATATTCAAGCAAATACGGTATTTACCTAACAAAATGAAAGTTCAAATAAAATGTTTTTTAGAAATAGTGTAAAAATCTATTTAGCTTTTAGATTGAATAATTTGCAAAACATTTTTAACTTTTTTAAAATATATATATATATATATTTTTTCAATTGTTTTTTACACTGTCTCTCTTTTTTGGCTTTATGTAGGTTATGTGGGTCTGCAATTTATGTCGAAAGCAACAAGAAATTCTAACAAAATCAGGGGCATGGTTTTTTGGAAGTGGAGCACAACAGCCTATTCAAGATGGAGCACTGAGTGATACGGCTACTGGTGCCAGCTTTGAAGCACCAAGGGAAAAGAAGGCAAGACTTCAAGAAAGATCAAGATCACAAACCCCTTTAAGTACTGCTGCCACAGCAGGTTCTCAAGAAACCTCTCCTTCTAGTTTACAATCTGATAGGAGCAAAGGCTCAGAGTCCTCATTACCATCTGTAGTTCAAGAACAGAAGGGTTCCTCGAGGTCAAGAAGTGAACCACCAAGCGACAGGTAATCTTAAATTCATTATATACTGCACTGTCAACGAGTACAGGTGGATATATAGGATACATTGTATTTCAAAGATTATTTTATACAATTATCTCTTTTAGAATATAATTTAATACTGATTATTTCATCATATTTAATTAAAAAAATTATTTTAAGATAGTTTTTCTTTTGTTTAGCAACAAACTAATGTCCAACAGATGTCAAATACTAGTGGGTTATCACATGATACAGGTCTGAAACTTGCAAGCCAATGCTCAAATTAAGATAATTTTTTGTGTATCCTGTTTATGTCTTTTCCTGTGACTTAATATACAAAAGAATTAATTTCAGTGGTAAATTGTAATTTGCATATCAAGCCACATGGTGATGTCATAAACAGGAGACCCAGCACACATATTTGAAAACCATTTTTATCTTGTATTATGCATTTGCTTACCATTTTGCTAACACAATATACAGCTAATTTTTCACCATTCTTGTATTCTCTTCATTCACAGTATAAACAATTAATTTTTTCTTTAACCCCTTAACGACAGATGACGTGCCAGACACGTCACGGCAAATCGAGGACTTGCCGACAGGTGACGTGCCTGGCACGTCATGCACTTAACAGAGTAAAGAAAGCGACCAGTGGTAGGTAGAGGCATTGTGCAACACACCCAAAAAGTGCAGAGGCACGCTACGATCACTCCCCTTTAAAAATGGCTGCTCCCCTGCACACATGTGCTTAGAAAGCAAACAATCGTTCGCTTTCGAAGCATCTCCGGTGTTGCTAAAGTGCCTTGCTAGCGAGGCACTTAACAACACCATGATGCTCCCCAGAACCGATGGTGGTCGCTCTCCTGAGCGACCCCATCGGCTCAGTAGAAGGGAACGCTGCCTATACAGGCAGCGCTTCCCTTCTAATGGCAAGAGCATCGGAAGTGAAAGTATTTCACTTCCGATGCTCTAGGGGGAGCCAATGGATGCCGGCACAACAGATCTGTGTGATCTGTGTGCAGGCATGTATGGTAAGTGCTCTGATGAGCACTTATCATACAATCAAAGGCAATATTAGTAAATATTGCCTTTGACAAGTATTGATCTGCCTCCCTCACCTTACTAATTTTAGTAAGGGAGAGAGACAGATCAGATAAAGTAAAAAATAAAATAAAATAATAAAATAAAATATTTATTAAAATTTTAAACACCAAGGGCTTTTATAAAAGCCATTTAACCCCTTCCCTGCCATTGATCGCTGTGTACGCAGTGATCATACACAGCAGCACATTTTTTGCTGTCTGTGCATTTTTTAGGGGTTAATTTTTTTTTACTGTAATTCATTACAATATAAAAAAAGCTCTTTTAAGAGAGATTAACCCCTTGCTTGCTGTAGATCACTGCCTAAGCAGCGATCTGACGCAAATGCAGCAATCTTGCTGCAGAAGCATTTTTAATTTTTTTAAAACTTTTTTTATTACTCCCGTCACATGTTAATTATACCCGCTAGGGGACTACGTTTAACGCAAAACTGTCTGAGCGCATGTATAGCGATCAGTAACAGCTGCTAAGTGACAAAAGGCGGGTTGGCGTTTGCTCAGATGAGCATCACCATTCATCTGGTTAGATCAATATTTGTAAATATTTGATCTGACCCGTGTAGATCTGCCTCCCTCTCACTTGAGATTTAGTGAGGGAGACAGACAGAGCTGTATAATGTAAGTTTTTAATTATAATATATTTAATAGAATTGAGACCCAAAGGCTTTTATAAAAGCAGTTTCCAGTATTTAACCCCTTCCCTGCAATTGATCGCTGTGTACGCAGTGATCTTACACAGCAGCACATTTTTTGCTGTCTGTGCATTTTTTTAGGGGTTCATTTTTTTTACCGTGATTTATTACAGTATATTAAAGGCTCTTTAAAGAGCTATTAACCCCTTCCTTGCCGTATATCACTTCCTAAGCAGCACATATGGTCACTGCCTAAGCAGTGCATATGGTCACTGGCTAAGCAGCGCATATGGAGCAATCTAGTCGCAGAAGGATTTTTTTTTTGCTATCAGCATTTTTTTTGTCACACTCGCTAGGGGTTAATTATACCCACTAGGGGATTACGTGTATTCCTTTTGAAGCTGTCTGAACGCGTGTATAGCGATCAGTAACAGCCGATCAGTGGCAAAGGTGGTTTGGTGATTTCTCAGATGAGCATCACCATTCGTCTGGTTCGATCAATATTGGTAAATATTGTTCTGACCCATATGGATCTGCCTCCCTCTCCTCACTTGAGTTTTAGTGAGGGAAAGAGACAGATCTGTATAATATAATTTTTTAATTGTAATAAATTAAATAAAATGTTAAAAAATTGTGAGTCCCAAGGTGTCAGGATCTTCCCCGCAGCAACTCTCCTGAGTACACCCCCTTGCATTGCAGCCAGGATCCGTCTCACGCGCTTGCTAGCGCGTTCACACCGCTGGTTTATCCTTCTACGCGGAGGCGCGCGCCTGATGACGTCACGCCCGTCGCATACCCGCGAGGCGTGGGAGGATTTAAAAGGCAGAATCACCAAACAAGCAGTGCTTGGTGATTCTCGTGTTTCCTGAAGCCTAGCGTTTATTATTCCTGATTATCGTTACTGACCCTTGGATTTACCTGACTACTCTACTGTTTGCCTGTGCCCCCCTGATTCTGGACTGTTCATCGTTTTGCTGATTCTCTGGTTCTGACCCTGGCTTGTTTATCGTTTTGCTGTCTCTCTATCGCCCCTGATCCGGACTGTTTATCGTGCTGAAGATTGTCTGTTTTCCTTTGACCATTGCTATCCTCATTAACCTCCAATCACCCCTGCAGTGTGGATTACAAGTGTACATCTTCCTCCAAGCAACCTTTCGTACTGTGGATTACAAGTGATATAGTTATTCATTTACCACCTCTGTTATTGTGGATTTCTAGTGACTGCTACCTATGTTGGTATGGACTATATGCTAACGGATTCCTACAGATTATATCCTTATATCAGTGCAAGGTTGATCATCTCTCGTATTTATTACGTTTATACCTTTATATATATTGTTGCCCTGCATATTGGTCTCCATCCAGTTCCCATATCACCACACAAGGGCTTTTATAAAAGCCATACCCTTTGTATAGTGTAGCCTGTGTATTAACCCCTTCCCTGCCACTGATCACTGCACAGCAGAACATTTTTTCTTGTCTGTGCATTTTTAGGTGTTCATTTTTTTGTACAGTACTACAAAGGCTCTTATAAGAGCTATTAACCCCTTCCTTGCTCTACATGTTCAAATTCCAAGTTTGAAAATCAAAAAGCGCACCTCTCAAATGTAGCCTTTCAACCCCCAACAAAGCTGACAAAGCTATGCATGGGTGGTATCCCTGTGCTCGGGAGATGTTGCTGAACATATATTGTGGTATTGTTTGTCAGTGACACATACCGAAATATGTGAATTTGTGTCTAAAGTACAATGTATGTGGGAAAAAATACACAATAAAATGACTACCACAAACTTTGACAAAGGCATGGTGCATGGAAAGTGTTAAAATACCACCATTTAAAATAGCCTAGGGTGTCTACTTTTACAAAATATATACTTTTTTGGGGGTAAAATACACTGTCCTACTTTAAAAAAAAGTCCCAAATGCAAGATGGGCTCAGGCTGACTACACGTCAAAATTCCAAGTTCAAAATGTGCACCTTCAAAATGTGGCCCTTTAGCCCCCAAACAACCCAACAAACCTATGCATGGGTGGTATCCCTGTACTTAGGAGATGTTTTTGAACACATATTGGGTTATTGTTTGGCAGTGACACATACCAAAATCTGTGAATTTATGTCTGAAATACAATTTTTGTGAAAAAAAAACACACAAAAATTACTACCACAAACTTTGACAAAGGCTGGTGGTAGAATTAGTGCATGGAAAGTGTTAAAATACCACCATTTGAAATAGCGTAGGGTGTCTACTTTTAAAAAATATATGGGTTGATGGGGTAAAATACACTGGCTGGTTTCAAATATGTCCCGATGGGACATGGGTGCAGGCTCTTCATGTCAAAATTTCAAGTTGGAAAACCAAAAGCTGCACCTCCCAAATTTGGCCTTTTACCCCCCAAACAACCCAACAAACCTATGCATGGGTGGTGTCCCTGTACTCAGGAGAAATAGTAGAAGCTATTTAGCAGGTTTTTTCGTTCGCTTTTGTCGATGAGGAGAAGTTGTTTCAAATAAAAGTCAGGAAATTTGTGTATTTTTTTTTTTTTTTAACCATATTTTATTATTTTTTTTAATAATATTATAAGATATGATCAAAAAGATGGCATCCATAGAAAGCCCTTCTTGTCCCGATAAAAACAATATATAATATGTGTGGGTACAGCAAATGACAAAGAAGAAATTACTGCTAAACACAAACAGCACAGAAATGTTAAAATAGCCATTGTCCAGAAAGGACAAAAATGTTTCAAAGGCTCTGTCCTTAAGGGGTTAAGTTCCACCACAAAAAAAAAGGGGCTAATTATCCATAGAGACTGAATCATTCTCCCTGATTTGCTGAGGCATTTTGATGTAGAAAAGATTTCAGTTAATACAAAATCTGTGCATGTTACATAAAGCAGACTAAAGAGATTTATTGCCACTGTAGAATATACATCAGCCATAATCTTTGCCTTCCCCTGCAGTTTTCTTATATCATTATATCATTTGTAGTGCCTTTTCTCTTAAATGTAAAAAAATCTCAATGATAAATTACAAACTTTTTAATTTATTTCTTCATGTTAATTGTCTTGTAAAACTAACAACAGCCACTTCAGTGTTTCTGTTTCTCTTACCCTCTCTTCCTCACTATAATGGTTAATATTTTTTTTTTTTAAACCCAAGACACATTTTATGTATCTTTAAAAAAATAATAGTTATCATTCTGTTCCTTGTATAGGACAAATCCATACATGAGCAATTACAACACGCACTTGTGACGGATGACTTATCCCTGACATTTGTATTTTATTAAAGATGCGTCATGTTTTTCTTATAAATTACACTCCACTCCAACTCAAAGTATGGTGGAGTGTGGCGCACTGTGTATTTTTAGATACTGCTCGCATATAATAATATGTCTCATCCAGTGAAATAAAAATTGTATTTCAATCAACTAACATTTAGTGTGGCCTGATAATCCCTAACAGTTGACATTTGTTAAATGTTTAAAGAAACCAGTGCACAAGGATTAACTTTTATGAAATAATAATACTAGACATGTCTATTAGAAAATGTGTTTAATTTGTGGTTAGAAGAATAAAGCTTTTGTGCATAAAAATGAAAACATATATCAATCAAATAGCATTAAAATGCTGCTTTTTTTAAATAATGAATTAGGACTGAGGGATTAATTTGTAATCTCAAATAGAAATTGTAATCTCAAGTAGAAAGCATGCTTTAATTATGTCAACATTATATGAGCAAATAATTTGTATATTTACACTTCAAAGAAGCCTCTTTGCCACATGACATGTATTGACACTACACTTGTGTGCAATAAACCAAGTTAACAATCTTAAAGTGCCATTTCTCCATATAATATGACCCATCTACCATTTTTATTCCAGACCCTCTTCCTTTTAGTTTCCCCTACTCCCTAGTTTTGTTTCTTTTCATTCAGTTGTTCCATCTCAGTATCTCCATATGTTTCACATCTCTCCATATATGATGATATTAAGAATACAGTCAGATGCAAAGTGCCCCCTCAGAGGCAATGGGAGAGAACACTGATACAATGGCAGGCTGTTGATCCTTTTATATTTCATAGTTCACATTGACACATTGGGGTGATGTATAAACATGTCAAAACACAGATATCAAATACTTGTGCTATATGTGTGTGTGCCTATGTACAAAGCAGACTTGCAACATGATGTGGGAGTTTGCGCCACCTCTTCCAGTCATGCCTTCTTGGATTGTGTAGCTGCTCAGTGCACCAACGTAGCCCATGTCTATAGAATCAGGTGCTACAAAAGTGTCTAAGGTTCTTCACTCATTATGTAAAGTGTTGCAATATGTCAAAAAAAATCTCCATTGTACTTAATGAGCACCAATTTTGTTTTTCCCCACTTCCCAACACTTACAGTGTAGGAGTATTTAGATATAACCCCCAATGTTTATGACAGAAGATCACAACAACTGACTATGCAGTCTTCCCGTTCCTTGATTTCCCAGATTGTCCTTTGTTTGTTTTTGGAAACTTCTCATGTTAGTCATGTAGACTTTTGCAATCTGATAACTGTGCTTGGCCCAACTATTTGTGCTGGAGGCTAAACCAGTTCAGTCACATATTAGCCAAGTCTTCCACACAACAACTTGTTGGCCAACCATGTAGGTTTATTACTTTTATTGAAGTACTCTTCCCTCTTAAATGTGTTAACTGCTCAACAAGTTATGGTTAAATGACAAGTAACTTGCAAAATGTAAATGCAAATTGAAATTTGCTTGTCAGTTACCCAAATTAACGGTATAGTGAATAAAATATCTCTTCCGAACTGTAAATACAAAAATTAAGTACATCTTTTTGTTATCTCTAAATTATCATTGTTGTTCTGGTGTAATGGTCCAGTAACCGTATATTTTTTACATGCATCATAGTTATATATACATTTTTCTTAGTATTTCACTTTATATGATTCCTTTACTATAAATAAAAAAGTAAAACTCAAATGGTTCAGTGTTGTTTTTAAACATAATGTAAATACTTTTAAAACAATGGATATGAGATTTTTATTTTAGTATGTTATTAAAGAAATCCTTCTTGTTGTTACTATGATAACAAACTGGAAACATTGGCTTATTGGCAAAGCATCATCGTTTACTAAGAGTATTTGCTATTTATAGTGTTATTTGAAAAAACATGCAATGTCCAATTTCAATGTTTTGGATGTTTTTCAGGAAGAAAATCTCAGAGCAAAATGGAAAAGTTCAAAAGGGTGACCGCAAAAGAGTACAAAAATATCTAAACCAACAGGGAGATGGATACATAGATGAACATAAAGAAAGGAGAGAAAGCAGAAGGCCAATGAAGGGGAGATCTCAGGACATTCCTGAAAATCTAGAGGAAGGTACAAATATTGAAGGAGACCAACAAAGAGAAGAGGATGACTACCAGTCACGGTATATGAGTGACCCTAATTTAGCAAGATACCCTGTAAAGCCACAACCTGAGGAGCAACAAATGCGCATGCACGCTAGGGTATCAAAGGCACGTCATGAAAGGAGACACAGTGATGCATCCTTGCCACATACAGAGTTAGAAGAAGTTGACGTACCAGAGAATAAGCTAGGGAAAAACTCGCAAGTTCAAGGAACTCAGGACAAACAATCAGCTGTGGATAATCAGTGGTCTTATTCTGTAGATCGAAATGGAGATGGAATTGGTCTTATGTCAAAACAAGTGTCTAATCATAGTCCTCCAAGCCCTAGACACAGTCCTGTGCCACCAGAACATTTAGAATCTAAGAACCATGATACCTTCATAAAACAAAGCCGGATAGATCCAAGTACAGCACCACTCCTTCTTAGGAAAGCTAAGCGAGAAAAAATTGAGACAATTTTGAGAAATGACTCCCTTAGTTCTGATCAATCAGAATCTGTTAGACCATCCCCACCCAAACCCCACAGATCTAAAAAAGGTGGAAAGAAAAGACAAATGTCTATAAGTAGCTCAGAAGAAGAAGGGATATCCACCCCAGAGTATACCAGTTGTGAAGAAGCCGAAATAGAAAGTGAAAGTGTTAGTGAAAAAGGTAAGTTGAAATTGATGCTATAAATGTACTGCATTACCCGGGGCTAAGATATGGGGTTCAGATATAAGACATATCTTATACATTGGGCTAAGACGTATCTCGGTTTATTTGACCCAACTGAGTTTAAGGAAAGATACAAAATTCATAATAAAATGGTAGATAACTAGAGATACTGGAGTTGCTGCCAGATCATTTCCAGGCTCAATAGATAACCCTATGAGTAGGGCTCTGACCAACTAAGCATTGTGCGTAACTGTAGCAACCGGGCTGGGTATCTAAACATCTTCACTTAGTACAAAGTAAAATTAAATTTTGTAAATTTAATTAGTGAGTGAA
Organism: Pelodytes ibericus; assembly: GCA_036172795.1. Taxonomy (NCBI): domain Eukaryota; kingdom Metazoa; phylum Chordata; class Amphibia; order Anura; family Pelodytidae; genus Pelodytes; species Pelodytes ibericus. The sequence continues at coordinate 118,141,890 of CM069861.1, read as the reverse complement.
AATGGGCCTAGTAATATTTAGTCATTTTGTGAAAATCTTTTTGGCAGAACAAGCAATGAGAAATATGGCTGGTCATAACTACCTTTAACTATCAAACATTTTCACAACTGTGATTACAACAATAATCTGTATATCACCAGTTAGCCAAAACTACTGTTACAGGTCTGAAATCTGTGAAAATGCAATATTCTTTTTGACTAAGTGATCATCTGCATTGTTGCATTTTATTAGAATTGATTTTAGGCCTTCATTGGGCCTGCTTGCTTGTCAGAGAACTAAAACATTTATTAAATCGGCAGACTGATGATACTGATTTCCATTTTTATATTTGGTTTTAGCATATAATCTATTTATACATACATGTGGTAAATCTATTTTTAACTAAGAGGACTCTAAATTGGTATAAGACTATTATAGTCAACCTAACATGCTCACCAAGTAAAAGACTTGTTTTACTTTTATGTAACCCCTTATCATACTTGAGTTATATCTCCTGTCTTCTTTTCCTCTTCCAAAGTGCTTTAATCAGTCCTGGAATATTTTTTGAGTAAAAGCATATAGTTTTTTTTCCTTTTTATTATGTTTTATAAACATCAAATACAAAAACCACCTTTAAAAAAGACTACATTACAGTACTGAATTGGTTTAATACATTTGACCTAAATCAGTTCTTACATACATAATACATCAAACAATAAATGAGTGTACTACTCCCAACACTCCAAACACTAAAATTATCCCTTAACCCCCTAGTGACAAGACATTTTCACCTTGACTTTCCCTTGGTGACAATGGCTGTTTTGACATTTCTGGGGTGTTTGTGTTTAGCTGCAATTATATTCTTTCTCACATACAGTACCCACACAAATTATATGTTGTTTTTATCGTCATAAGAAGGGCTTTCATTAGATACCATTATGTTCATATCTTAAAATTTACTACAAAAAAAATCATAAAATAAGATGAAAAATGTTAAAAAAAACACTTTTTCTAACTTTGACCTAAAATATAATTTACACAAATAAAATAATTAAAACAGACCCCGTCTAAATAGTTTCTAAATGTTGTTCCGAGTTCAGAAATATGCATGTTTCCATATTTTTCGGTATTAGTTATGGGGCAAAAACCAAAAATAGCGTTTTTGTTTTTTTCCTATATTGACCTTTTGACCCCAACCCGAACCCAAAATTTAACCCTTACACTAAATTTAACCCCAACTCTAATCCTTATTATATCCCTTAATATGTTTTCATTTTAATTTAATTTTAACCCTATCCCTTATGCTAAAAATTATTTAATTTTAACCCTATTGGCTAATCTAACTATATAACCAGTTTTTAATTAATTCAATATTTATTTAACATTTTTTCCATTGCTATGCTACTTAACTACCACTAGGGGGAGTCAAGTAGCATATTCAGAGCGACGGAAGTGAAGTCACTTCCGAAGCTCAGACCGGCAGAGGGCATAGCCATATTGACGGAGCAGCCTCCGTGGGGCGATCGTGGGTGTCCCAGAGAAGAAATTTCGGTGCTGGCTATTGCCTCGACATCGAGGCTATAGACCAGCACCTTTAAAGCGGTTTTCGCGATCGCTGATCGCGAAAACCGCTTGATTCACCGCAGGCACGTCCTTTGTCGTTAAGGGAGTTTCTCCCAGGACGTGCCTGACACGTCCTTTGTCGCGAAGGGGTTAATTGAGCTAAAATCACCTCCGGGAGTTATACAAAGGGAAAAAACATAAAAATACAATATAGTGAAGTATATCATGTAAAGTAGACTGTTGTGATTAAAACCAACAGTACAAATCCACTCACATTTCCTTGAGCAATAGGACTCTTAAAAATAGTTTTAATAGCATCCAGGAGCCCCCATCGGTGTATGGCAGGTGGGTAAATTCCTCAATCGACCTCCACTCCAATAAAGTTAAAAGAAGGAACCAGGCTTGAGTAAACCATATGTAATACACCACAAAAAAAAGACAGTAAACCTTACATTAAAAACATCATTGTTCCATGTAGTTGTGAAAGTCTCTTAAACTGCACTGTGTCTGCAGCAAAAAGTTCTCCTCATACAACACGTTTCACCTTCTTGAGGCTTTTTTAAGTGTATTCAAGTGTTTTTTTTATTTGTTCACTTTAGCTTTAGGGGAGTCTGGGGGTTTTGTCTATGAACAATTTACTGTAATTCCGAATATTTCTATTTACATGTAATGCATGTAATATTTTTATAACTTCTTATGAAACCCTTGCTAGAATTTTGATCCATACATTCAAATTTTCATTATTTACTGATTTTACAGATTGGTTAATTAATTAATTAATTAATTAATCAATCTCTTTCCATTTCAAATGATATACTAATTGGCTCTTAATTTCATTCAAGCAGGGGACTCATTTTGCCATCATCCTCATCCTGAACCATATCTCCCTCATATTTTACATCTCCAACATCTTCCTGAGGTTTCAGGATACATTTTAGACAAGCGACTTGGTACTAAATACGTTCGGTTGAGTAATTTATATTTAAGTTCTACTAGATTCAGATATCTTACGAATTTATATACTTCACAGAATGCTGAAACTATGTCTCTTTTTGATAGAGCTATTCCCAAATCCCATTCCCATTTTCTAACGGCTTTAAAATCAACCTTATATGGGTCCTGTGAAATGATCTGTTTGGATTTTTTAACATCTGCTTCTATTCATTTGTTATTAAAGTGTTTTGCAATTTTTCAACCATCTCTGAATTACCTTTATACAAACCCTTAATCCTCAGATAAAAATGTTAAATTGTTAAAATTGTTCCCCATTAGTAATGGGTTATTATTAAGCTGTTCCTGAAAAGGTGACATATTCATAACTCGAACTACGTCTCCTATTTTATCCATATTACACCTTTGCCATATCTCAAGATCGATATTGTCTATATTACCACCTTCGCAACAATGGACGTGTCAGACACGTACTGCTGGGAACACTGTCCCCAACAATGGACGTGCCTGGCACGTCCTGTGGTGAATCAAAAACGGATTTGATGGTGCTGGTCTATTGCCTCGATGTCGAGGCAATAGCCAGCACCAAAATTTCTTTTCTGGGGCACCCACGATCGCCCCACGGAGCAGTATGCTCCGTCAATATGGCTATGCCCTCTGGAAGTCTGAGCTTCGGAAGTGAAAGTAACTTCCGTCGCTCTGAATATGCTGTTTGACTGCCCCTAGTGGTAGCCAAGCAGCAAAGCAATATAAAATAATTAAAATAAATATTTAATTAGTATAAAACTGGTTAAATAGTTAGATTAGCCTATAGGGTTAAAATAATTTTTAGCATAAGCGATAGGGTTAAAATGAAATTAAAATGAAAATATATTAAGTGATAGCATAACTGTTAGAGTTTGGGTTAAATTTAGTGTTAGGGTTACATTTTGGGTTCGGGTTGGGGTCAAAATTTCAATATAGGAAAAAAAAACTATTTTTGGTTTTTGCCCCTTAACTCGCAAAAAAATACCGAAAAATATGGAAACATGCATATTTCTGTACTCGGGTTAACATTTAGAAACTATTTTAATGATTGAATGTGTGTAAATTATATTTTAGGTCAAAGTTAATAAAAGTGGAGGTTTTTACATTTTTAATCATATTTTATGATTTTGTTTTGTAGTAAATTATAAGATATGATGATCATAATGGTATCTAATGAAAGCCCTTCTTATGACGATAAAAACAACATATAATTTGTGTGGGTACAGTATGTGAGAAAAAAGAAAATTGCAGCTAAACACAAAGACCCAAGAAATTTCAAAACAGCCATTGTCACCAAGGGAAAGTCAAGGTGAAAATGTCTTGTCACTAAGGGGTTACTCATAAGAAGTTCAAAAGGTAGGGCTGGAAGAATACATTTCTCCAAGCCTATCTTTTTCCTAAACCTTCTCCAGAATACTGCCCCCAGACTTAGCCAATACTGCCCCAGAATTAGCCAAAGCTCCTCCCCTCCCAGACTTGCTCTCTGTTCCCAGTATCCCTGGTGGCTAGCAAAGGCAGTCGGTGGATGTCTGCGCGATGGCTGCAGACATCTTCCGATGCTGCCTGACACTTCTGTATTCTATGACTGACTGCTGGAAGGTCACAGGATCTCCCCGGAAGTGCCAGGCAGCAGCGGAGGATGTCAGCGTGCATTTATACTCTGACTGCTTGCTAGGGGGACCCAGGTCCCCTGCATCTCCGCTTGGGTCCTGGATCCAGACTTATAGTCAGACCTCAATTTGAGGTCTGATTATAAGACGAACCTCAAATGCAACACACAGTTACAAATATTTCATGTTGGAGCAATGGACAATATAATAACATAAACAATATTATTTTAGGCACCTTTAGTAAGTAGCTTGTGTATTAGAACATGACAATCTTTTTTTTAGCAGCAACTAATTTATCTGAACACTAGATGTCGCTCAAACGCAGTCATTTCCCACCGTTTGTTTTACTGAGGTGTAAAAAAGGTCCACAAAGAATTGTTCTACTATATGCCAAATCTTTCCCAAAGGTTTGTCCTGAGTTTCTTCCATTTAGTTTAACCTGCCATCATCTAATTTCCATTTACCCTATCCAATTATATGACAATATTAAAAGAATTTCATGCAGCATGAATCATTTAAATGTTGAAATTCACATTTATACAGCACAAAAGTAAGTAACCAAGATATATGTGTGTACTCCTAATTCATTGATAACACAGTGCCTTGAAACACACCAAATCCAGAATAAGGAGACAACATTAAATTTTCAATCACAGGATCAATGTTTTATCCCCCTATATTATGTAGATAAAGAATAAAAATAAAAAGTAACAAGAAACAATAGACATACACATAAAAATGTGCAACACATTTTGTTAATGTTTATCAAAATAAGCATCCTGAGGCACTTTTGAAATATATATATATTTCAACTGTGCTTTATGTTTTTTCTATTTGCTAAAAAAATAATTTTCATGTTTATTAGGTACAATGAATCGAAAAGTTGTTTTAGTTTAAAAGGACACATGGTTGGTAATCTCTGCCAAAAAAACAAACAGAACACACATCATTTCAAGTTTGACATCTATGTCCATTTATAACAAATATTAATAATCACAGTAAGATTATATGAAATATGTATTCACTGGTGTCTTTTGTATGTTACGTATATGTAACTAGGCCTCTTTCTATTACATTTGTGTTTGAGGTTTATACATAAGTGACATGCCTTGTTTAACAAGGATCAAGAATATTGCAACTAGAAGCAACTACATTTAAATTGGATAAACCAGTATAGCAGAACTGTAAAAATTTTCTGTCCAAAATGTAAAACTTTCCATTGCAAAAGTCCTACTTGACGTCACACAGCATGGCATAACTCCACCCATTTAGGCTCTGCCTCTTTTTTCACTATGGGATCTCCAAACATAAAGTTGCTATAATAATCCCCAGTCAAATCCGCAAGTACACAGGAAGATTATTGATTGTGTTGTGAGACTTTATTAAGGGTACCCACAAAAAAACTCCTTTGTGCTATGTGTTAGTACCAACAATCTCCTTCAAACAAACTGGTGTCCCTGCTAGAATTCAGACTAATTTATCTCCACCAGAACACTTGTACCATTACACCGAGATCTCTCCATTCATATTCCAGATTAGTCCCACCCATTAGAGCTGTCCAGACCCAAAATGCTTTGCAAGCCTCCTCTGCACGAGGAACCACAGATGTATGTTTTGGACTATCATAGGCCTCGTCAGTGTGGTATGGCTGATGTCTAACTAGGTGCAGTGAGCCAGGGACCCACGGCAGACCCTGATGAACACTAAATAAGGTGAGAAAAAACAAAGAAATGGGAGCCATATCCAGGGCGTGTGTGACCGCACAGGGCCAACACCCAGGGGCACCAGAGGAGGCACCTGTCTACTGGCGCCTCCTCTGACCCCAGGCAACAAGTAAAAAAAAAAAAAATGTTTTCTATGTTAGGTGCTGTTCATCATCAGCACCATCACTAGAAGCATGCAGCCCCTGAGTAACGGGGAGCTGCACGCTCTCTCCCTGCCCTGTGACAAGCAGCAGGTTTTTCCATTAATATGCCACTCCATTTCACAGCCGGTTTTCCCATTAATTTGTCACTGTTGTCTCATTAATATGCCACAGCCAGTTTTTCCCTCCCTTTCCCAGTACTTACCTGTGTGAGAGACAGCATCCTTCCATTCTGCCTCTCTCGCGCTCCCCACACACTGATCTGGTTTGAGCACTGGAAGGTCACGTGACATCAGATTAATGTGCGCCTAGCACAAGAAAGGCAGCATGGAAGGATGTGTTGCGAAGGATGCTGCCTTCCCGCGTGGAGTTGCTGATGAGGGGAGATCTTTTTTCATTTTTTTTAAAGTGCCAGGGGGCCTGAGCGAACCCCCTGGTCCTGTCAGGCCCATGAAAGGTGTATCACCTGTCACCCCCTGATGGCGGCCCTACTTGTCAGCATGGGTATGCACCCACATTAATCATGGTGGACATTTAATGGGTTCTGTGTGGACAATTTAACCGCTTCACGACACAGGACGTGTTAGATTAAAACTCCCTTAAAGAGACAGTCTAGTGCCCAAATTCACTTTGGTGCAAGATGAAGATTACTGCTTGTGTAGTGCACAGGCTTTTTTTTGTACCGTGATTTGATGCAGAAAATTATTTTTAATATTTGACTCAAGCCCTCCCCCAGTGATTACGCTGCATGTTTACAAAAAAATAAAAATAAAAAGGAAATTACTTTTACTCAGCTAGAGTGTGCAATTCTGGCTCCTTGCAAACTGTGTTAATTTCACAATTTCATCTAGCTGTAAGTATTTTATATTTTAAGCAATGCAAAATGTAAAACATGCATTTTAAAGTACTTTGAAATCACATTATTATGCATTAATATTTGGAAGATGCATTTTGGGCACTAGACAGTCCCTTCAACAACTTGCACAGGCAATGGCTTCGAAACAACGATTGGACACAATGAAGGGGGCCTCCATAGACATGGCTGGTATGCCTCAGTAGAGAGTCAAATGTCTGTTTCAACCTTGATTGATGTATGCCAACCAGGGCCTGCGCCACCTATAGGTGAGGTAGGGGCCGGCCTAGGGCGCCTTTTTAAAGGGGCACCCACGCGCTAAGAAGAGTAGCGGGGGGAGGGAGGCAGACCGCACCGGATACAAGGTGAAGGTCCGCCCCACCACTGGTAGCAGTGAGGCTTCGTGCGTCGCAGGGAGCAGTGGGCAGTACTAGCTCTGTGTGTTAAACACACACAGAGCTTAGACAATGCTACCCGCGCTCCTCACGCATGAGGGGGGGGGGGGGGACAGACATGGGAGGGAGAGAGACAACAGATATGGGGGGGGGGGGGAGACAGACATGGGAGGGGGGGACAACAGACATGGAGAGAGACATACAATGGGAGGATAGGAGAGAAAGATAGGTATGGGATGGGAGACGGACAGACATGAGGAGGAAGAGGAGACAGACAGGGGGACCCATTAAGAAATGTACTTTTTCTTTAACAAAAATAAAAAAACAAAAATAAACAAAATAAATGGTGGCTTGTGTGTGTAAATGTGTGCATGAGACTGCGTGTGCATTTGCGTCACTGATGCACGTTTGTCTAGCTGTTGTAAGTAGGCGGGGTAAGAGGAGGAGCAAAGGGCTGAGCCAAGGGGGCGGCAAAATGAGGATTCGCCTAGGGTGGCAAAAATCCTTGCATTAGCTCCTATGCCAACAGGCATACCACGAAAGGAAGTGAAGCTGGTGCCAGCATACAGCATTGTCATGAATTGGATGTTTTCATATGAGTTAAAACTGCAATATAGTTGCATAGGGGTTAGAACAGCAATATAGTTATCTTATATATTATATATAGAGAACATTTCTGAGTCATCATGTAGTTAGTATTGCAAGACATATATAACAGCTGTGCTGTCGTGTTGCAAATGTACATTACTGCTTGTCAGTATACAAAATGTATATATTGCCTCAGGGAAATCAAATAATCAATCACTGTTTCCTGGAGGATCTGTATCATGATTCATTTATTTTTTTACCTACAATAACATGACATCAAGAATGTCTTGGACAGCACTTTTTATGTTTTACCCAACAGCATGTAGAAGTGTTCAGCGAAATAGATTTTTTTTTTTCCAGTGCTCAGAAACACTGGCTGTATTTCAACATAGATAAAGGGGTTTTCCGTCAAACATCTGTAATTTTTGATCTGTCACTAAGAGGTATTAACAGTCGTTTTCACTCTTTTTCTTTTATTCCAATGTATTGTCCTGTTAAACTCTGAAGCAGTAATACCATTCACTTGGAGCAACACAGGATTTTGATGTATAGGCAGGGCCTCTTAGAGACCGTAGTGGGCCCTGGGCAAAGTCTTTAGCAGTGGGCCCCCCTCAACCCAATTGTTCTAAAGTCACATTGTAAAAAACTGTATGAAAATGTAAACTTTTTAATATTATATGCAACTATTTGTACACATAATAGAATGTTTATTGAAAAATTGCATTTCTTGTTTTTATTTGCTTTTTCTGCACCCACATTGCACCTAAATGACTTAACACAGCAGCATACAGTACCCACAGCACTTGCCATGCACCCATATTGCACCCACAGCACTTGACTTGCACTCAAATTGCACCTACACAATTTGGTATGCCACAGTGTCAATTTGCCCCACAGAACATACCAGAGTGTCAATTTGTCCCACAGAACATCCCCTGCAGAACAAGCCACGGTGTCACTTTCCCCCGTAGTACATGTTATTTTGGCCCATAGAATTTGTCAATTAAAATAAACCACTGCCAGGTACCAATTAACATGCCACAGTCACTTTGTTATTAACATATCAACGGTTAGTTTGCCTATTAAGAAATGCCACCGTTTGTCCATTAAATATGTCAGTGTTATTTTGGCATTAATATGCCAGTATTGTTGTGCCATTAATATGCCACAGCCAATTTTCCCATTAGTATGCTAACCCTTAATATAATTTAATTTAATTGTAACCCTATCCCTTTTGCAAACCCTAATTTAATTGTAAACCTAGCTGCTATTCTAACCCTAACCCTAGATTTTAGCTAATTAAGTCATTAAGTTATTTTATTTTATTGCAATGTGGCCTCTAGGGGCAGTCAAGCAACATATTCAGAGCGTCGGAAGTTACGTTTTTTAACTTCCGAAGCCCTGACCACAAGACAGCACAGCGATATATGGCGCCCACAATTGCTCTGTGGAGCGATCGTGGGTGCCCAAGAGCCGGAATTTCGGTGCTGGCTATTGCCTCGACATTGAGGCAATAGAGCAGCACTGTCAGAGCGGTTTTCGCGATTGTTGATTGCAAAAAACGCTCATTTCACTGCAGGATGTGTCAGGCATTGTCTGCAACAGAATTCCCGGCTGGACGTGCCTGACAAATGCATTGTTGCGAAGGGATTAAAGATTAATGCTGTATGAACTATATAGTCAAAAAAGGGATAGGCCCCTTTAAATGTGATCAGGGCTGGGGACAGCTGAATGACGCCAGTGCCCAAAAGAATATCTGAGCCGAGGGCTGGTGAAATGGCCCACTAAAGAGCCATGGGACTGGCTCAGTGGTCCCCAGTTGCCCCTTATAATCTATGTGGCCAATGGCTTACCCAGTTTACCCCCCCCCCCCCCAGTGTTTGGGGGGGGGGGGGGGGTTTACTTGCCCTCCTTTTCCCTTAAATAAATAAACCATGACAAAAATAAATAGCTACCTACCCCTTACCTGCCAAGTTGGCTGGGTTTCAGAATCAGATTTAAAACCAGCCAATGGCTGCTCTGGGGCAAAGGGATCCTCTGATTTTGCTGTACATTTCAACAGCTAATATTTTTTCCCACAGTTGCAACTCACAGGTTAGATCTTGTCTCACGCGTTATTCTTTTTCAGTTTATCAAGTGGCATTGACTAGACCCCAATATCTATGAATCCACAATTGTAAATGAGAAAAATATACTGATTCACAAATAATAAGAGACAGGGTCATTTGAAAATTACCATTATAATAATAATTATGGTTCTGTTATCTGGGCCATTGATCATACACATAATAAATATGGTGCTATACATATAATACATTTCTGCAATCCCTTTGAAAATTTGGACTAAAATCATAAATAATTTATTTTATTGACAGAAAAGAAAATTGTAGATCCTTGTGCTGTAAACTACCTCGGACTAACATTATTCGAATAGTTTTAGCTACTTCCCTTTGTTAATGGGTATGGATTTTTGTTTTGGATGACTCCTATAAGCACACAAATGGTTCGATAACATTCTTGCTGTAATCATTTGTTTAATATAACAGGTGGGAGCGCACCAGAGTTGTAATCGGCACTGGCTGCAAATGTTTGTGGTATGGATAAGCTAAGCTAAATGCTGATTAAAAGATCAGATGAGTGGAACTATATAATGATACTCAAAAACTCTGATGTCATCATTAAATACATCATGGATCAGGTTGTATGCCTGTAACCAGTGATTTATTTGTTTCTGCTACCAGCGTTAGCAGGGGCGGGCTGGGCCGGGGGGCAGGGAGGCTATTGCCCCCCAGGCCGCCCTGATGCATGCGAAAAACGGCTGCTGGGCCATCTTTAACGCTGGGTGCCCCAGGGTCCTGGCGTCCCGGGCCCGGCGGGCCCAGGTCACGCCAGGAAAAAAAAAATCCCCCCCACTTTCCCAGTACTTACCTCCTTGTGCTGCAGGTCCGTGGCTGTGAGGAAAGCATTCTGCGCTCCCCTCTAGCCAATGCGCATTCAATAAAGTTTGTTGAAAAAAAAAAGGTTTAAACAAACTTTATTGAAGACGCTTGGCTGGAGGGGAGCGCACAACGCTTTTCTCACAGCCACAGATGGGCAGATGAGAGCACCGGTAGACGGAGCAGCAGCAAGGAGGTAAGTGCTCAATATGGTGTGGGGGAAAATCCTGGCATATTGAGGGGCAAAATCCTGGTATATTGGGGGGAAAAATCCTGGTATATTGGGGGGCAAAATCCTGGTATATTGGGGAGGGGGATCCTGGTATATTGGGGGGCAAAATCCTGGTGTATTGTGGGGCAAAAACCTGACATATTGGGTGGCTAAATCCTGGCATATTGTGGGGCATAATCCTGGCATATTGAGGGTAAAATCCTGGCATATTGAGGGGGCATAATCCTGGCATATAGAGGGGGCATAATCTTGGCATATTGAGGGGCATAATCCTGGCATATTGTAAGTGAAAATTCTGGCATATTGTGGGGGAAAACCCTGGCAATATTCGTTATAAAACAAGGAAAAGATGGCCGTGGATGGGGAGGCGATTCGGTGGTGCAATGGGCCACTTGACTGGATTTTCCCCCCAGGCCTAAGGCTGCCAGCCCTCCCCTGCGCGTTAGCGTGTGTGAGTAGTGAAAACAAGAGCAAAGTTTCATACAATTGACAGGCTTAATGCGGCACTAAATCATATTTTTAACTTTTGCTTTTGCTTTTGTTCCAAACGACGTGTAGCTTTTATATTTTGGAAGCGACATGAGCATCTGTAGTATTTTTCCTTGTGATTCCCTAAGATACAAAGCCATTCTACCTTTAAAACGCATATTAGTGCTCACTTATTTGCATTGTGCCTCTGGTACAATATAATCAAAGTAGTGCACCATGGCTACATGCACGTACATTGCAGCCACGGTCTGGCACCATCCTGACATCCCGGAGGACGGGGGCGCAGGCATGCGGCGGGGTTCTGCTCCATCTCTGGTGTGCATCAGTCATTGCAACCAAGTATGCCGCCCCACCCCCTGACTCAATCAAATATTTGGATCGACAAGGGAGTAGAGTCTGCAGTGTTATCGAGGAAACCACACCTGCAGCCCTATACATACTCCAGGGTCACTACACATGGCACTCAGATATTCTGTGGCTATCTCCCTGTGTGTTACCTTTTATATTACTTTTGATTGCTGACCACAGCTTGTATTGTTTGTTCTTGCCTTAAGAGTACCTTGCTGCCTTCACAGCCTGACGCAGCACCTCATTACCGTAGATTTAAGCAGGAGGTTTGTCTACACCAGCGGGTAGAGCCGGCTTATCCCTATGGGACATTTTCTTTTCCACAGCTTGTATACCTACCTCTTCTGTCTGCTGTGCACCCTTTGACCCCTGCCTGTATACCAGATTGTCTCTTTTCCTGCTGCCTGCCCATTTGACCTCAGACTGTGTATTGGACTTTCTCTTTTGTCTGCCTCCTGCCCATTGACACCTGCCTGTATAACGGTTGTCTCTTTGCCTGCCACCTGCCTTTTGGACCCCTGCTTTTATATCAGATTGCCTCTTTGCCAGTCGCCTGCCCTATGACCTCTGCTTTTATAGTGGACACTTCTTTTTCCTGCTCTCTGACCTCTGCCTATATCTATATCAGACACTCTGTTTATCTGCTCTGGACAATTCACCTGAGAATCATCTCCACATGAGTCTATGCAGGATCCAGGTCTCCTTCCCTTTTGTTCCGCTAGCCAGAACCTAACATCATTGGATTCAGCCGAAGAAAAATATCAGTAGATCTTTTCACAAGACGTTGAGACACTAGCAAGCAAAGAGGGATTAACTAGGCTTTTTTCAGATTGCCCTTACTAGCAGCTTTGGGATCACTGTGTACTAAAAAAAAATGTAATTAATGTTCTTGTGTATTTTTCTTTGAGCAACACTGCTACACTGAAAGCTTGCCAGACTTTATTCTGTCTCTTCTTAATAAAATATTCTTTCAGGAAGTTAGAGTGAGGCGTTCTCAGCCACTTAACACTATGGATGTCATCTTATACACATTATTTCTTCTAAAACGTTGCTTTCTTATCAGCAATGTTATTAGCCCATCCATTTTATAATGGATAAATAATGTGGATTGTATTGTGGAATGTAGGCCTGCTGTGAAACTAAAGCAAGATGTAATCACATTTTACCATTCATGTGCCTTAAACTCTTCAGCATGCCCATATATGCCTCTACTTTCTTGTTATTATTTCAAGCTATTTTATGTGACACTTAGAGGTTTTTTGTTTTGGCAACAGTTATGCTTGCTGCTACTCTAAGCTATTTCCATAAAGTTGTTCACTTTTAATGTGGGTAAGACACTCTCTCCATTGCTTGAAAGTATTGTCCAACCCCACCATTAGGTATTTTAGGCCATTGTTCAGTCTATGGAGGCATTAATATGGCCGAACATTTTTGAAAGTAAAGGTGGCAAACCTGCACTCAGTTTGTTGTTAACCTATTGGGAAGCCATCTCTGTGGATTAACAAAGTAATAGATTCAGATCCGCACCAAAATCTCTGTGGATTAGTGTGCAACAAGATCTGTAGAAATCAGGGAAGATGGTGCTGCATATTTGCACAAGAAACCTTTCACATGAACCACCAGGTGGCCACTAGGAGTGCAGGCTAGCAGAGCAAAACAAGTAAAGCAGCTTCACTAATGCCATATGTACCACAGAGATGGAGGTATAGTTTCTTTACCCACGCATTGTCTAAGGGGCATAACTAGAAACAATGGGGCACCAATGCAAAAAGTTTCCGGGACCCATCCTTAACTTCACCAAGCAGCACATCACCACTTGTGCCATATACCCTCACTTTCCACATCACTAACTTTGCCCCCACATAACTTGTCAGTGCCCGCTTTACCCCCAAACAGCTTGTCCACTTCAGCTCTGCCCCTAAGCAACCTCTCAGTGTTGGCTTTGCCCCAACAGCCTATCAGTGTCAGTTTTGCTACAACACATCTTGCCAGTGCCAGTTTTTCCTGCAGACAACTTGATAGTTTTATCCTTGCCCCCAAACAGCTTGTCAGTACCATTCTTGCCCCAAACAGCTTACCAGTGTAAGCTTTGTCCAACCAAAAACCTGCCGCTGCCAGATGTGTGAAAATGTTTATGTAGATTTAGTCTAGATAGACACACAAAGAGGATGTGTGTTAAAGATCTTGAGTGGATCACAACATTCTCTGGATGAGTCAATTTCTAAAATGACACCGTTCCACAATCGTATATATGGTCCCATGCGTTATTGAAGCCGGAACCCTGACTTATGGATTTTCATGGTGGAGGTGACCTCTCCCTATTCGCTGATTAACTGAACAGTGTGCCAAAATGAGAACTATGTGAGTGACCTCATCTATGCACTTTATTTCTATTCAAGGTATATAATATAGGATTGTAGAGTTGCTAGGCTTGTTTATGGGTTGAAGGATAAAACTTACCAGGAAAGTTTAAAGCATCTTAACATGTATAGCTTGGAGTAAAGACGTAAAAGGGCATATGATAGAAACATGTAAATGCATAAAGGGAATCAACACAGTAAAGGAAGAGAGTATATTTAAAAGAAGAAAAACTGCCACAACAAGAGGACATTGTCTTAAATTAGAGTGGCAACAATTTAAAAGTAATTGCAGGAAGTATTACTCTACTGCGATGGTAGTGGATGTATGGAATGGCCTTCCAGCACAAGAGGTAAACACAGTAAGGGAGTTTAAGCATGCGTGGGATATTCACAAGGCTATCCTAGATATAAGATAAGACCAGGCACTAACAAAACTAGTTAGAAAATTGGGCAGACTAGATGGGCCAAATGGTTCTTACCTGCCGACACATTCTATGTAGAGTGTAATGAAAAAATAGGTAACGCTATCCGATGGAGTAATAAAGGATTTTTACCTATTTTTCACTATACTTCGTTCATTTTTAAGATCTAGCGACTCTACAATTCTCTCATGTATACCTTGCATTCATGCCCTGCGGTAGCAGGCCGGAGGGTCACGGGTTGGAAAGTTAATGCCAATATGGAGGATGGTCCATCAATTTTTCATACTTTATTCCTATTACCTGGAAAAATACATTGAGATTTCTCTCATGGGCCCTGGCGACCAAGTCGAGAACAGTATTCACAGTGTTTCAAATTTAACAGCAGATAAAAAAAATACATACATACATACACACACGCACGCACGCACGCACGCACACACACACACACATTTCTCTCATGGGCCTTGGCGACAAAGTCCAGAACAGTAACATAGTAACATAGTAATTTAGGTTGAAAAAAGACACAAGTCCATCAAGTTCAACCCTTCTACCTTTCTTTTCAGCCTTTGATCCAAAAGAAGGCAAAAAACCCCTAAGGAAGCTATTTCGAATTTTGCCTCCTGGGGGAAAAAATTCCTTCTTGACTCCAAGAGGCAATCAGATTTCTCCTTGGATCAATAAGCTCTTTTATTAATGCTTATTCTATTATTAATAGCCCTGTATGTTCTGCTTTCCTAAAAAAACATCCAAACCATTTTTAAATGCATCTATTGTGGTTGCTAGCACTACCTCTCTTGGCAGGGAGTTCCATAACTTTATTGTCCTAACCGTAAAGAATCCCTTCCTTTGCTGTCTATGAAATCTTTGCTCTTCCAGTCTGAGGGGGTGACCTCTTGTTCTTTGTACCTTTCTGTTAATGAACAGGTCACTGGAGAGCTCTTTATATTGGCCCTGCAAATATTTATATAATGTTATCATATCCCCTCTGAGACGCCTTTTTTCTAACGTATATAAATTCAATTTTTTAAGTCTCTCTTCATAACTAAGATCCTCCAAACCCCTTATTAATTTTGTAGCTCTCCTTTGCACTTTTTCTAGTTCCTTAATATCCTTTTTAAGGACTGGTGCCCAGAACTGTACTGCATATTCAAGGTGAGGTCTTACCATTGATTTGTAAAGAGGCAAGATGATATCCTCCTCCCGTGAATCTATACCTCGTTTTATACATGCCAATATCTTATTGGCCCTTGCAGCTGCTGATTGGCATTGGGCACTGTTGCCAAGTTTGTTGTCTATAATTATTCCTAAATCCTTTTCATTAGTAGTTTTTCCCAGGGAAAAACCATGTTGCTTTGTTATTATTTTTCCCATAATGCATAACTTTACATTTGTCTATATTGAACCTCATTTGCCACTTTACTGCCCAGTCCCCCACTCTGTCCAAATCTTCCTGTAAAGAAAAAACATCAAGATTAGTCTTTATTGCCTTACCTAATTTAGTGTCGTCCGCAAACACGGAGACATGGCTCTCAGCACAATGTGGCAGATCATTAATAAACAAATTAAAAAGAAGAGGGCCCAAAACAGACCCCTGAGGTACTCCGCTTAATACCCTTGTCCAATTTGAGGATTTTCCATTTACAACAACACTTTGTGTTCTATCTTTTAGCCAATTTTCAATCCACATACACACATTTGCCCCCAAACCTATTTCTCTCAATTTGTAGAGTAACCTTTTGTGTGGAACTGTATCAAATGCTTTCGCAAAATCCAAATAGATCACATCAACTGCCACACCTAGATCTATATTTTTACTGACTTCTTCATAGAATGTTATTAAGTTTGTTTGACAAGACCTGTCTTTCACAAAACCATGTTGACTTTTACTAATTATATTCTGGTTCAAGATGTATTCTTGAGTGTATACCTTTAGCAATCCTTCAAATAGTTTCCCCACTACAGATGTCAAGCTCACTGGCCTATAATTACCTGGCAGAGATTTTGATCCCTTTTTAAATATTGGAATGACATCCGCCTTCGCCAGTCTGTTGGCACTGTACCTGAACTGAATGAATCCCTAAAGATCATGAATAGTGGTCTGGCCAGAATTATGCTTAACTCTCTAAGTACCCTTGGGTGTATACCATCTGGTCCTGGGGCCTTGTCTATCTTAACAGAGTTTAATTGCTTAAGCACTTTTTCCTGTGTCAGCCAATCCCATGTTTGCGGCGAATGTCCCATAACTTCCTGTAGCAGGGGCTCGTCCATCTGCTCTTCCTTAGTATAAACAGAAGAAAAAAAAGTATTTAAAATGTCTGCTTTCTCTCTGTCCTCACTTACCAAATTTCCCATTTGGGATAACAAGGGCCCAACATTTTCCCTCTTTAGCTTTTTTCCATTTATATATTTATAAAACATTTTGGGGTTAGTTTTACTCTCCTTGGCAACCCTTTTCTCATTTTCCAATTTAGCCATTTTAATTGCCTTTTTGCAGGCTTTGTTGGCCTCTTTGTACTCTATAATATTACACAGTGTTTCAAATTTAACAGCAGATCAAAAAAATACATACATACACACACACATATATACATACATACCGTATTTGCTCGATTATAAGACGAGGTTTTTTTCAGAAATTTGTTTGTTGTCTTATAATCGAGGTCGTTTTATAATCTGACCTCAAATCGAGGTCAGATTATAAGACATGGATCCAGGTCCCCAGCAGAGCTGCAGGGGACCTGGATCCCCCTCTCTAAAAGCAGGGGATGTCTGCGCGATTAGCGCAGACTCCCCTGCTGCCGCCTGGCACGACCAACGGGGCTTCTATGAAGAAGCCGGGTACTTCCGGCTTCGTCACAGAAGTCCCGGCGGTCGTGCCGGGCGGAAGCAGGGGAGGTCTTCGCTCATCGCGCAGACATCCTCTGCTGCCCCACTAGCCACCAGGGTGAATTGGGCAGCTGGGGGATGTCTGCACAATACGTGCAGACATCCTCCAAGCTGCCCAACACCTCCGTCTATTATGACGGACCAGCTGTCCATCATAATAGACGGAGGTGTCGGGCAGCATGGAGGATGTCTGCACGTATCGTGCAGACATCCCCCGGCTGCCCCCACTAGCCACCAGGGATTATGAAACAGCTGAGGGGGAGGGAGGGGGGTGGAGGGAGGGGGGAACCAGAGCAACAAGGGGAGTGAGGGAGGGAGGGGGGGACCAGAGCAACAAAGGGAGGGACGGAGGGGGGAACCAGAGCAACGAGGGAGGGGGGAACCAGAGCAACAAGGGGAGGGAGGGGGAACAGAGACAAGGGGAGGGAGGGGGAACAGAGACAAGGGGAGGGATGGGGGGAAGAGACAGAGACAAGGGTATGGAGGGTGGGGAAGAGAGAAACAAGGGGGGGGGGAAGAGACAAGGGGATCGAGGGGGGGAGACAAAGGGAGGGGGAGAGAGAGAAAGCTGGGGGCAAGGGAAAGAGGGAGGCAGCATTGGCACATAAAAGGAAATAAAAACAAGAAATGCATTTTTTGATATCATAATTTTTTATTAAAAAAGCAATTTACATGTGAATATATACAAGTTGAACTTTTTTCCTATAGGTTAGTCTTATATTCAGGCTTTTAGTTTTTTTCCTAATGGAATATACAAAGTTTGGGGGGTCGTCTTATAATCGGGGTCGTCTTATAATCGAGCAAATACGGTATTTATACAGGAAAGTTGGAGAGAGAGAAAATACAGGGTAAATAATTATTGATACATAAAAATATAAAAAACAACAATAAACATACAGTGTATGAAGTATGTAGTGTAATAACAGGTACATTATGTTTTTTAGAAATTAGAAGACCTATTTCCGGGGATTTTAGACTAGACTATAGGATGATTTGGAAAAATCTGGGAGCTTGGCGAGAGAACGCATCTCAACTTGCTTCCTTTTTAAAGTGAGGGACAATTAGAAAGGGGCTGATATAATATTTAAATTGTTAATAGATATATACACTACTGTTGCTATTTCTCTTTTGTCTTCAGAGATACACTGTTAACTGAGTGGAGACTTGCTCTAAACATATTTAAATATTGGTGTATTTTTGCTCAGACACATGTTTATTTTTGGTGTATTTTATATGGGTGGTGGAGGAGACACTAAATAACTTGCTGCATGCCTCTTACGCTAAGATGTTTTGAATACTTTATAAATTTGGATTCACATACATGGTTTTTACATTATTACCATTTGTAATATTAATAAGAGCAGTTTTGAACTGAAATGCCTAATTCACTTTCACTGCATTGATCAAGTCACTGAGCATTATATAGAATTGCTGTTTAATGTGGCTTTTAGGGATATCTTGTACTTCCTCATTTTGCCCACTGTTCTTGCTGTTCCTGGTGCGATATTTATCAGAACAATGCATTATTATTAGTATTATTCATAACACTGACTCTCTACTCTAATTAAAATATTAATCTAAAGGAACTATTTGGATCAGCTGCCCTTAGAAAGTATAATTTATGTTTTTTTTTTATTCCTTATAATAATCTGTTGTATGAAATTAATACAACAAAAAGGAAATGCTATCAATGACATTCTGAGTTGACAAATGCATAATTAAATTAATTAAATGTAATGAGATATTAAAATTACGATATTATGAGTAAGTAGGGAGTGCAACAGAGGATAGAGGAGAAGAAAAAGGATGCAAAGGAAGAGACCAGGCAGCCTACATGCCGTGCACATATAATTTTGTCATGTGTGATAAACATATACACAATTTGCAGAGAAGGTATCTATATCTTCCCTCTCAGGGTTACGTTTTTTATTTATTTATCTGTAAGGGCCTTGATTTTAGAGATCCAAATAGTTTCCTGCTTCCTAAACATGGTGATCACAAATTTAACTGCATTCAACAATTAATCCATTGGATATGGTGGAGGAGGTATTGGAGTGGGTCACTAGGACAGAGCACCTGTGTTGATAGGCAAATACTTTGTGAATGTTATGTCTTCTTGCACAACCACCAACCACTCATCTCCACAAATATATTTAAAGATTTTGTGTCCGGTCTAATAGTGCAGTGGCAAATCTGTGGATTAACTGGCATTGTTGTAAGGCATGGGGGGTGGGTGGGTATATGAGGAAGCGGTGCAACCTTGAGAGGAAGGGGTGTGATAAATGAGGGGGGTGCATGACTTTAGTTGAGGGGTGCACGAAAACATAAAAAATACACCTCTACATATAATAGTCAATATTAGTAGTATGATTGCTATTTAATTGTATATGAACAATTTTATATTTCCTTGCAGTTAAATACTATACTGAATGCTTTAAACCAAATCCCTTCCAGTCCCCTATAAGCCAGCTGCCAACGGGAAACTGTTTATTTGACACTATCTCTGTGATAAGTAGTCCATTAAAAGTCAGTCAGTATCACACAGCTAACCAGGAATAATAGCTGCAGCAGTGCTATTGATTCCTGCGATTCCTGGTCTTGCGCCTAGTTTTTCTCATGTCAGCTTTTATGAGGTACAAAATTTATTTCCTACCATCCTCTACAAATGACCCGCATTTTTGCATCGCTCTTGGGGAAATTGTTAATTCATAGCTCATCAGGCCTGCTTGGTGTTGGGAAGCTGAGATCTTGTTAGCATTGCACTGAGTACCTATTGATTAATGTGGTAATCAATGAGGACAATCCGCTGCAGAGATTTGTTTTGATGACAGCAGCATATATGGCAGCTTTGGCCTCTCCGCTGTGGGATGTTTGACGCTGCAGAATATTTTGGCTCAGACCTCAAAGGAAATAACCATCGGATGCTTTTCAGTTACACAGTTTTGGAAAAGAAGAGCGGGATATTTTATTACACAGCTCCTTTCTCGTACGTACACCCTGATCATCAGCTACGCACTTCACAGGAGCCTTGTTTAATACACACAGATGCTTCTGATATGTTCTCTGGACTGTTTCAGTTTCTGCTTCAGACGCTGCACACGGGGACTGGCACCCTTTGTGGAACTGCAGGTTCTTCTTTTTTTTTTATTCTTATCAGAAATTACAATGCATTTATTTCTATTTTATAATAATCAAATATTGGGATCTTGATTAATATAGCATGGTTATGACAATGCAGTATGCTATCTTTTAACAAAATATAGTATATGTAATATAGTAATATATAACTACATGTTTATGATAATACAGCCAGTACTTTTTTGTAATGGAATAAAATTCATGCTGTGTGTGTCTGGGTTATTTTTAGCGGCTGTGTTTGGCAGAAGACAGTTGGATTGCCCTGTGTCCCCTCAGTCATGCTGTGGTTAGTACATTTTAAGAGCCTATTGTAAAGCGATGAGTGTCTATTTGTGAGGTGTGATTAACGTTCAATCTTATTAAGTGATTCTGTGACAACTGATATGCTTTAGGCTGTGGTTAGCAGGACCATTTGCATGTATATCTCCAGATTTTTTTTTTCTTTCAGCACAAATTAATTGAGAATCAATGTTAAAAAAAAGCCTTGCTACTAAGGATGTAGAAGTGAGGATATGTTAAATGCTCATAGATATGGCTGGCCTGGATTATCTCAAAACCAATGCCAATTTCCACTACACCAAAGGAGAACTTCTCCTTTAAAGTGCCCAGTGTTTACATCACACAGCCAGACATCTGTGAACCATGATGTTTACTATAAGTAGAATGTTATTTTCTATAGTGCCTCTTTCTTGTCATTTTACGTCATCTTTTTTCACTTAGTGCTGTCTTCGTTTAAATTATTTTCTTTCTTTTAATGTCTTTATCATCACAACTGTCATATGATATACATACATTATATACAACTGTATTTTCACACAAATGTTGAAATGAAATTTATAGCAATGGTTACATTTGCCAGAACCTTCACTGTGTTGCTACCTAATCATTTTAGCAGCAACGGTTTTTTTTTTTTTTTTTAAATTTATTAAGTATTTTGCAAGAGGACACTGCGATTTCTCTAGTTTTCAAGTTTGTCCTGGAGCATAAGTACATAATGTATGACCAAGAAACAGGAAAGAATATATAAGATTAGTGTAATATAGTACCAGTCATTTAACACTTGAATCATTTTTAGTTATACCCATTGTATAATGAATTATTAAACAAATGCATACCATGTATTAGACTTTCAAGCATGAGGACTTCAGAGTTTATAAAACATGATGGTTTTATGTAAACATTCTTAGAAGTAATAAATAATGAGACATTATATCTGTTTATGGAACTTTTTGCTATGGATTGAATTTTGAATTTTGGGATGTATAGTGATAGATGTTATGAAACACATCTATTGAGTATTCGAATATATGCGAATCTGTAGTATATGATTTATTATAGGTTTACTTAAGTTTTTAAGTACAAAACCAACACGCAGAGTCATAAAATGCACCTAAAAGTAATAATGAACAGAATTAAATGAAAGGAGCCCTGTGTAATTATAGAATGAGGGGATATTAACAAAAGAAAACAAAAGATGGAATATAAATTTACATGTCAAGCATTTTCTGTCAGGTAATTAAAGTTCTTTGGTGTGGAAAATAATTTCACTTTACTTACAAGGCATGTTAAATTTGCCCTTTTGTAAGTTTCCCGCCTTTAAATAGAAACATAGAATGTGTCGGCAGATAGAACCATTCGGTCCATCTAGTCTGCCCAATTTCCTAAATACTTTTATTAGTCCCCAGTTCCCTATCTTATAACTAGGATATATGAGAATTTCTATTGATGGTTGGTTTAGATCTTTTTTGTTTTATTGGTCTAGTTTAAGGGGTCCTTTACACCATGTGGACCACCTCTTTGGTTCCATTATAATCTTGTAGATTATATGTTTCATGGTTGAAAACAACAGTCAAATGAAATGCAGTAGCAAAGTGTCACTCATTTCAATAGTACATTTTGTCTCTAGTGCGGTTTTTACATGCCACCAACAGGCGGCACCTACTTAAAGCTGTTTAAATATTAAGAGAAGTTCTGTAGTAAATTATCCTTAATATCTCCGATCATTGTGGTATAATACCACAACCTGTGTCATGTTTTATTTTCTGTTCTTGCAGGGGACCTTGACTGTTACATTTTAGATCCTACAACGTGGAATAGCAGAGAAACATCACCACTGGGATTGGTAAGGAAAACATTTAAAATCATATACTATCTTCATACTAATTCAAATGAATTCATTTTTTTTCTGTCAAAAGTGCAAATACTTTAACATTTTATTTCTATGTTAGGGTTGCACCTTTTCTTCCCAAAAATGCCAGTTGTTCTATTCCCTCAATAGACTTAGCATTTTTTCCAGCCTGCTGATAAACCACAGACTTGGTGGCAACCATTTTCTAGAACATCCAACTCTGTTTGTTATACTTAACGTATTTTAGAATATTGCATTAGAAAACATGCAATCTAAAACATATCTAAATGGTTGTACATAATGTTGTTATTGTCACCTAAAATTGATTATATTTTAAAAAATTTCTAGTAGTGATATCAGCCCTATACTTTGATTATAATTTACTAATAGAGTATAGTAGTAACATTGTAGCATGTATGTAGATGTTAATATGTCTATAACTGGATGTGCATCCAGAGATGTAACTAGGATCCACAGGGTCCCAGTGCAAGAAAATGCTAAGGGGCTCCCCATCCCCAACATGTCCCCAAACTGCCTCTTTCTGTCACCCTAACCCCCCAAACAGCCTCTCTCTGCCTACTGAGCCCCCAAACAGTCTCTCTTTGCCACCATAGCCCCCCAAACAGCTTCTCCTTGCCACTCTAGGCCTCCCAAAGCAGCCTCTCTGCCACCCCAGTCCCCCAAACATCCTCTCTCTGCCACCCTAGCCATCACACAGCCTCTCTCTGCAACCTTAGCCTTCAAACAGCCTTTTTGCCACAGTGTATCCAAACTGTATCTGCCACCCTAGCCCCCAAAATAGTCTCTCTACCACCCTAGCACCCCAAACAGCTTCTCTACCGCCCTAGTCACCCAAACAGCCTCTCTCTCCTCAGCTTACCTTAGCCACCTTTGTTTCCAAGCAGCTTGCTCTCCCTCCATGCAAACAGATGCAACAGAAAATGGCTGTGATGTCACTTTGTGCATGATGGATCTGACAGAGTGCAGGGAGACCGAGAGATCACACAATCAGCTAACACACGCAGCTAGCAGCATTTAAAGCAGTGCTTCTCAAACCTGTCCTCAGGACCCCCCAATGGTCCAGGATTTAGGGATTACCCAGTTGTATTTAATTAAGAATATGTACCTGGTGTGGTTCCCTAACCATTAAGCAACATACCAGGTGTTCTACATATTCTTATTTAAATACAACTGGGTAATCCCTAAATCCTGGACCATTGGGGGTCCTTAGGACAGGTTTCAGAAACACTGATTTAAAGAGTTATACGGTATGTGTCAGAGGTGAATTGTTGTAGGGCACTTCAAATCATAGTGGGAGCTCTAACCTTGATTCAGTAATCACTACTTTAAGTCCAGCCTTTGAAACCAAAAGTTTTTTCACTTATTCTAGCTCATGGGAGAGATTCAGTAGCTAGAGAATTATCTTACTCACATCTCGTAAGCAAAATTTCTTCTAATTGAGATTTTAAAATCTGATAACAATGTATAGATTATTCTTTATATTTTTTTCTACATTCACAATATAAACAATGTTAGGTGACAGAGTATCTTTAAAGTTGAAACAGTGATTTTTTTTTTGCATGTCCTCAAATCCTGTATAAATGGGACATGGGTATGTCCATCTTGATATCTGATAAAATACTACTACTAATACTCTATGGAGGGGGTGGGCATGGGGGGCGGAGTCTGGGAAGGGGGGTGTCAGTGCTACCATGTGCAGTAACACTGTCACCCAATTTTTGATCATGGCTTCCAAATCGTGACTGTCCTGTAAATAAAACAAAACCAATATTTGATTCACGATGACCTGCATCAGTAACAGTGTAGTGTATTTTAATGTGTGTATGAGTGGCAATGTTTTCCTGGGTAAATTAATACTTTTATTTATAGAAAACAAGTTACATTTAAAGTAATTCAGGCTATTAGCAGTCACACTAAACAATCAGGCCTACTCTGAAATTTAGTGGACTTATAACAGCGAACAGCCTGAACTTTTATTAAGAATTCCTTCTAAAATAGTTTTTTTTTTATATTTAGATGCTCTTTTGACATTATCTTGCCTGTCACGACTGCTCATTGGCACTTAACAATAAAAAACAAAGGGACAGTGACCCTTGTCGTAAAGTAGAGTAATCATATATTGCCCGAGCTTCATTACCATTTAAAGTCAAAGCAATGAGGCTTGTAAAAGAATCCATTCAGGATGATACGTCTTGATCAAATAGAAGAGTCATTAAATGGGTTGTTAAGATAAAGCAACGAACACTGAGTACATTCTGTTTTTTTTCTTTGATTTTCTCATCTAGCATCCTGTAACCTGGCAGCCTTCAAAGGAGGGGGATCGTTTAATTGGACGTGTTATTTTAAATAAACGAGCAACCATGCCAAAAGAATCAGGACCACTTCTGGGATTGAAAGTAAGTACAACACCCACATTTTATCATGTGATGTTATTAGTTCTAAGTACACCAAACACTGTTTAAATCTTACACACAATCTGTTTACACCTTTTGTGAAAATGTTTGGAGTGAGAAGCCTGTACTGGAGCTTGAATGTTAGACCACGGGTATGTTATGATCCAGTTTGAAGACACAGAGTTACATTTTTAGTGAGGTCAAAAACTGTGCCTTGCTTACTCTTTGGCTCGTTCTGTGTAGCCTAAGCACACACATACATGTATCCTAACTTTCTCAAAAAATGAATTTTAATACAGACCCCATTTTTGTTTTACAAATAATAAACAAGTTACTCATAGTTTGTATTTAAAGTAATAACATCAACTTATGTTATGCATTATAAAGGGTGAAACCTGGCGAGTTTCTCCTTCTAAAAGAGCTCCAATGGCCATGCATAAATCGTAGTTAAATCTCTTTTTCTTGCAGAAATAGATCACCAAGTTTGCAAAGCTACGTGAGTGAGATGAAATGTTCATCTCAGCTCAACTCATCTGCTCCTCACTTTTAGTGAATAGCTCCCAGAGTTTTCTTCGAAATTATTATTATTTTTTTAAAATGTTCACACCATGGTATTATTTTTTATTGCTTCATGTATTCAAACTAATTTAGGTTGTTGGAGGGAAGATTACAGAAACAGGAAGACTTGGTGCCTTCATCACCAAAGTAAAGAAGGGAAGTTTGGCGGATGTTGTTGGTCATTTAAGAGCAGGTAACCAATCATTACAATAGCAAGCACGTTGGAATAGTGGTTCACACTTCACTTACAATGTATTATTTCCCAAATGTCTTCACATTACACAAATCCACACCTTACGGTGTAAGCTGGCTCCACTTAACTGGAAGATAGCTGATCTTGTGGAGACAAAGTGGGTGGTGGGTGCTCCAGAAATACTTTATGAAGCATAAAAAAAGAAGGCATGGGCACTCCACATTCCATTGTAATATAAATTGCTTTTATTGAATTTGGATCTGATTAATCATAGAGGAAAAACACAACACAGACTGTGGGGAAAAAGTGAACGCCCCTTACGCCTTTCGCGTATTACTACGCTCATAGGCCTTCTTTTTTGCAACTGTCTTCACATATACCCACTATAATAATGATTGAAACTATATTCTATACTAAAACCCCGTTTTTTTAAAACAGGTAGAAAAACATTATTGTAAACTTAGGTTGCAGTCCACAATGCAAAATGTTTATTCATGTGTCAAGTTAAATAAAAATGAGTAATCCTTTCTCCAAAAGATACATTTCCTGTGCCATATGACATGACAATACTTACCAAGTTCTGAGAGATGTGGCACAGCTCAAACAAGGAACAGTTGTGGCTCCAAGTAATTAATGTCCTATGTTTTGCCAGTAATTTGAGTAATTTAGGGCTGTTCTGGGTGTTTTATGGAAAGAGAATGGTCTAGCATACGGTGTGTGTTTCAGAAAAAGAACTTCTGTTTCAATTTAAAAGCAAAGTGACCCATAAGTGAGAAATTGTCAGTAAGCTCAAGCAGAAAAGGTGAAAGCATCTCAGTGACCGCAGTCTAGGACAGCTAACTAAGGAAAGATGTCAGCTAGAAAGTCCCAAGAGACAATGTGGCTATAAAGCT
This sequence comes from Pelodytes ibericus, assembly GCA_036172795.1. Classification (NCBI taxonomy): domain Eukaryota; kingdom Metazoa; phylum Chordata; class Amphibia; order Anura; family Pelodytidae; genus Pelodytes; species Pelodytes ibericus. The sequence continues at coordinate 118,115,063 of CM069861.1, read as the reverse complement.
ACAAAACTAGAGAACGGTGAAGAACCTTGTGTAATCGGAGATTTATAAGAGATCTAAGATGTACAATAATGAACTTGTATAGCACCCAAAGGTAACACCTATGTTAACAATGATTATTTCCTTTTATTTTATCAACACTGCAAATATTAGGAATACAGAATATAGAGGATATAGGGACCCCATATTAGCAGTTATTTGAAGAAAAATGTATTCCTGTAGCATGTTAAATGTTTGTCCTTTTTATTGAAGGTGATGAAGTTCTAGAATGGAATGGTAAACCTTTGCCTGGAGCAACAAATGAAGATGTTTACAACATTATTGTACAATCAAAAACGGAACCACAAGTTGAGATCATTGTTTCAAGGCCTATTGGGTAAGATAAATGGAGATATGAACTGTAAATAAGAATATTTATATATATATATATATATATATAAATATATTTTTATATATATATATATATAATTTTTTAAACCATTCCAGGCCTTTCCAGCACAGATCATGGAATGTATGTCAGCGTTCTCTACCTGTATGTCTGACTTAATCTCTCTAAAGCAGAGATGATTCTTCCCACCCTCGTACTCCGTCCCTGTACCTGACTTCATTTTTACCGTTGAAAATATTATGATTGTTCCCACTTACCTAGCCTGATGTCAGGGGTTGTCTTTCACTCAGCTCTCTCCTTCATCCCCCATGTTTAGACCCTGATCAAATCCTGTTGTTTGCACCTATGGAACATTGCACACATTTGCCTATTCCTCAGCAAAGAGGCTGCCGAAATCTTAGTGCACACGTTTGTGATCTCTCATCTTGACCATAATAGCACTCTCCTGACTGGCCTACCTCTGGTTCATCTTTCTCTCTTGCAATCTATTCAAAATTCGGCTGTCAGCCTTATCCTTCTAACTTGTCGTTCCACCTAGGTCCAAAAATACAAATGGTGACACCAGGTTGCAGTAATCATAAAAAAATGTTTTTTTACTTGCAATTGTAGCCTACTAGCTCTGTCTCAGAGATGTCTGCACTGTGCTGTTTTGCCAAAATTGTAAGTTAATAAACATTTTTTTTTACTGTTTACTGCAACTTGGTGTTACAATTTGTATTTTTGGAATATGGAAGGTCTCTACCTTTTTCTATTTTCAAATGACTACAACAACCTTCCTCTTTGATCTTTTCACTCACCTTATGTCTCTCCTTTCCTCCACTCCCTTTAGATCAGGGGTCTCCAAACTACGGCCCGAAGGCAATTTTTATCTAGCCCGCAGCTACTTCCAGGCTGACCCTCCACCTCCTTTCCCCCAAGCAATGTTTTTTTTAATTTTCTGTGTGTAGGGGAGCATGGAGCGAGGGGGAGGTAGTCTGTGTCAGCGAGAGTTTCACAGACTAACAGTAAACAGGGGTGGTAGGTGCGCTGGAGGTCTTACACACACAGAATTATGTATATTACAAAGAAATGTATAATTGAGTTAAAAATCAGTCAACTTCATAGGCTGAGGATATAGGTGATCTCACCAGGCTCAGAACATAGAAAGACAAAAAAAGACAAAAAACATAGTGCAACTCTATACACAGTGTAGAAACTTATATACTGAGGTAGTGAATTGCACTCACAAAAGTGAAGTTTCACTTTTGTGAGTGCAATTCACCACCTCAGTATATAAGTTAAGTGGCAAATGTTAAGTCAATGGAGGCAGTAGCAAGGCCGGTATTTTTCTGAAGAAAAGGTGGCGACCTTACCGGCGCTTAGTGAAGAGCCAGCATGGTGGGCAGCAGCAGGAGGAATAAGGGTGTAGTGCTGGTCACTGAGTGCAAACCTAGGTGGTGGGTCCAAGTACTGAGTGCACAAACTAGGTGCAAGACCTGAATACCAAGCTGGTGCTGGGGGCATGTCCTGAGTGCCAATCTGGTTGCTGGGGGCAAGTCCTGACTGCCAGTTTGTGTTCTTTGGCAAGGCCTGGCTGCTGGGATTAGTCCTGTGAGTGCATTCTGGGTGGTGGGGTAAATTCTATGTTTAGAGGAAGGAAATTAAAACAAGACATTAATTTTATAAATATCATTTTTATTAAATATGTAAAAAGCTGAATTCTATTTTTTTCCTTCGGCCCAGTAAAATGTACAATGTGGCCCTCAAACCGAAAACGTCTCTAAATTGTAAGCTTGTGAGGAGGACTCTCTACCTCATTTATCAGTCTGTCTCTGTTCGTCTAACATTGTATGTAGTCCCCTTCTATGCTTTTTACAACGCATTATGTAAATTGTTTATGCTATACAAATAAATGTTAATGTAATGTAATATATATTTTTTGAGGTAGATTTTTGCATAGTTGAATATCTGGCATATTAAAAAATGTTCAAGGTATGGTCAGACATGAAATAATCAATCAAATATGCTTACCCACAGTTTTTTTCTTCTTTTATTGTTTAAATAACATAAAATAGCATGTTGTTTGCTTACCTTAATTTTTTGTTCTGTTATTCCTAGTGACATTCCAAGGATTCCAGAAAGTTCCCATCCACCTCTAGAATCCAGTAAGTGGAAAATGCGTTCTTGAATAAGTTATATTTTGCATATATATCGTTTTAGGCCTGTCACTGTTATCCTTAAATAACATGTTTCTTTCTTGTATGCCAATTATGTATTTAATATTTTTTGTTGTTCCTTTTAATATGTTAGGTTCCAGCTCTTTTGAATCTCAAAAGATGGACCGGCCTTCAATATCTGTTATATCGCCAACTAGTCCCGGAGCTCTAAAAGATGCACCTCAGGTCTTGCCTGGGCAGCTTTCTGTAAGTGTCTTCATATGTTTGTTGCCTTCAGGCTTGATACCAAATTACTTGTTTTTGATTTGAATACAGTACAATTTGTTTGAATTTCTATCCATAGCTCTAAATCTCCAATTTACTTCTTTTAGACGGAAGTCTAGATAGTACTTTTCATCACGTGTAGCTTGATACAATTTTTTACGCTGTGTCGTCCACTATTAAACTTTCCTGTAGTATGCTATTTGAGATTTCATGAATTTTGACATCACCAAAACGGCAGCATGAACTTGTAGTTAAGATTCTTGAGACACTGGGGTCTATTCAATTTATCTCATGTAACTGAATCCGATAGACTGCAATAGAAAAAGAGTAATAAGTGATGTTTTGCATCACTGAATCAGACCCAATTACCATAACTTTTTGCATGTTATGTCTTTCGAGGGCTTTAGTTTGTACAACATAAGATGAGGCGTCTGTATTTTTAGACACCTGTTAATTGATCATTAAAGCCGAAATTTCATACATAAGCAGTAGGCTTAGTCACTGTAGTCCTGCAATGATGCTGCCATATGCCAAGCTGACAGGGCTTAGGTCTACTTTATACGTACACAGTTAAGGTAAGGTGATGGGGCAAGGAGGCATTGTGACAACAGTGAAAAAGGTTTGCTTGTAGGTGCTGAGAGACCATATAATACCATGTTTTTTTGGGATAACCAAATTATTATGTTCTTTTTAATAGAACAGATACAGGAGGCAGGTTTTCACAGACATATTTCAACAGAGTAATAACTAGTATCAATATATACATAATTCCCTAGATTTTACTAAATTATGACATAAAGTCATGATTTATAAAGACACGGAGGCGAGCATTATGCATATCTCTTTATCTAATTAAGTATGTATAATAACACCTCAGGAAATATGCAGGAAATCCTATATCAACAGGAAACATGATAAATAATATATCAATCATGAATGTAGAAATATCAGCAAATATCAAATCCAATAAATCAAAATTAGAGCATGGGTGGGTAATGTAATAAAACACATCATAATGAAACACATAAAAGACGGGTGGGAATAATGCTCGCCTCCGTGTCTTTATAAATCATGACTTTACGTCATAATTTAGTAAAATCTAGGAATTTATAAAGACACAGAGGCTCACATTATGCAAGTTCAAAGTAATGCAATCACATTAGAAGTAAAGTGTGTACTAGGTCTAAAGTAAAATTCACGAAATGTAGATTCTCGTGACCAGTCAGCAGCTTTAAGCAAATCTTCCAGTCTGCAACCCAAAGAGACAGCTTTGGATGCCATAGCACCCCCAAAAAAATGAGCACCGAAAATAGAAATGTCTATCCCCACTTCTTGAAGCACCCATTTGACCCATCTGGTCAAGGATGTGGTAGACACTGGGGAGTGTGGTCTCATAGTAGCCAAGAACAGCTCAGGGCGTGAATGAAAAGTGTCCTTTGGTCACAGTGTTTAAAGCAAGAGACAGGGCACAATTGAGGATTGTGTGTAAAACACGGATAGAAGACAGAAGTGATAGCTGTCTTTGTCCTTCTGGTGATATTAAAAACCACACCTTCCGGGGTAAAGGAACGGGAAGAAATATCCAGGGCTCTCACGTCAGACACTCGTTTACAAGATATCAGACAACAGAGTGTGGTCAATTTAGCTGATAATTGTTGTAGAGATAGTTCTTCATTAATTGGCCAAGATTCGAATAGACGAAGAACTAAATTCACATCCCACAGGGAAATAAAAGTGAGGAACGAATAAAAGAAGACGTAGTAAGTGATAAACTCAGCAGTAAAAGAATCACTTATTAATATAAATAACACAATGCACATAACAATAGCATAAAATACAATGGAGGTACTTAGCTGTGAGAAAGCAGCAAAGAAAGAGGATGTGTTTATTGGATTACTGTTATATATAGAGGAGGAGAGGGAGTTAATAATGTGTTCTGATTGGTTTAAGTTTATGTTTTTCTCTTCTTTGCTGCTGAGGAAAATAAAGAAAGAGATATGCATAATGTGAGCCTCCGTGTTTTTATAAATCCCTAGGATCCTAACTTTAACAAACCTATTAGATGTCATTGCTGTTGCTTGGAAAATGTGCTCCTGGTTCTAGATGAACATCCCCAATTCTTTCCTATCTAAGTACATTTATTTATAATTAGGAATCACACATCCCATGGGTTGCTTATTAGTCAGTGGCTTGTCTGCAATGGATAAGTAGGTCAGTATAATATGTCAGTTCCTGGAGTTTTCTGCAGGAATTCTTTGGAATGTATCCAAGGCATACTCCACCAGGAATTGTATAAAAACATTCAACTTTGCCATGTCTATATTATGGCAGCTTCACTGAGAGCTGTATTCTAAAAATAACCGTACATGTTTCCCACAGCTTTGCATGACGGTGTTCTATAACCAAATATTGTCCCATTAGTTGCTGCTGGTGTGCAAGGAAACAATGATGTAGAACATTACAGTTGTGCAGTGTTGTCTGCTGGTGAGAAAGGAAACTGAGCAGAGTTTCTTCAGCCTCCATAGATTTCTATGCTTGTGACCCACTACATCCCTCACTTTTCAACAGACACTGTGTAAGTGTGAGAAAATGGCAGACATACCACTAGAATAATACATTTGTATACAAAATGTACTTTCAAGAGCTTTGCAGCCTTGGATTTTCAAACATTGGATTTCCCCTTATATTATTCGTCAGGAAACAGGTCACACAGCATTGTGCCAAGGGTAATTAGCCCCGTATGTCAGGGTTCACACACCTTAGGGCAGTCCTTGTCAGGGGCATCCCAACATGGCCAACACACCTTGTGGTAATATTTGTGCAATGATGATATTGGACATTAGTGCTGGTGTCCAGTGACATTGTGGAAGGGCCGAGTAAAATGTAACTTGGCAGATACGCTGTTCATGTGGTATTGCAGAGTGCAATGGCACCTGTACATCCTATACATCCTCCTCAGTGTGCCGATGTTTCATATAATCATAAGCCATTTATCTGTGTCTTGGATTCTCTGGATCACTGGCTTTTATCTAAATTGATGCTAATAACCCAGAGGGAGATTCTAAACATCCTTTGTATGTAATACTGAGAAAAAGCTCTTTTTCACATGTTCTCCATTAAATCTCGTTACAATCTTGTTATTCAGAAAAGCTTTTAATAGTACCATGCGTCATATATATAAAAATGTAATGCAAGGGTACATTTTGGCTTCAGGACAAATGGATTTCTTCTTATGTATCATCTGTGTTTCTTTATTCACTTAAAAAACATAATGATTTTTAATGGATTATAATGAAAATGAACTCCCCTTTTCTGGTATCAGAGAAAATGGTACTTCAAGTTTCTTTGTGGTACTTGCTGTTAAGTTTAAGATTGTATTATTGCCCTCAGCTACTACTTTAAGTAAATATCTTTCGAGATTACATATTGAACTGGTCATCTGGGTTGCATTATGCCATGAGTTAAACTGGCAAAGTTGAATAGACCACTATGCTGCTCCTTGACGTAACATTGAGGTCAGAAGTAGCTTGTGAATTAGGCTGTAATGCAAAATCCTGATAACAGTGTTGAAATAATAGGTGTTAGCAGGATTGTAATTTATTAAACATGTCTGGTTTCTGTAAACCAAAATATGTATAACAAGTATCAATTTATGTTGATGAATTCATTTTAGTAGCATAGGGTGTCAGCATCAGTATAATGTACAGTTCTCTAGTGACGTTAGTTTTTATTGCATTGGTCATGCATTGCACACATATGAATCAAAGGAACTTAACTCTTTCAGTTGCTAGTGTGAATGTTTTTCACAGCACTCTAGTGGCGGGATGTCAAACTGCAGCCTTCCAATTTCTCCTACAATACTTTGTCAGAAAAAGAAGTCACCTAAATGTGCGTTCTGCTATAAATAAACAACACATTTTGTTTACATTGTGTTAGCAGAACTGCAAGAAAAGGCCTAGGTTTGGAGAACATGTCTTGTAAATGTGTTCATTGTGTCTCTGGTTTATGACATCACCTGTGGCTTAATATGCAAATGAACTACTTTCAGTGGTAAAGGTGTCATTTGCATGTCAAGCTGCAGTGAGATAAACAGGAGACACCCCAGTAAAATACATTTGTATCTAAATCTAGGCATTTGCATGTAATTCTGCTGACATACAGTATACATTATTTTGATAATTATTTTTGTTTAGGTGACATAGTTCTGTAACAGCTAGAGGGATACAGTCTGACACCCTACTCAAGTACTAAAAGTATTAAAAGGTATATAACAACCGTCTCACTTACAGTTGGGTAACAATAAGAACATAAAATGTGTGAACCTGGATTACATTCTAATTCAGTTTAAAATTAGTATTCTGCCAACCAATAATCCATAAACCGTGACCCTGACTTCTTTTATGACAGTAATTAATTCACTGTGAACATGACGGGGTCTGTCCTATCGTGTTGTACAAATTATTAATTTATTAGATCTATTGCTGCATTTTTGCAGTATAAAAAAAAAAGGTTAAAGTGATGTGTACCTTTAAGAGAATGGTAGTGGAGTGTGGAAGCTGTAGTTCTCCAACAACTGGAGGAGTGCTGACTGACAGCCTGCTCTAGTACTAAAAGGATTAAAGAGTGCATATCAGCTTTGTAGAGTATCATCTCAAGAACAGCTGTTTAACAAAAAAGAGCACAAAAGTGTTAACCTGGATACATATCTTCATCTTATTTCATTTAACATCGAATCCTTTTGAATAACTATTAAATAATCCATTAACTATTGTACACTGTGAATATCATGGGATCTGTCCTATTGTGTTGTATACATTATTATGTTATTAGATACACCCATAGAGTACATTACACCCAATGTATTCTTTGTATTTCAACTAAATTGATACAATTATGTATTGCTTAGTTATGTGCACAATGTGAATCCAGGTTTACAGCAATACATTATAATAGAAATAAAAACACCACTAATGTAAATTTGATATACACTGTCTGATCAGACTGACTATGAAATTGATTGAAGTTAGTTATTTCTTGTTCCTTTTTGACATTAAGCAATTTTATATGTTTCATTCAACAATAGTTCAATTAAAATCTTTACTCGGTGGATTTCTTACATATATTGTATTGCAGGTGAAACTGTTGTATGATAAAGTGGGACATCAGCTAACAGTAAATGTACTGCAAGCAATAGATCTGCCACCACGGTCAGATGGCCGCCCAAGAAATCCTTATGTAAAGATGTATTTCCTTCCAGATAGAAGGTAATCGGATATTGGACACTTGCAGTGAATATTTATGAAACATTATAATGCATTTATATTATGACTGCTTTACAAATCAGTGAGTAGTACATGTGGTATATACATTCTGACTGGAAGTGTCTCTTGTATTAGAGAAAAGTGAGTAATAATGCTTAAAAATATCCTGCTATGCCCCAGTTCTGAATGATATATTTGGTGAAACTGTCCTCTGCAGTCAACTACTGGAGGCATCTTCCTTTAAAATAACATGAGCTCACGTTAGACATTTAAAATAAACAGATCACAAGTTTCACTCCCAAATTAAGTGTGCTATTGAAAGAAAATGTGTATTTTTTTTTATTTCACTGTACATTGTTGCAGTACAAGAAAATAGATTTTTAAAAAGTCTGACGTAGCCTCTTTTCCTCAAATTTATGAAGGTTTTTTTGCTTACTGCTGTTTCACCTTTCAGTTTTTTAAACTATGTGATCACTATAAGGAGTTAGATACACTGTTTACATGACTAACCTCTCAGGTGCTCTGCAAGTTAAACAATTAATTTCATGTTTACCTGGAGTTAGATTTTTACTAAAAACAGACATAAGAGAATTCACAGGACTGCAGTTTTCCGAATTGTTACTAGATGGCAGCAAATAACTACTTTCTACCTTATCATTCAACACAGTGATAAAAGCAAAAGGAGGACCAAAACAGTGAAGAAAAGCTCAGAACCAAAATGGAACCAAACATTTCTTTACACCCATGTGCATCGCAGAGACTTTAGAGAGCGAATGTTAGAAATAACAGTGTGGGATCAGCCAAGAGTGCAAGAGGAAGAAAGCGAGTTTCTGGGAGAGGTATAACTAACCTGATATCATTAACTGGTCACAGGACGCCATGATTAGTTTTTAAAGCAGATGTTGAAAATGGACAAAGATTTTTGATAACACACATAAACTAGTAGACCACTTTCAGTTAAAATGCACTTTTAATTTAATAGATTTTTGACAAGACATCTATTAAAATACGTTTTGCAGTTATTCAGATCAGTGTTTATACTCTCTCTTTTTAAAGTGGCAGTCGTTTTATTTTGAAGACTATGACATATGTTAAGCCAAACTAAAATTAAATATCATGTCAATTTTAAAAATCAAAAACAGCAGATTTCTCGACTAAAACACATTAATTTTTTTTTTAATGGATTACAACATGCCTCCGCTAGAGTATAATGAACTAGGGGCCCATTTCTATTCTTGGACCATGACACCTTTTAATACCTAGTTAAATGTAGCACCGACTGACTATTTATAAGAACTGCCACCTTGATTGTTACTTCTTATACTGGGTATTACTTAAAAGTGGGGCACCCATCATGGGCGTCCATAGAATGTTCCATCAGCTTCTCAGAGTTGCTACCAATCTTTTATGATAGCAAATAATGGATTGCTACTGTATCATCCATGATGTGGCTCTGATCTTTAAACTTAAATCACCTGACAAATAAAAGTTTGTAATGATTTTCTACTGCAGGACTGCATACCAATAATTAGTGAACGTAAAGTATGTATTTTAAACATGTCTGATTTTAAATGTGAATAAATTGATAACACCCTTCTTTATTTTACATTATTACAAGGGTTTCGAAGTAAAATGATGTTGGTTCTGTTTTGTGAACTAGATCTGATACTTATCAATATTGTTATTATTGCTGTGTTTGTTGTTGTGATTTAACGTGTCACAATCCACAGGGCTGTTCGTAAGTGTACCATCTGATGACACTGATTGCTTTTTAGATTCTGATAGAGCTAGAGACTGCACTGTTAGACGACGAACCTCACTGGTATAAACTACAAACACATGATGAATCCTCACTACCTCTGCCTCAGCCATCACCCTTCATGCCAAGAAGACATGTACATGGAGACAGTTCTAGCAAAAAATTACAAAGTAAGTGTCAGTGTGTCCTTTTTGAGGCGCTATTGAAAGTCATAGTTATATGTATTTAGTATATGAATGCTGTTTGTTTCCTGAAATGATTACATATACCGGTATCTATTTGCCTTGCTGCCGGACAGGATCACAGCCAGTCAATGATAGTGACATCTCAGATATTGATGTTGAGGAAGGTATTGGAGCAGGGCCTCCAGGTGCGTTGCTGAACGGCATGGTCCTATTTCTCTTTGCTTCTGCTATGTTTCACTAATTTGGACTCATGGAGCGTTATGTTCATTTTGGAGATTCAGTGTATTGTGGAGACAACTATTTTTTAAATGAAAACAAAATTATATCCACAACAGAAGTGGCTATGTGCTCTAAAAATGTGTAGTGTTGTTTTATACTGAAAGACTACAGTTTCTGTTTTCTGAAATAGACTGGCATGCATAGCAAAGTAATGCTACTGGGAGACACCATCTTTCTTTTCTGTCAGGCTGAGTAACTTTTGTGGTAAAACTGTTTTTAAGGTAATGTATATCCTGTGAGTGAAAGTGATATCACAACAACCCAAATAAGCAATTTTACTACAAAAATGTTACCTTAGCAATGTCAAGCAAGGTGTAATAATGATTCACCTAACTTTATCTCGTATCTGCTGGAAACTAAAGATGTCTACTTCTTTTATTTATTGGCCTGGATTCAATACGGGCCATTAAGTAAAAAAGTTAATTAACGGGCATTTGCGGTTTAATGGCAACTGCTAAAATAGTAAGCTATCATTACCGCACCAATTAAAAAAAACTATTCTTACACTGAAGTGTGTGGTAGTTACTATACACACAATGATTCAATGATACCTTTTTGCCTGTTAACCTAACACCTAAAAAAAATGCTTTTCAGTGCTGTAGGGGATGTGTAAATGAGGCTAGGGGCTGGGTATGATACTTCCTCCATTATTACATTGGGCTGGGGGCTGCACAAGATGCTCTAACTCACCCCGTTTTAGTAATGAGCCCAGCACCCTTAAATTAAGGGGGCGGCCCAAGAGTGACCTCAGTAGCTATGAGGCTAGGTTCTGCCCCATTGGCTCATAACAGCCATAAAATAAAATAAATAAATTATTTAAAATAAACTAACCCCCACCTCTAAGTTGCCCAGATAGGAGTTGGATGAGATCAAACCTGTAAAAAAATCACACCTTTTAAATGTGCAAGGATGGCGGGCACTCAAGTCCCCATCTTCAGCCCATGGAAAAGTGCCATCCAAAAAAAAAAATTCCACATAACCAAAAACATGATGCGAAAAAATTAAAATAAAATAAACCTGACGCTTCTCAGTAGATAATGGACAGAGACTCTAATTGTTGACTATGACAGCTTATCAGAAGTCTCCTTGGTTCCAGCCCACCCATTGGTCTGACCATTGGTAGCCTCAGCCCCATAGATTATTTAGAGAGATGGGGACATAATGGCCAGTTCATGGCCCGAGTTACATTTAGGGGGCCGAGGGCATCTGGTGGCCATTTTGTACTACAAGTTTTTTTGCTACGGTATTTTTAAAAAAAGTTTTTATTGAATCGCACATTATTGCATTCGGAATAATGTTCAGTAAAAAACAGATGTCAGAAAGCCGGTTGAAAGAAGAACTACACATTTTATAAAGTATTGACCAACTTGGTTGTGAGGTATAGTTTTCCTTTATAAACTATACAAATTTACAGATTTAACTGTATCTTAAAAGCACTGTGTAATTAGGAACGTTTCAGGTTTTTTTCATATTACCATGGTAAATATGTGATTTTTAAATATTTTACTTCACAATGCTCTGAGCTGTTAAAAATGCAACATTGAATTTACAGAATGAACGCCATGATATTAATTAATGTTTCCAGATACACAGATATGTTTACCTGTTTCTCTGGTCTACCTGTTGACTAAATCTTCTGTAGCTCCCATGTTGCTGGTGCACGGTAGTTTTAGCAGTGCATGCTGCATGGCTAATAATTTATATTTTGCAGAACCATTATAGATTAAGGATAACTACATGATCGTTCAGAGATCTTAGGTTTCTGAATGAAACAATGAATTAACATTTAAAAATACATTATCCCAGAAAAAAAATGAGACCTAATTACCTTTTTTTATCAAATGTATCTATATTTCTATACCAGAAAAAGTTTTAAAAACATTTTGTTTATTTTATTGGTATATTGTATATGAGACTGTGTGTGTGTATATATATATATATATATATATATATATACCCATGGCGTGCATGCAATAGTGCCAAATATTGGTGTGGGCACCTGTGTGTAAAACAGACATAACATACGTAACAAATGGCAATTGTGTCTTTTCATAACTCTCCCGACACTTGCGGGACTTTTTATACATGACCCTCATAGTATATAACGATAATTGTGGAAATATACAGTACTGTACAAAAGTTTTAGGTAGGTGTGATTAAAAATGCTATAAAGTAAGAATGTTTTAAAAAATAGAAATGTCAGTAGTTTATTTTTTTATCAATAAACAAAATGCAAAGTGAGAGAACAGAATACAAATCTAAAACAAAACAATATTGACCACCCTTTGCATTGTATTGACCAACATACATGTTTCTAGGTACACTTATAATAATAATAACAACAAGAACTAGTTTTTAGTTAGCACTTATCTCCCAGTGGGACACAAAGTGATTTTTAGTGCACTCACTTCGAATTAACTGAATTGGCAGCTGAATAATAGATGTTTTTATTACCCAATCAATGGTCCTCATTTTTCAACCTCGAATGGATGAAGGGCTGAGTTGCTGACTCTGCTGGGAATTAAACCTCTGATCTTTGAACAGCCTCTGTATTGAGGGCATTTAGCAACTGATCTAGCTCAGCTTGCATAAATTCGGGGATTTTGGAGGCATATAGGTGTATGACTAAACTATTATACGAAACAGGTGCTGATGACAATTCAATCAATTTAATATGTAGGTTGAAATACAATCTTTAACTGAAACAGATGTTAATGCAATTAACACAACTCACTAAGTAACGTAGTGAAGCTGTGCATGTTATAAGCTACCGCTGGATAGAGTCAGTAACTAACCACGGGACTTATAAAACAAGTCAATCAGGAGATAATACATTCAACCCAAATACAAAATCACCAACAGTAGCGACTAGTATCAAGTTATAAATACTTAGTCCATCTCCACCCAAGGTCTCACCACATTCAGATGTATATAACAAACCTCAGTGTTATGTGGTCCTTGCAATTAGTGGATCAGCAGGACAGCATGCAGCAGAACAACCTATTGATACTTGTAAGCCCTTTTTTTTGGACACACTGCTGTTCTTCCACATGCTGTGCTACTTATGCACTGATAACGCTGTGATATACATCTGAATGTGGTGAGACCGTATATGGCGATGCTTACACTTTTTATGCTGGTGTCTGTGTAGCAAATTAACAAAATTATTTATTACTATTTTTTATGTTTTTGATGATATTTTTACTTGCACGGATTGCATCGTTTTGGTGCATTATTTATTTCTTACTCAATAATTCTAGGACTAGAGCATTAAATATACTGCTCACTATAGTGCATGTGTATTATATAGAAGGTGTACACCTAACATTTATAAATTATTAATTAAATAAACACTCCTAACACATTGTCAGCACTTCACTTTGCTTGGCAGGTCACTACTATACACATTTATATTTGAGAGGTATTTTTGGGCGCCATCAAGTGAGTGCGGCTGGGTGTGCTCGGATTTGTTCACACTTTTCAACTACTTACTAGTGTGTTGGTTGGTGTTTCCTACCTAAGCAACACTTTTGTGTTTTGCAAATAAAACAAGATACTGATGCACATATATGTTATATATGTACACATGTGTAGGTAATATATTTCAAATTAAAGTGACATATACAGAAATATAAGAAATCAAATACTTTCAAACAAATATCACTTTTCACACCTTTTGATCTTGGCTAGTTGTGTGATTTGGCTTAGCCTTCAACAAAAGGATATGGAAGCTTGAATTTTTTTTCTTCTTTAAAGATAATGTTTCTATTTACCATAAATATGTCTCCTTTCTTTGCCTTTTCTGTATATTTCTCAATTATTATGAATGCTTTTCTTGTTTGAAAAAAGTAATATATGTGGGATATAGATAAAAGTATAATTTTTACTTGTGTTTCTACTTTGTTCATAAGAAAAGAGTTTTCAACACTAGGTATTTAGGTTTTATTTATATTCGGAGGGAGGTCTGCACCTTCTCCCAAGTTTTAGCAACAAAGGAGACTATACTATTAAGTGCATAGTTTCATTGACACTAGATAGAGACTAGTTGCAACCCTGCTCTCACTCCCCTCACCAAAATAAAGACATTTAACGATCTTGGGATATTGTTACTGTCCTTTGAATATTATCCCTCATATCCTTATAAAACTAATACTAGAGCTAAAACACTGACAGTAGATATGTATCATGATTAGAGTTGAGCGGACACTGGATGTTCGGGTTCGGCGGGTTCGGCCGAACTTCGTAAAAAAGTCTGGGTTCTGGCTCGAACTTGACCCCGAACTTGACCCCGACCCCCATTGAAGTCAATTGGGAAAACAAACTTTTGGGCACTAAAATGCCGCTAAAAAGTCCTGGAAAGGGCTAGAGGGCTGCAAAAGGAATTCAAATGTGGGTAAGAGTAGGACAAGTGCCCTGCAAACAAATATGGATAGGGAAATAACTTCAAATAACATAAAATACATACAAATTAAAAATACAGCTGAGCCATAAAATAGCACTAGATGGAATCTTTGATTTTAGCTTTGGAAGAGCATAAATCTAAATCTAAAGCATGGCTGCCAGGAGGATCAACAGAATTATCCACTTGAGAGAGGGTTGGAGTGCAGGGTATTCTCTTTCAGTTTATACTAAGTGACCCATAGGTTGAGGAGGCAGTGACCGTGGCGGTGTAGGTGGAACTATTCGAATTTTTCAAACTGCGCTGTAAGCACAGTATTTGACGGTTCGATTTGACTCTCAGATATGTACTGCACCGCAAGACGCAAATGTACTATTTACCACCCAAAACTATTAGAATTTTTAAAGGTGCGCTGTAAGCACAGTATTTGACGGTTCTATTTGACTCTCAGATGTAATACATGTAATGCTATTGCTTTTCTATAAACCGAAATAGAGTCCCCATTCATACGAATAGGTAAATTTACCTATTCGTATGAATGGGCACTCTATTTCGGTTTATAGAATAGCAATAGCATTACATGTATTCCATAAACCGAAAGTTTATAGACTTTTGGTTTATGGAATACATGTAATGCTATTGCTATTCTATAAACCGAATGTCTATAAACCGAATGTCTTTCGGTTTATAGACTTTCGGTTTATAGCCGAACCCCGAACTCCAACACGAACATACAGTGGAGTGTTCGGGTTCAGGGTCCGAACACCGTAATGTTCGGTACGAAGCCGAACAGTGCGGTTCGGGTTCGCTCAACACTAATCATGATGAAGCAATAAATATGTTTTTAACTTTTTGCGGACTGACCGGTTGCAAAGATATAGAATGACACAAACAAGAGCTCCATATTGAAGAAGCAGATACATTCATCTCCATAAAATCAGCATTTGTTTACTTGCTCTGTAGACATATTAAAGCCATTAGTAAAAATAAGAAAACAGTGTGCTGCATCTGTTTCCAAGCATTATTGAAACCCTCCCTCTATAGATGGTCAAAGACCTAATCTCTGTTGGTCTGGGGGAGTTGACTGCTAGCAAAGAGACAAAAAGAGACAAAATCACACAAAAATATGTATTAATAAAGGTATATTAGACATGAAATTCACTACAATACATCACTATTCTAGAGCAACAGTCTACCGATAATACAGTAAGTGAAACATGCAACTACAATGCTAACATGTACTGTACTATAATACCAAAATACTAGCAAAACCCAACAGTTACTAAAATGACAATCTAATTAAAGTATGTACACAAACAATATGGTTACCACGCACGTCTCTGCTGTTTATATACTGAGTCTGAAAAGAACACATCAGTGACCTCTTATCATGGCCCAGTTCTTGAGGAACTGTCAGATTTATCTCAGATGTTTCCTATTACCAGAAACATTGTCCTTGTCACTAACAGATGACCAGATTTTGTAAATAACAAAACTACACAAATTATTAGGCTCTCTCCTCTCACCCCCCGTGTCTGCTGTCTCTTGCCTATGATTATCCCCCAATGTCTGCTGTGCCTCTCCTCTGCCCCATGTCTGTTTTTTCTCTCTTCTTCTCCCCATGTCTGCTTTCTCTCTCCTCTCTCCCCATGGCTGTTCTCTCTCGCTCCTCTCCCCCCATGGCTGTTGTCTCTTTCTGTCCTATCCCGCACATATCTGTTGTCTCTCTTTGCCCCATGTCTGTTGTCTCTTTCTCCTCTCCCCTTCATTTCTTCTATCTCTCTCTTCTCCCCCCACGTCTGCTGTCTCCTTCTCCTCTCCCCCCATGTCTTTTGTCCTTTTGTCCTTTCCCCCACCTGTCTGCTGTCTCCCCATGTATGCTGTCTCTCTCTCCTCTCTCTCCCCCATGAATATTGTCTCTCCTTCCACCCCCTATGCTTGTATCTCTCTTCTCATTCTTGTCTTAACATAGAGTCCGGTACGTCTTTTCACCCTGTTCATTACTAATACACACATGCCTGGGATGGTTGTAATATGAAAGAACAGTAAGACACCCAGAACATCAAATTCTTCTTTATCTATTTGGAATAGTTTTCATTATTGATTACTTGCATAAAATATACTATGAAGGGCTTTTTTGCAACTATTATTAAGTGGACTTTCCAGACTGCTGCTTTAACCAAACACGTCAGTTTATCCACACATACTGTAGAAATACTCAAAGAATGTTATCTCTGTAATATTTGGTATCATTGTCAGTTAATACGGACTTTCTTGAGCTGCACAGTAATCGTATAAGAGATTTTAAGAGAGAACTGGGTTTGCGTTGTTGAGGATACATGTTGTTTAAAATGCCATTTTCTCTGTCTCCAAGATAAATCAGAGTCTGTGTGTTATTTCATAAAAGAACTGTTTAAACTGTCTGTATTATTTTGCTTTACTAACGTTGCCTAATATAGATATTTTTCTGCATGCTGGTTGCAACTTATGTGGTGTTTCATTGTAAGTAAAGTTCAATGAAATGTCTGTTTACGTGATAATGAGTTTTGATTTCTGGTGTAGCGATTATATTAAACAAGTTGAAAAGTTAACTCATCGATAAAATATTGTCATTTTATTAGCATGTACACTAATTCAAACTGTGTTTAAAATGTATTGGCCATGTAGAATGTTTTGCACATTTCTATTTTGCACATTTGGTTTATTCCACTAAGACTCTTGCACAACACATGCATTTGGAAATTAGCTTAATTTCACTAAAAGAGTTTTTACACTCAATTTACTTTGGTAGGTTCAAGGTCTAATGCAAGAGAAAGTAGAGCCACAACATTAACAGTGCCAGAACAGCAAAGACAAACACATCATCGCTCACGTTCTGTATCTCCTCACCGTGTTGACGATCAGGGCAGGACCCGTTCACGTTTACCAAATGTGCCATTACAGAGGTATGCTGAAGATCTGTTTTGTTGTTATTAACCTTTAATTACATTGTAGTAGGGAAAAAACTATCGTAATAAACATCAGTTCATTCAAATCAACAGTTGTGGCAGTAAAGGGCATCTGAAAAGTTGAGGCCTAGGTTTGTTCTGGTAGTATAGGTGGAAACCATATATTCCTTGCATGTTCTACATCGAAAAACAAATCATATTCCATCTCTCTCAGTCTAAGATACAGTGCCGAGAGGGAAGTGCAGAGTTCTGTGAGACGGGAAGACCCGATAACCTTTTACTGTAATACTGCCAGTTGTATCAAGTAATGCATAGTCTTCCAGAACTTTGTTTTCTTTTGTATCCACCTTTGTTGTAAACTCGGTGCCCATGTCTTAACATAATTATATGTTTTTGATTTCTATCAAAAAATAAAAACATTAAAAAAAAAAATCAAAATTGTGAACTAAACTACTTAATGAATTTTATGAACTATATAAACCATACGTCAAGTTACTGCTAACAATATTCATTTATGTTTATCAAAGGGAAACTATGCTTTATGACCACCTTTCCAAATATAAACTGATAGATGTAGTCTCAAATGCAGAACCAATGCTCTCCAGGATGTTATAAAAACAAAAACTCTATAAAGAGGAACGAAAAAAAGTTCTTCGGGAAATATCCACATATGGTCCCATGCAAATAAGGAAGAGGCGGGTTTAGGTGCCAATAAATAACTATATTAAAATTTAAAAAGTAGCAGATTTTGGAGCTTTACTCACCTATCCTGGATTTTTGTTTCATGTTCAGTTGTCCTTTTCTTATCTTTGGACCCTATGTGGACATCTCCTGAATCTTTGGAAGTCAGCCAACCCAAGCAAATATATATATCTTTGATGAGTCTAATTAACTTGGAAAATATGTGTGCAACATATGGCAATAAATCATAGTGTATTAGCAATATCACACTATTGTCTGTTCCATTTGCTCTCTTTTATATATGCTGCTCTGCATTGGAGACTACATCTACCAGTTTATATTTGAAAAGGTGGTAATTGTCACTTTAGTTTTTAGATTACTTGCACTACTTTAGTCACTTTCCACTTTTTGCTATTGTCACTTTTTGTGTGTTATTCGGGAGAAGACAAATTCTTAGGTGCTGCTAGAGCACAGTGCAGCTCTTTGGTACACCCCTAATCATTGTGACTATTATTGTTAAATGTATGTTTATTGTTATTGTACGATGCATGTTTGTAAGGTGACAATTGTTTTGTGAATAATTGTTCACAATTATTATTATCCTGGCAATACTGATGTTGATCCAATATCCACACTCAAATCTGTAGGAGTCTAGATGAAATTCATCAAATGAGACGATCACGTTCTCCAACAAGACACCATGATGCCTCTCGAAGCCCAGTAGATCGCAGGTCCAGGGATTCGGATAGCCAGTATTTGTCAGAACAAGAAGGGTACGTTGGTATAAACACATTTTATTTTTTGGGATACATGGAGATGTACGAACTTCTAAGCATTTTTCTACAAGTTTAAAAAATACCATTTCATTATTAAGTTTATTTCATTATCTTTTTCATATACCGTATTTATCGGCGTATAACACGCACCTAATTTTAAGAAGGAAATTTCAGGGAAAAAAACTTAAGAACTTAAATTAAGAACTTTGAAGCCCAATATGCCATTTTAATATGCCAAGATATTGCCCCCAATATGCCATTTAATATGCAGGATATTGCCCCCAATATGCCATTTAATATGCAGGATATTGCCCCTAATATGCCATTTTAATATGCCAGATATTGCCCCCAATATGCCATTTAATATGCAGGATATTGCCCCCAATATGCCATTTAATATGCAGGATATTGCCACCAATATGCCATTTTAAAATGCCAGATATTGCCCCCAATATGCCATTTAATATGCAGGATATTGCCCCTAATATGCCATTTTAAAATGCCAGATATTGCCCCAATATGCCATTTACTATGCAGGATATTGCCCCCAATATGCCAGGATATTGCCCCTAAGTATGCTCGTTATGCCACCCTCCTCCCCCCCCTTCCCCAGACCCCAGTACTTACCTTGTTCCTGCTCTGTCCCCCGGTGCTCTGAAGCTGCGTGGCTGTGAGGGAAGCGTTGTGAGCTTCCCTTCAGCCGCGCGGTCAATAAAGTTTGTTTTAAAAAAAGCTCACAACGCTTCCCTCACAGCCACGCAGCTTCAGAGCACCGGGGGACAGAGCAGGAACGAGGTAAGTTGTAGATTTTTTTTTTTTTCGGCGTATAACACGCACACACCATTTTCTCCCTATTTTCAGGGAGAAAAAGTGCGTGTTATACGCCGATAAATACGGTATATATATAACCCCCTTTCTAGCTATACTAAAAGTTGGACAATTTATTAAACTGTGCAGTTCACAGGAGGAAACGAGAAAGGAATTTAGAATTTTGGTTCTGTTTCATGTTTAGTGATTACTGTGGTAAACAACAAATATTTTCTAGAGTATGACGTAGGCCTGAAAATATTTAATGAAAAGGTGAGACAGCGCTTTATATAAAGGTGCAAAATAATATACTCCAGAAACAGATTTATATAAAAATATATAAATTTATTACAAGACTAAAATGGAGAAATAAATATACATATATAAGTATATAACATAAATCCAAGGTCACTAGATATGAATAAATGAGTGATCACATGGATAATGGGCATACATATTAAAAATACATAATAGTATACAATGAGATAAAAAAGCCACAAATGGGCAAAAATGTGAAAATAAGATAAAAATATACACAGAAAAAAGAATAAAAACAAAATCCCTTACCCACTGGGTCTGTTCACCTGGCGTTGCACTACCGCCCACCACCTGAGGAAGAAAATTCGAAACGCGTCCTGTGGGGTGTAGCTGTTTGTTATAGTGCAACTATCCATAACTGTTCAATAAACCTGGCCAGGTGAACTGACCCGGTGGGTAGGCATCCTATGTGAAGTATCTAAAAAACTGAACAATTCTAAAATTGAGTGGCCATGTTCGGGTCTTAAATAGTAATAGTAAGAAATCCCATGTTTGATCACTGCTACATGGATGGGGAAATCTATTTGGCATTTCCACACCTGGGGTTTCAAGGAATTTATTTAAAACAAATAATAGAGTACACATGTCAAATCTGATATCTTGTATTGCCTTGCATTTTTAAAGGGTGTGTTATAACCATATCTGCTGCTACCATGTCTTTGGACTAACTGAAGATTTGAAGATGCATCCAAAAATCTGTATTTTCTTTTCTTGAAGATGTTTTTAAATCAATTTATTTTACCTCCAGCACTTAGAATGACTAAATATGAAAACTCCAAGTAACACATGAATAATATAATTTTCATCCTCATTTAAGTTCCCTGCTAGAATTCTCACTATATAGGTGTAACAGTGACTACTATACTCAGCTGTCTATTTTTCCTGTCTATTTAGTGAACTTCTTATGCTGCCTGGAGCCAAACGTGGAAGAAGTGCAGAGTGCCTACATACCATCAGGTACAGTAAATTGGCAAACACGTTTGCTTGTTTTCTTTTCATAAAAAATAATGCAAAGTATAACTATGAAGAAAAGAGAAAGAGAATGTTATATAGGTGTGTTAGGCAATCACTAGGGAAATATCTGTCTACTTTTTTTCTTTTCCTTTGTGACACCTGGCCTAGATGTAGTTATTGTATCTAACAAAATCAAGTGACAAAAAGTTTGGCTACAAATAGAAGAAGAACGAAGGTATGATTTTATATTTGCAGAAGTACAATGTATTAGGTGGTAATTTTACAAATTTTTAGGGTGTTAGAAACATACTGTTTTATAAGAATATAATATAGTTCTCAGATTTGCCATCCCTTTAGATTAATATTAGCATTAACCTTAATAATGGGATAATGTGTTTAATAACTCAACATAATATAGTTCTCAGATTTGCCATCCCTTTAGATTCATTTTAGTATTAACCTTAACAATGGGTAAATATGTTTAATAACTCAATGGTACTAAGCAAAAATCAACTATATCATAAAGGATACGTTCAAAATAAAAGCCCATTGCCTAAACTCAAAGTGTATTTAGCATGATGGAAAGGATAAATAGTAGGATGCTGTTACGTTGTATGTTACTAATTGATGTCACTTTTCTAAGTACAGTATTTACTAGTGAGGGATGGATAGATAGATAGACCCTCTGCTGGCTAAAAAGCAAGTAGGCCATACTGATTTGACAAATCATTATTTATTAAGCATATGTAGTTTTATGAGCTGATAATTGGTGGAGGTGAACTGAGCCGTTTTTTCATTTCGGCAAGAACAATGTTACCAGTTTTCTTATACTTATATCATTGTATTAACCAGCTTTAAAAGAATATTTAAGACTAAATGTATTTACTTTATTATTGTATAGTTACAAATGTAGTATTAATCTCCATTGTGAGAGTGTGCAAGGCTTGTCACAACTTACATTTTTGTCAAATTATAATGAAGTTATATATAATGTATATTAGCACAGCTATGGTAAATATATGTTTCACTGTATAGTTCAGGGTTGCCTTATCATAATAGGCCATGACAGATTTTGTTTTTTTCCAATATGAAAGCTAAACAGGCTGTGAATAAAGTTAAAAAAGAGGGGCTTGAAACAGAGGCGGGGCACAAATCTTTCTGTTCCTCCATTGGTTAGGCACATAACTAGATACATTATCTAAGCTTCCATTTTATGGGCAATAGTAGAGTAAATGCCTATGGATTTTATGTTATAATTATTTACTCATCTTTACATTTTTATAAGTATTGTTAAGATTGGGGGGGGGGGGGGGGGGGGGAGTACTTCCCTCCTTTCTGTACACACCAGTCTGTCACAGTACATTAGAAATACTGTAATTATGTAAATTGTGAAATGCCATAAACTACTACTGTACATTTATTGACAATATTAAGTGTGTAGAAGTTCTGGAACAAAATATTGTACATTGTATTCTGAGTATTCCATTTCCCCCCCCTAACTTTATTCTGCTTTCTTTATTTGATATAAAATTGCAGGACAATTAGTTTCACAGTGATAGTCATATTTAATATATTCCATTTTAGATGTTTCTTCAGCCTTTGTGGTTCAAGCTTCACTGCTGTTGTGTGAATTTTAATAACACCATGAGTCACATAGTTTCAGTTATAAGAGCACTGCTTTAAATAACAAGTGGGGTATTACAAAATCAAAGACTGTACAATGAATGCATGCTGGTTAATTCTCTCCCATGTTACACGGGTTACATTTACCCATTCTGTAAATTGACATTGTTTCATATAAATGACATCCAGTGTTGATTATTACCAGCAATCACCCAATCCATTAAGGTTTTACCACTAACTTTTTTTGTTTTAAGAGAGTAAAATCAATGTTGATTCAAACAAATAAAAAAATACGGTGAGGGTAATTTGCTGGTGAAGCCATAAAGTAGAGCATGACCAGGGATTGGCAAAGTGTCCACCACAAAGTCCAGTAAATGTTTCCCATGAACAGTGTTTGTGCCTACTACTGCATCATTTCCATTGTCTTCACAGCACAGTTTTATATATCTAAGTGAATAGATTTGTATTTATTTGAATTTCCCATTTCCAGTTTAACACTGGATGAAATCTCAAACATAGATTTCTTCCATGATCTAATATAATATTATATTCTAATAAATATCAGGAAAAAATACTGCACCAGGGGAAATGTATAATACCCTACTGATCTCACATTGTAAAATAATATTCTTAACCATACATCTTCTAGTAACACTGAATCATTATGATAATTTGAGTGTCACACCCAATTACACATGTAATACAGATGTAAACATTAGAATGTAAACAGTAGAATGAATACACTGAATTATCAATTTCTTAAATATATATAAATATAAACAGTTCTAAGATTGAGAGGCACGCACTTTCTTAAAAGACAAACGTTGCTCAGGTGCTTCCTTGCTTCTTAATTTTGAACATATTCCAGAAAGATCTGCACTCACAGGACTTTATCATAATATATTTACCACAGCAGTAACTTATTACCAAATAGTAGTTCCGGATGGAGTGTTGAAAAGGATGGAGCTTTTTTTTTTCAAGTTCTTGCAAATAGTAGTCCCAGTTGGAGCTTTTATCAAGGTCTTGATAAAGACTCGATTTAGGACACTGAAACGTCTAACATGTTGTCTACTGTTTTTTGTCCTGTTCCTATTGTTTCTGTTTTTTTGTATACTTTTGTTTTTTGTTCCTCATTTAGAAGTGTTTTTTTGTATTTTTAATTGCATGCTAATTGTGAATAAATGTATAAATGGCGTTATTGTTCACAAATAGTAAGATCCAGATTGTGTAATATCAAGAATAGCAAGATCTTGATAAAGGCTCAATTTAGAGCGCCAATATGTCGATCATGTTGTCTACTATTTGTGAATAATTATATATGTATATATATATTTCATAAAGTCTTGTGAGTGCATTGCTATTTTTTGGGGACATATACAGCAGCACTGTACTTACAGTGAGGCATCTTGGCAAGATCCTTGGGCAGTACTTTCCAAGTGGTGGCTAAAAACACTGCCACATAAACTCACACTCAGATGTCCCAAGCTTAAAAGGCAAATGAGCCTGACCGCAACGGCCCCGTTGCCGTGTTTCAGCTAATGGAGCCTGTCTGTGCCATATTTTGGAGAGTGGCCCCGTTGCAATGTTTCAGCTAATGGAGCCTGTCTGTGCCATATTTTGGAGAGTGGCGTGATACACATGCCGTTTGCTTCTGAGAACGAGGTCTTAGTGCCACTTCAGTTACAGTGCCTGAATGTGGCTGAACCCCACATCCAGGCACTGTGAAGTACCACACAGAGCAACGCTACATGAGACTCTCAGAGTGTCAGCGCCAAAAAAGAAAGGTTTACAACAATATTGCCTCCATAGACTGGAATGATTGATTCGCAGCATACTTTGCAGCATACTTCGTCTAATAATGTTTAATATCATGCTGTTAAATATGTTTCTATTTAAATAAATATAGCATGGTATTAAACTGCAAATGAATCATCCCATTCTATGGAGGCTTTAGCATAATTTTTTTTTTAACCCCTTCCCGACAAAGGACGTGTCAGGCACGTCCTGGGAGAAACTCCCTTAACACGTCCTGCGGTGAATCATGCGGTTTTCGAGATCAACGATCGCGAAAACCGCTTTAACGGTGCTGGTCTATTGCCTCGATGTCGAGGCAATAGCCAGCACCAAAATTTCTGCTCTGGGGCAGACCATGGGAGCCATATTGACGGAGCATGGGAAAGTCAAGGTGAAAATGTCTTGTCACTAAGGGGTTAAAGAAAAGGGGAATATATAATACCATGCTGTTTTTTTATTTTTTAAAAAGATTGTATTTATCAACATTTTCACCCAAGGTAGAAATTAAACTAAAAAGGTGGATACACTGAACCATTTATTGGGGGTGGAAGTACAGGGGAGTGTTAGTCCTGCACAAAACCAAAATACACCACTAATATACCTGTACATATATATGTATACATTATATATTTATCAATCTTTCAGAAATATATATATATATATATATATATATATTTATCAATCTTTCAGAAATATATATATATATATATATATATATATATATATATATATATATATATATATATTCCAAGAAGATCGGAATACACTCACAGGACTTTACAATGATATAGTTACCGCAACACAATTATTTCGCAAATAATAGACAGTGATAGACAACATGAGAATGATGAGCGAATTAAGTTTGCCGATCATACTCATAGCAGGCTGATTTTTCTTTTTTTATAACTTATAAGCGATAACTCTAAATTGCCAAAAATGTCTAAGCATTAATATTTGTGGCAAAATACTCTGCATTATCTCCATTCTCTCTCCTCATCCCTAGTATCTGTTCATCACACTAGTTTTTTTTAAATTTGTATTTTGAGAATAAGATTACAAAAAAATATGATTTACCGTAATATAAAATGTTTGTAAAGATCACTAAAAAGGTACTGCCAATTCTTATCTCAACCTCAATCTATATTATCATTGGTAGAATATAATAATTGCTATCTGCAAGCCAGGGGCTAATAGTAGATAATTATAGTTATAATGGTTCTGCAGCCTTTAAACACCAATCAATTAGCCATCTCTGTTATCAAGTATACAGATGTGAATGTCCAACCATGAAATGTCACATGTATGACTAACCAATTACCGCATTGCAGGCAATAGGACCTATTAAACATTTACCTTTGTGCCCTTTTGTTGCTGAAATATTATTGCATTCTTTCTTTGTGTCCTCTTGTGTTCTGCAATACACAAGAAATACTGTTAGGCACAGTAAAACTTTGCCACCCAAGATGCCTTTACTAGAGTTTGGTTCTCATTGGAAACTCTACAGGTAAGCATTGTGTTGTGTAGTCTAAGTTACTAGTTATGTGTTCCATGTTTCAGTCAACACATACCCAGGAGATGGAACCACTGATGAAAATGTGTTTAATTGTATTGAAACATTGTGTTAGCAGTATGAGTATGTAGTGTACATGTGGCTCATTGCAGTGTTTGTTCTTTGTTTTTCTCATACATATGCTTATAATGTTTTTGCTATGACTTCAGGGCAGGGCTCTTCAACTAATGTAACCAACTATAGAATTTGGTTCGTGAAATAGACATGATATGACCGCTATACGTGATGTATTTAAAGGATACTTGTTAGAGAGTTGACCCTGTATTAACTCCCATTTGGTCATTAGGTTTTAAGAGCCCTGCTCTGTCAAGGTATATGTCTTGAGTTAATGTGTTTCCGTAAGAATGAGTTCATTTTTGTTTGTCTGCTCCAATAGAGAGCTTGACAACAAAACCAGGATATTTGGGCCAAGATGCGCAAGTCAAGGGCACATCATAATAATTGATCATTTTTAAAAAAACATTTTGGTTTTAACAAACTACACGAAAATCCATTCGATAGAAACAGTTGAAGGATATTTTTGGAGTACCACATCTAATCATTTATGCTAAACTGTACTCAAATGTATTAATACGAGTATATTTTACAAATGTTGGAATACTTCAGTTTTATTTGCTTAACCAATGAATAATAAGTAATGACATCTCATAACATTTTTATGAGTTTAGTTTTAATGTGAATTATGCTGCTCTTTTATTGCTTTCTCCTTATTACCGATTTCATCTCTGCAAACAGTTTATAGAAGTGCCTTGTAAAAAATCAATATGCTCCAGTCAAACAAAAAGATGAACAATAATAAACCTGTGTTCCTTCAGGTATAGTTTCCAAGCATTCCCATGTGACAAAAGGTAGTGATTTACATAGTACATCTGAGGTGAGCACCTCATTAGTCAGTCTATCATACCCAGCTTAAATTCAGAATCGATATATATTTTCATCTATATTGTTCACCTGATCATTGGATAGTACCTGTGATAAGTTATTTGACTGGTAATTTAATTATAACATGCAACTTTTTCATATGAATTTGGACCACATAACCATTGCTTATTATGAAACTATGCATTGGCTTGCGCCTGTAAAGTCAGCCTTCTTGTTAGGATCTTCTGTATTGTCTGCAGAGGGACAAAGGGGACTGTTTGTTAAAAGGTGAGATGCAGGTGTGCTGAGATGGACATTTTATCTCACCAATTTAATATATATATATATATATATATATATATATATATATATATATATATATATATATATATATATATATTGTGCTGGGACAGACTTGACAACTTTCTCTTACTAGTCATAGGCCCAAGGTTTGTCCCTGCACAACGTATAGCTAAATATTCATCTCACCTAACCTTTTAATATATATAGCACCCAGAGTGTACCATTCTTTGTTCCACAATGCTGTTTTGAAATTCCATGTATATTTTTAAAATGTTCATGATAAATTTTAAGAACAATGTTTACCTCTTTAATAGGTTTGCCATCCAGTATTTCTTCTGCCACCCAATGATCGCAGCCAATATTTTATTGTCATGCCTGTAAAGATCACTCTGTGGAGGCAGTAGCATGGCCGGTATTTTATTAAAGAAAAGGTGGCAAACTTTCTCTGTTACCAAAATATTATTTTATATGTGTAATGCCTCAATTTCAAACATTATTAGACATTTAGAAAGCCCCAATCTGGGCTGAATTTGACTAGAATTAGGGTTAACAGCCGAATGGAATAGACATTTTGTAATCTGTTATTGATTTAGGGAAATTGACCCAGGGAATCAATAAGACTTTGCCTATTCTTAAAGTGCCAAATTCCACCGAATTCGTTGATTTTACACGAATTTCAGGCATTTCAATTCTCCAACTAAAATTTGGAGAATTGGACATTTTAGGTCCAAAAAGTACAGTAAAAAAAGTTTTTTAAGTGGTTAATTATGGGAATAGCTAAACATATACAGTGATAGCATACTTTTAAAAGAAATTCATGATTTAAATTGTATTTTTTAAATATGCTATTATGGCATAAATGGTGCAATTCAAACGTCAAGCAACCTGTCATTTTCATTGTCATGTATTTCATTGTCAAAGGGCAATAAGTAACCCCTATAAAACTTGGGGAATTCCCACGTTTATATGTATGCATTTTCGGTAACGTATAGTATTTTACACATCGACATGGCAGATATTGTGGAATAACAATACTGTTGATGTCATGCCAGTTATAGGTTGGGATCACATTATCGGTTATTGTTGATGGTCAACAGCTGTTAGGTTGTACAGTACCATGTCATGTCCACAGTGTTGATGGCAACATTGATAGGGAAAGCACCATTCTCTATAAATGTATGCCATATTTGATGAAAGTTGATCTGAGCTGGCGATTTCGAGTGAAGAAGCAAGTGTAAAAAATGCCTTAAGGCAGAGTTTTGCAGAGTTAAAATTGTTAATAAACTTATAATTTCAAAACCTATTCAAATATTTTTTTTAAATGTAATCACAAAGAATAGTGAATTGTTATGGCAAATACAAAAAAAAAATCTAACATAGCAAATCCGTTTTTTAAAAATATGGTTATAGAAGTTATACTAATATAAGGCTAAAATAAGGCTAATATAAACATTTTCTTTAACATTCAGTTTTCATTCATTTCACTTCCCACCAAAAGTCCAAATCCCAGAATGTGTGTCAATCCTTGTCTTAATTTACTATGCTCATTTTCAGGATGGAGTGTGGCCATTATTCCTGCATAACATAACCTGCTTTTTTTTTGTTTATTTTGTTCATGACAATTTTACATCTTATGCAAAGAGAACATTACTTTTTATGATTTTCTATCTAACATTGTATTCCTTTCTTTGTTTTTTCTTTTCTATTCTTCTTTCTCTTCTACCACTGGATGCAATGCACTGGCACTAGTGAACTACAGCCCTCCCTTGACAGGGCTCGAAGTGCTAGTACCAACTGCTTGAGACCAGATACTAGTTTGCATTCACCAGAACGAGAAAGGTATTAAACAGACTTATTCATTCTTATCATGTGTGCTAGTGCTTTACTTTTTGTCATGTTGAGCCTGTTACATGTCATTCAGTAGTTAAGCTTTCTGGATTTTTTTTGTGTGTTTGTGTTTTCTTTTGTCATGCTGTGTGTGTTGTGGTTTATAAATGCTTATCGTTCACTGTTTTAAAAAAAAACCTTATTTGTCCAAAACAGCCAAAGAAAGGAAATTACAATACAGATGGTTGATAAACAATTCAAGCTCTGGCTTGGTGGAAATGCTTTGAAATGCACTAGCAGTTATTCTACAAACAGTTTGAAGGAACTTAAAATAAAGTAAATAAATTAATAACTATAATTGAAAAAAAACCCTGCTGGTTTGCAATGCTATGTGAGTGGTGGCATTGCAGAAAACAAAACGGCAAATGCTGACAAAATGACATTTTGGGTAATTATTGCTTCCTATAAAGTGTTCTCATTCTATAGGCGTATTATCCTGTTCATGTTTTAACTTTATTTATGGTGTTTATCTATTTTTTCTGACCAATTATAATGCATTTTTGATACATTTAAGGATGACTGTATTGATCAACTACGCATACAAAATTAACAATGTAGTTAAACATGTCCTTAATCCAGGGGTGTGCAAATGTTTTTCCTAAGTGGACCAGATGATCAGAAATGCATGTGTGTATAGGTTATTAGTCATATAAAATAATATTTGTTTATTTAGTATTGATAAAAATACAGTCTAAAGGGTTTATCAATATGCACTGGACTTTGGCCCCAAACTGATGCCTCCAAAGTCTGGAGCATATTGAGTAGATGCTTTAGACTGCTTTTTATCACTAATAAATAAACAAACATATTGGAGACATATCAGGAAACGAATGGCAAGCTACCTAATATGTTTGATGTGCCCCTGAATTTAGATATCATAGCCGATCACACATAGCTACCTGATGAAACTGAAACATGCTCGAACAGAAAAGTATCTCTATCATCAATAAATGGGTATGGGAGCTGCTCATGTTGCTCCCAGCCCACCTTTACACAAATGAGGGTTAGGGCAGGTAACCAGAACTCCCTCTGTAAGAAATGGGGCTAAGAGTTGGGCATGTGCTCCCAGCCACTATATAAATTCCTGGTCCGTGGCCCCAATATACTATAACAGACCCCTAGGGTCTGAGGGCTGCTGATGGGCCCCCAGGCACCAATAAATAAGGGTGCCTCCATTGACCGAGGGTTGCCGATTGGCCCCCAAACACAAAAAATATAAAAGTGGCTCCCAGGGAGTGAGTTCAGGGGGGGTAGACCCCTAAGATGCTAAGCTATTTTATTAATACAAACCTACAAATTTATATGACTAATGAAATCCATGTATTTAAAAGGACAGTCTAGTCCCCAAACACACATTGGTGCAAGACTACTACCTGAATAATGCACAGGATTTTTCCCAGTGTGATTTGATGCAGGCAGTCTGCATAAATGGGGCCATGATAATATTAAGAATTAAAAATAGTTCTCCCCTATAGTCTTTCATGGAGAAACAGCAGTGGGATAACCCACCAGAAAATTGAAAGCATCCTTACACATGGGATGATATCAGAAAATATAACTAATTAGGTGTATGGGAACCAAAAGGTTCACTGACATAAGCATAGTAAACATGCTAAATGTTCTAAAAATGGTCAATTAAATGTTCAGAATGTTTGAGTAAACAGATAGTTCTCACTTTGGCAGGTAGATAGATGACATTCCTGACGCAGTTTCATGGAGGATAACCACATCTAAGATTAATGTGTCACATGTGCACACTTCATAAAGCAAATGTCATAGATGTGGAAGTGTTCTGAAATGTTCTGAAAATGTGCAGAGCATTTTACAATATAAGGAGTGGAGTCATAAACATGTAGATTAATAACCGTATGACTCCATTAACTGAACATAAAGGTTAACCCTCTTATTGTCAGACCGTTACTATTGAACTAGCTCAGAGAAAGTCCTTTCATTGGGCGAGCAGTGTGAGTGGAATTCGCTGGTGCATTCTCTACAACAGCTGGGTTCGACCTATGGTATGATGAGTTCTAATAGCTCAAAATGGGTTGATCTAAGCACCATAGCATGGTTTCAAACAAACTAAATTTTCCATGTCCGTTTGTAGAACAAATCAGGTTTTCTCTTTCTTTAATCTGGTAGTGCTAATATAGAATTTTCATGAGCTGAGTTTTAATATTCATAACCTTCCTCAATATATGGAGAAGAAAAAAAATACTCTGTATGTATAATATGATGCATGCTAAACAGGTGTGAGTGCAAGCAGGGCCGGCCTTAGGGGTGTGCGACCTGTGCGAGCGCCCTCCTGCCTGAAGGAAAAAAAAAGTAAAAAAAATAAAAAAAGCCGGTAGAGGCACTGGATGGGGGAGATCAAAAGATCCCCCCTCACCAGCCCTCTGCTCGGCATGCTCTTCTAGATCCGGGGAGGGGGTGGAGCTAACCGGCTGAGAGGTGTAGCTCCGCCCCCACCCTGTGAAGCAGCGTCTGCTTCACGAGGAGCCACTGGCAGCATGAGAAAGTGCTGCTAGGCTCCCCATATGCCTACACTAAGCATGGAGCCTGCATTAAGCATGGGGAGCCGAGCAGCACCTTCTCTTGCTGCCCTGGGCTCCCAGTGAAGCAGACACTGCTCTGCTTCACATGGTGAGGGCGGAGCTACACCGCTCAGCCGGTTAGCTCTGCCCCTCCCTGTATCCACTTTTGAAGGCAAAGGAAGGGGGGGAGGCAGAACAGCTGGAGGGGGGAGAGAGAGATACAGAACGGGGGGGGAGAGAGAAAGAACAGAGGGAGGGAGGGAGAGACAGAACAGGGGGAAGGGGGAGAGACACAGACAGAACAGGGGGGAGAGAGAGAGAGACAGACATATAGAGGGAGAGAAAGACAGAACAGGGGGGGGGGGGGAGAGACATAACGGGGGAGAGACAGAACAGGGGGGGAGACAGAACGGGGGGGAGAGACAGAACAGGGGGGGAGAGAGAGAGAGAGAGAGAGAACAGAGGAAGGGGAGGAGAGAGACGGAACAGAGGGAGAGAGAGAAGGGAGAGAGAGAACAGGTATGGGGGAGTTAGAGAGAGACAGACAGGACAATGAAGAGGAAAGGGACAAACATGGGAAGGGAGAGAGATACATACATGGGGGGGGGGGCGCCACGGGGGAATCCCGCACAGGGCGCCGGAACACTTAAGGCCGGCCCTGAGTGCAAGTACACTGTAAAAAGACATATATCTTCAGTATGCATGTTATTATACATGAATAGCATCTGAACTTAGCACACCAAGATTTATATTTTCTCTGCTTGCTCTCCAGTGATAAATTGGCAGGAAGCTTAATTGATCTCCTTAAAACATTTTTGGTAGCAGTATAGACTTGCGTATTGGATAGTAGTTGAGGTTATGTCTCACCCTATTGACAGTGTATCATTATGGGGCAGATGCTTTGGCCAATTCATTGCACTAAAATCTCTAATTTCTATTATGTCAATGCACATTACCAGTTTTATATGCTGAGAAGCATTGTCAGTTTTTGTCTTTTGCCATCTCAAGATATTTAGGTTTTATTTATTTGTCTTGAATAAAAGCGCATTAAAGCCTTTTTAACACAAAAAGATTTGATAACGCTTAAATTCCTAATTGAATAAATCAGTAGTTATCTAAATTTGCATTGGCTTGCTCAGCTGATAATAATAACATTACACCAATAATATATCATATCTTCAAAGTGAACATTAACATTCATTTTTAAGGATATCTCTTCTTGAATTGTTTGGTTTCAATGTTGGTTTTGTTGGCTGAACTATCCCACATATGTTGAGAGTGACAAAACAAAAGGTTGTCTTCTTAGTGCCACTTGATTTGGGATTTTTGTTGAAAAGAATTTTAACAATTTAACTTTTATTTTATGACGTAGTAATAACTTTTTTGCTCGTTATCAATATAATTTCAATGTTTTTACTTTTCGTCAAAGGCTGTTTTGTTAATAGTAGTTTCCTCAGGATTGTGAATTTGTATATGTTGGACTAATATTTGTACACTTTGGAATAATATCTGATAATCAAGAAAGAAAATATCTTGCTGTTTATTATATATATTAGAACACATAGTTTGAGACAGAATTACATGTAATGTTATTTGTAAAATAATGCTGTGAGTGTGAGGAGATGGTAATCCTTTGTTTACAGACACTGAAATCTAGGTAATAGCTGTAATGTATACTAGCAATGAACCTTATTTAGATGGCTTGTTTAACATAGATCAGATAAGTGCAGTTACACAAATAAAACCACTTTTTATAATAATAAAAAAAAAAAAAATTATGAGAACTTTTTTCCCAATTTCACACAATCATTTGTAATGATGTAGCTGATGTGCACAATTTTATAAAGTGTGTGTTTGGTCAATTTAATTAATATCCTCTTCATAAAATGCTATATACTCGTAAGCAATTTCATCTTCATTTTTCTGCTTCTGTCTTTTTCTTTCTTTCTGTTTTCTTCTTGTTTCTTTCCTCACCATTCCATCTCAGGCAGTACAGAAAGCTGGAAAGATCTAACAACCAAAAACAGAACAGAAAATTCACTGTTTCTGAAGTAGAAAGGTAGGAGAGACTTTAACCCACATGATGGCAATTCAAATCTTACAACTCAAATTGTACAGGATATTATACTCTTAAACATATATTCAGCATTAAAGGGACCATATAAACGAAATGTTGCTTTTACTGTGGATGTAGAGAATTTAAAAAATGACTGAAAATGATCTATACATTGTATCGGCAAAATTGCAAGTACCGTATTTATCGGCATATAACACGCGCCGGCGTATAACACGCACCTAATTTTAAGAAGAAAATTTCAGGAAAAAAAACTTAAGAACTTAAATTAAGAACTTTGAAGCCCAATATGCCATTTAATATGCAGGATATTGCCCCCAATATGCCATTTTAATATGCCAGATATTGCCCCAATATGCCATTTAATATGCAGGATATTGCCCCCAATATGCCATTTTAATATGCCAGATATTGCCCCAATATGCCATTTAATATGCAGGATATTGCCCCCAATATGCCATTTTAATATGCCAGATATAGCCCCAATATGCCATTTAATATGCAGGATATTGCCCCCAATATGCCATTTATTATGCCAGGATATTGCCCCCAATATTCCATTTAATATGCCATGATATTGCCCCCAATATGCAAGGATATTTCCCCTTAGTATGCTCGTTATGCCACCCTCCTCCCCCCCCCTTCCCCATAGCCCAGCACTTACCTCTGCTGCTCTGTCCCCCGGTGCTCTGAAGCTGCGTGGCTGTGAGGGAAGCGTTGTGAGCTTCCCTTCAGCCGCGCGGTCAATAAAGTTTGTTTTAAAAAAAACACACTTTATTGACCGCGCGGCTGGAGGGGAGCTCACAACGCTTCCCTCACAGCCACGCAGCTTCAGAGCACCGGGAGACGGAGCAGGAACGAGGTAAGTTTTAGATTATTTTTTTTTTTCGGCGTATAACACGCACACACTATTTTCTCCCTATTTTCAGGGAGAAAAAGTGCGTGTTATACGCCGATAAATACTGTAAATGCCTAAATTAGGAGAAAAATACTTTTTTCGGTGGAGCCTCCTGTGTATGACATCACCTGTGGCTTGATATGCAAATTACACATTTCTATTGAAAACCAGTTTATTTGCATATCAAGCCACAGGTGATATCATACACTGGAGACTCCACAGACACATTTTAAACACAATTTAGTCCTAATTTAGGTATTAGCTTACTATTTTGATGACACAACATATTTTCAATCATTTTTTATTCTCTACAATCACAGTTTAAGCCATGTTTAGATTGTACAGTACTTTTAAGCACACAGCTTGAAAAACGTACGTTAATTTCCTGAAATCAAATACAACATAACTTTCTATGGGCTCTGCATAATAAAAGAAGATATGTAATGCTTTTAATAGTTTTAATACGTCTTAATTGTTTTTTTCTTTAACAAGAGTACATGTAAAATCAAATTAGCAGTAGGGAGGGTAGAAATTTGGAAGGGAACAGAAAGAAAAAATATGGTTAGATGGGTCCATGGTGGGAGGTTGGGGAAGGAGAGGCAGGGGAGTTGGATGGGGGAGGGGGTGTAGAGGCAGGTTGGCAAAGCATATACACCTTTACAGACACATGCTATAAGCTAATTTGGTTATATACAGTCTTGTTATTATCCGGACAAAGTCATCACATCTAGCATTTGAAACCCCTGCATGTATCTTCACATTATGTACATTAGTGTTGGGTGAGAGGTGTGAGGGAGGGTGACCCCACAAATTGATTCCAGTGGAACCATGTTCCATTATGCCTGGCCATTTTTTCAGAGATATTGGCGTTCATTTGGGTCACTGTGGGTATTTCTTCCACACTATCTATCCTATATTTTACTGTGGGCGCTCCCTAGTGAAGGGCAATCTTATGCTTTTAAATGGAGAACAAGTTAATCATTCCGTTAAAGAAGGCAATGTGAATAAGTGTAGCTACGCCTGGTTAAGTGCAAATATGCCCAATTATGATTCACAATTAGCTCATATTTACTAACGAGTGTTAACTGCGTAGTACATTGCAAAAGCAGGAATGAACAAAAATAATTTTGCATATTATGTGCATTTGCATTTTAAGTTACATGCACCACTTAATATACTATTTATTGAACACTGATACATTTTAGGTATAGGTCTAATAATGGTGTATGCAACTGGACATTTAACACCAATCTATTTAACAGAGCTTAATACTGTATACATAAGAACTTTCACTCTGTTATTATCATATGTACATTCCTTGTGCTGATCATCAATGTTGTACTGTTTATTTGATCATCTTTTAATCTTTACATTTGAGAGGGGCAAGTGGATTTGGCATTTAAATTGAAAGAATCATATTACTAGGAATATATAATATGCATATTGAAATAATACAGAATATTAACCACAATTCTTGATTGAGTAATTTCATATACCACCTGTAAGGCTCAGTTGTGAAGTCCTTTCAGA
Source organism: Pelodytes ibericus (assembly GCA_036172795.1). NCBI lineage: Eukaryota > Metazoa > Chordata > Amphibia > Anura > Pelodytidae > Pelodytes > Pelodytes ibericus. The sequence goes on along the minus strand of CM069861.1, from coordinate 118,078,820 downwards.
CCCATTGTGTTATACATGATTGTATACTTTTTACAATTACAGGTTGAGTATCCCTTATCTGAAAGAACCAAAAACCGAAATGACCCAAAATTCCCCAAAAAACATTCGGATGTGGGTAAATTCGGATAAGGGATACTTACCTTTCTGGTGTCCGGCGGTGAAGCTCCTTTGCTTCACCCTTCCGAGCGCTGCAAATGAGAATCCAGCGCTCATTCCTAGAGCCCTGCAACGAAAGGGACTACACGTGACGGACATATGTTCTTGGCAGCACTGTGGAGCAGGTAAGATAACCAGCTCCACAAGTTACTCACTTTAAATTTAGGTAATGTAGATCATTTTCCGGGCTGGTGCTGCCGAAATTATCCAGCATCCGTAGGTATCCGTTATCCGAAATGCTGCCTGTCCCAAACATTTCGAATAAGGGATACTCAACCTGTAGTATTATACAAAGGCATATATTGGCATATATTGAATTTCACTAGAATACTTGTCCTTTTCTACTTTTTAATGCTTTGGAAACTGTGTGGTGGCTACAACTTTTTTCAAAATGTAGTTCATCGGGCCTTGCTTGTTGTATATTTGGGGTAATCAGTCAATGTCTACAACACATTTTTACGCCAGTTTGTTAACGTAAATTGTCATCTTCTTTGGGTGAGGGGTTTAACATTCAATAAAGACTGGCAGAGTGCACTCAGCTGTGTGCCATCCGACAAACTATGATAACCAAGACACTTTACAGCTTGGAGCAAGTTATAGAACTTTGGCTCACCACTAATATCCATTAACATATTTATTCAATAAGTATTTTTTTACTGCTGGTACATACCGTTTTTCTCCAAAAATAAGACTGGGTCTTATATTCATTTTTGCTCCAAAAGAAGCATTCAGGGGATGTCTTATTTATTTTTTATTTTTTTAGATTTCACTCACAGGACCCCCAGCCCTTAGATTGCACTCACAAGACCCCCAACCCTTAGATTGCACTCACGGGACCCCAGCCCTTAGATTGCACTCACAGGACCCCAGCCCTTAGATTGCACTCACAGGACCCCAGCCCTTAGATTGCACTCACAGGACCCCAAACCGTTAGATTGCACTCACAGGACCCCAACCCGTTAGAGTGCATGCACAGGACTTACCTCAGGTTCCCACCACCCTACCAGGATTTCCTGGTTCGCAGGAGGGAAAAATGCTGGTTATGACTTAATGTCAAATCCGGTAAAGCAACTTCCGTATCTCACAATGGATGGGGCCTGCTACTGCTTCTTAGAGCTGACGATAATAACTAGGGCTTATTTTTGGGGTAGGGCTTATATTCCGAGCATACTAAATCATGCTAGGGCTTATTTTATGGTTAGGTATTTAGGGGAAATATGGTACATATTATTATATATATTACACAGCACAATTATTTAACATGCCATCTTTAAAATGAATTGTATTGTATTGACTGCTAAAACTCTTTATTTTATATTTTTTACATATACAAAATTAAACATATTTTAATGGATTTTTGGGTGACAGGTTCACTTTAGCAGCATGTACCGCCCAAAGTGGGGCACTCTAATATTAGACATAGTGGATAAAGACATATTCATCACTTTATAATCTGCTGGCATTTATGTATATAACTGAATGAGTCATTACCACAGGAACAGATTATTTTATTTACAAAAAACAAATGTATTAGCATCCTTACAAATGTAAAAGCAAACATTGTCGTCATACAAACCACATTTCCAGAGCTGACAGAAAAAATGTCAGAAGGAAGGGCCAGAGGATTTGGTGTCAATACCACGGATGGAAAACATTACATTTATTTCTTTAAATACATCTACAGTGTCCATAACATATTGAATGGTGTAAAGTAAACAATAGGGAACAGATTTCTCTCATCTGTTTATTCCTCTTCCTGTCTCCTAAAATCTGCAAATATATTTATATTTTCCGTGTGCTAATTTATATGTTAATGTACCTAGCTTACAAAAAATAATGTAAAGACATCATTTGCACATTTATATGTTGTGTTATTTCTCCATGGGTAAATGCATATTGCTCTATACATATTTTACCTTGTACGTTCTTCCTGTGCATTCTCAAGCTTAATACATTGATGTAAACTACTGCACAGGATATAAGATATTCATCATTCAAAATAAGTGGTAAGGAATGTAAAATGAATGTGACTAAATGCAATACGCAATCAAAATGTAAGGAATGCTGGATGTACAGTGCAAGAAGTAAGGAATGTAAAACATACATATGGCAGTATGTAATAGGTGCACAATACAAATATACTCTTGACAAGTGGTGAAAAATTCAAGATGTACACACCAAGATATAAACAGTGCTAAATGTACAGAAAATTGTGTAAGGAATGACGAATGTATATTTAAACATGTAAGGAATATCATTTATAACGTATTTTAATACACATCATGTAAGAAGGTAGATGGACATATTATGTACCAATGAGAAGATCTAATCAGTGTAACTTATATGTCAAAATCGAATAAATCCAATGAACACTAAATTGGCAGTAATAATCTCGGCACTGGTTTACATTGTCCAATTCTAGGGGCAATTTGGAGCAGTTTACCACATAATTATATCTAGAATAAGACCTAATGTATTGCATTAGTAAATATGGCTCAGTGGTCATAGTATAAAAATGTCAAAAATATAGTCAAAAAATATTTTTCTGCATGTGGATTGGGATAGCCTGATCTCAATAAATAAAGAAATGTATGATTTTTGATTATTATGGTTACCTGCAGACATTGAGTATATGTAGCACATATTTTGTTCTACCTGTACATTACAGTACGGCTATTTCTTTATGGTAGAGCTTGTGCATATACAAAAACCAAATTACAGCACATAATAGTGCACTTCAGGTAAGAGGTGAGGGTTTTAGGATCTCCAAAAAGTTCCGATATATAAGGATGAAGTTTCAAGAGTATATTCATAATTCTGATTGGTGAGGATCTATTCGCTACAACCAGGTATCACATTCCTTCGTGATCTATGTAGAGTAATGTCAACTTATATTCTCCTTTCCTGAAACCACACGCAAGTTATCGTGTAATACTTGGGTACAACTCTGCTGACAAAGTACATTTTATTAGAGACAATATTCATTAGTTTACCCATAAACCTAAGCTAGTGCATTGGTGGCTGGATTAAAGGTTAGCTTATTTATCAAACTAACTGGAATGCGGTAAACTTAGGACAAAACAGAGATAACATAGTTAAAACCACTCCTTTAAATGAAAACACTGTGTTTGTCAAAGGCTTTTGTAGAAGAGCAAATCTGTTTTGTAACTAGGTGCTCCCTTTTAGACATCAATTTCCATTTAATGTTGTGATAATGGCTTTCAACAAAATCTAGAAAAATGTAATGTTAATTCGGTGCAAAATTCTACAATAATGTTTTTGTTTGTAACCTTTCAGGAACCATCAGTTAGGAAGTCAGTCAACTAATGTGGACTCTTCATTTAGTTGTCGAAGAGGACGGCAGCTTCCGCAGGTTCCCGTAAGAAGCAACAGTGTAGAACAAGGTAGCCCAAGTGACCAACCACACTGGCAAACAATGTTTCATGGTTTTATTTCATACTATGCGTTCAGGTTGTGGATTATTATTTAATTTATTCACTGTGTTTGGACCATCAAGTGGTTATTTCATTGTAAATTCCTGTCTGAGTCATTTCAATATCTGTGGTCAGTTTATACCTATGATGTTTTTTTTTTTTTCCCTAGTGCTATGCTTTACGATTCTCTGATTTGGATGTATTCATTGTTGTCTCTTTTGCTTATTTTCAACCTTTTGAAAACATTCAACCAAGCAATTTTTATGAATTTAATACCGAAGCAAAACAATTTAAACTAACTGTAACAAATTTCAATTTTGTTTATGTGAAATGTTTATTATCTAAATGCCAGGCAGCATTGTGAAGCATGATAATGGGGTTGCAATGATACACATCATTTGGCAACTCTGTGCTAGTTTATAGTTGTTATGTTATATTCATGCAAATACATCTATTTGAATCACTCAGTGCTTTTGTTACAGCAGTGTATAAAGGTTGATTAAGCTATACTACTTAAGCTGCTGTCAAAGTAAATTCCAATTGTCCCCCTTGTAGCTATACATATGTCTTGTTCTTTTTAATTCATTTATCTAAACTAAATTCAGTAAGTTTTAAAGGACAACTGTAGCGGTAAAATAAACTAAGTCTCTTTAAAAGCACACACAATAATAATCACATTTACATGGTAAAACTTTAATGAATTATTTTTTTACCTCCCAATAAAACTTGTTGGCTGCTGTCATATTGTCAGATGCACGCCTGTGCTATGTGCGGTGGCCCTTTTTTGTTACTGGCAGCTAATAATAAATATGTTACAATCAAAAATAATCTGACCTAAATGTTATACAAGAAGAAAGTGCCAAGCAAGGTAGGTAGATGATTAAAGTTTGTAAATGTGCATATTATAGGGTTGTGCTTTTAAAGAGTCAGAGTTTATTTTATAGTTATTCTATAGTTGTCCTTTAAAGAGGGATTAAACCTTAAAAATAAAAGTTTTTCATATAATTAATAATTATCTTTTTGTTATGTGCTGAAATAAACAACTTATTATTGGGCAGAGTAGATGGGCTGAATGCTTCTTAACTGTCGACACATTCTGTGTTTCTATGACTTATTGTAGAATCTTCAGCATGTTCTGTTCTCCCTCCTCTACTCCAGCGCCAACATTTAATGTATCTCCTCTGAGGTTCTGGCTTCCCCTTCTTCCCATTGTCCACCTGCTTCATCATACTTCACTGTGTTTCTTCTTAAATGTTCACAGTAGGGTTTATACACACATTCGGATTTGATTTTTAAGCATTCACATTAACTTCTACTTCACTATCATTCTTTCTAAATGCTCACATGTGCATTCATTTAAGGTAACTGTTCACATTATTCAGCATTCTTCTTACCAATCTCATTTGCTTTCCCATGCACACATGCATTTCTCCACAGTTTTCACATGGACACACCCCTAGGAAAGGCCGACGGTTCCTAGCTCGGTTTAATTAAGCAGAAGCTTAATAACTGCATGGGTACCATTCAAAACTGAAATAAAACCGATACAAATGGCCTTTTATACATAAACATCATTTCGTGGTGTTTAGTCTCTCTTTAAGGAAATGTAGGCATAAACTGTGGTTTGTAGCTGCATATAACCATGGAGCTACAAACTACAGTCCATGTCTTCCATTTCAGTGCTGCCAGGATATAGATTTTTCTTATTAATAGGTCTATGGGCAAATTCTCCCATAGCTTTAGTTTTTTGATATGGTTCTATAAGTGCACAATTTAATCCACTCTTACATAGCTGACTGAGGCTGTGCAATGTCACAATAAATTATAAATTGGCTGTTACCATAGTTACAAGAAACAAGTAACAATGTAAACAAATACAAGAGGTGCTGTTACAGTAAGAAATATAAATATGTCAGAATATTTAAAAGGTTTTGCAACTTTAATCCTCACAAAGACCTCAGGTTAGTGAGAAAAAAGCCATCACATATAGTGGTTTATACAGAAAAAAACATTATTGTATTTATAGGCAGATCTTTATTTAAGGATAAATACTGCTTTGTGATTAATAAAGAAGAATATATCCATGCAAATGATGTCTAATTACTAATCTAATAATGTAATTAATATATTGCATTATATTTAAATCACGCACAAAATTGTTCTTTATATTAAATCACACATGAAACAAGTTAATGTTATGGCTGTAAAGAGTTAAAACTATTTAATGATATACCGTATTTTTCATGTATAGGACGATATTGGGGGTCGTCTTATACGCAAAATGTTGCAATTTCGGCCACGGCCGCTTTAACCCCTTAAACCACTTGGACGTATATATACGTACTGCAAAGCGAGGAGGATATATAAGGTAGGAGTTTTAATGTAGCATATCGCTCCTACACTCCTGCAGTTACTCTTAGGGGCTGCTTAGAATCCGAAGCCCCTCCCTCCGTGCATACGATCACTGTGAATGTGATCGTATGCATTTGAACTCGCTGTCGCTGCCTATGTGTTAAAGTTGTTGCAACGATGCCATCATGCAAAACCCTTCTCTGCCCCCCAGGGCACGCGATCACCCGGAGCATGCTCCTCCAGTACAGCATGCCCAACAGGGGGCGACGGGAGTGATAAAAAAAAATCTCTTCCGTCACGCTGAAACTGTTGCTGACTGCCCCTTGACTGCCCCTAGAGGCAGTCAGCAACATTACAGTTAGAAAAAAAGGAGACAGCTAACCCTAGATCTACTTACCTAGATCTAGGGTTAGGGTTAAAATTAGGGGTATAATTAGGGTTATAATTAATACTTCTGTGTGAGTGTCAGTATGTGTATGTGTATGTTTGGCAGAGTGTGTAAGTGTATGTGAGTGTATTTCTTTTAAATTTCTTAATGTTGGCTTCAAAAAATAGGGGTCGTCTTATACATGGAAAAATACGTTAAATCTCTTCACCAATTCATGTAGTGTAAATTTGTTTACACAGTTTTAATTTCTGGCACAAGACCCCACTTGTTTTGCCATTGTAGAATTGTTTCTAGATGTTCTCTAAGATTTTCAAAGATATCTAGCTTCACAAAAAGGGTGTAAACACTTTAAAATGATTTGATCTTGAAGCATTAAAGTAAGAAAAGGTGTATGCTGTTGAATGCAAAACAGAGTTACATTATGATGTAGAAATTATATTTTCAACACTCTTTTGTTGTATTTTCTGTATATATATTTAGTTTCAGGCATTTACAGACCAAATGATCATCACCCTTAATTCCCTTGGGAATATGAAATAAAGCTTTTTTGGGCCATTGTAAAATGATATTTAACCAGGGGGCGGAGCATGCCTAACTAGCGGTCGGTCGCATGTCAGAGAGGCTCCGTATACTGCTGGCACAAAAACTCGATTATAACTCGACTATATATATGTCCACCCCACCAAAACCCAATTCTACACAGGGTCAGAGACACGGCAAAGCCATGGGACAAAAGAAAAAGAAAAAGAGGGACCTGTCCCAGAAACCCAACGGACAAGATATTGGTGTGCTACTCACGAGGCCTGCAGGGCCTGTAGGCAACACCTCGGTGAAACGTCTTACACCTCTGGAGGCAGACACGGATGAATCTTCAGCAGACTCTGAATCATCCTACAAGACCAGGCAAACTGCTGCTGCCAATGATCCCAATGCAGGTGATCCTGAAACTCAGAACTACTGCTGATAAATCAGCCCTACAAGCGATCTCCCGGAGAAACCCAAACCTAACCTACAAGGAATCAGTGTTCCAGATATATGAGGACTTACCATCGGCCACTTTACTGTGGCGAAGACAGATGCATCCACTGACATCGCACCTGAGAGAGAAGGAAGTTAAATATCGTTGGGGACCGACGCAAACGTTAACTGTATCACACGAAGGGAAGCAATTTACCATTGAACACATGGAAGAAGCAGCGGAATTAATAACGGCACTGGGGCTTCACCAATTGCCAACACGGCAAACAGCAGACCCCAACTTACAGACCAATTCCCCAGCTGAGCCGCCGACTGCCTGATACTTGCCAACAATATTCCTGATTAGCCCTGCACTAGTTTTGAACGTTTTAAATTGCACTCCTAGTATGGACAATGTTGAATATTTACCTAAAACTTGTTCTAGTAGTTGTATTTGATATTTTGAAAGGTGCCAACATACCTCGTATAAAGTTCCAGCCCTGCTGACATGTCTAGTTGTTTATCCCCCCCAGGGCACTTTCTCTGGCTCTCATTGTGGAGCGAGAGATACTGCGACCATAAAATGTGGATCGCATGCCCCCTTTCTGTGCAGTTACCTCTATAACTGCCGGTGTGTCCTCCCTTGTACCACCACCTTTTAGATCTCACGTTACTTACCTTTTATTTCATCTCTATTTCTGAACTGTCCACTATTTTCTTTTTTTTCCCCACAATTGTGGTTAGGTTGTGATTGTATCTATTGCCCTTAGCCTCCCCATACTCTATTCATGATACGGCCCGAAGGGTGTAATCCCCAATCGTTCATTTTAAAATATAACTGGCCACCGTTTATTTACTGAACGCCCTAGGCGTTATAATACCTATAATACCTAGAAATAACCTATAGTAATGTTTTCGTACACCACTGTGACATAGTCTAAGATCTAAGCCTTAAATTTTTATTGTACACCAATGAGCGATGCTTTATACACATACCTGTCTTTTTTAAGAGGGGGGCTTATTGAACTCTGATTGATATTATATGTTTGATGTAGACCTTTTGCCACTGAGACGTTACTAGCAAATGTATTTCTACCTTTCTTATAAGTGCAATCTCTGTTTCTATTTGTATAGTACCTGGATTGTTTGACATAGCATTGCTTTATACACAATGAAAATAATAATAACAATAAAATTTTATATTTTGAAAAATGATATTTAACATCTATATATTCTTTTTAACATACTCTGCATTATTGTCAAACTAGGGAAATTAATTTTAAGTTTAAAAGAATGCTTAGCTATAAAAAAAAGTCATTTTATATTGTATTTATCATTTTAGTATTTAAAGGCCTCAGCTCTGTCGACTACTTGAAAATTAAGTAGCATTATACCTTTTTTTTATTTTAGAGTCAACACTGTATTGATTTTAAAATTAAATGCACTAAAAACATTCAATTACAGGACGTATAAGGTCTATATTGTGTATTTAGCTCCAAATAATTAGCCAGTGATTGGTGGACAGACTGTATTAAAATGTTTACCCATTAATTATTATTCCAACATATTTTTAACTAAAGCGATTGTAGGCATTTCTTAGTATGTTCTTATATTTTTATTTTAAATTGATAGTGACAATAATGATAATTTGTATATAGTTTCTAAAAAAATATTTATTTAGTAGCAAGGTTGGAGTGCTTTTTTATTTGTGATATGACTTAAAATTCTCAGCACAGAATTATATATATATATATATATATATATATATATATATATATATATATATATATATATATTTATAATATCCTTGATTTCTAAGATATATTCTATTTTATTCATTTTAATTATAGTTTGTTTTCACTGCTTATCATTTGCTAACAGGAAGCTGTCATATTAGAAGATAAAAAGGCAACATCTTATTTTGAAGGGCCCTGAAGTTCATTATTGTTTTTATTGCATTTGCTTTCATTTTTAAATTCAATTCAATTTAAAAAGGAAATGACAACATCAAAACCTTTATAAAAATGTCTTCTTCGATATAGCGTGAACTGTATTATTTCCTGGCCTGCCTCTATTTTTTAAATGGGGAATTTGATTTTATTGAGTGATCTATACTATCCCATTTTTGCACTTATACTAAAAAAGACAAGAAACAGCCTTGATAGAATTGAAAACATTGTGAAACATTTTTTTGTACTTAGAGGAATATATGATAATAAAATGTAAATACTTTTTTATTTTACTAATTGCAATATACTATGCTGATCGAAAATAATACTAACTATTTTTTGATAAAGTTTTTTTCTTTATCTGTGCTTGACAATATTTTCAGTAACAAAGTAATAATAGGATGACATATGTAGCATTTATGCAACTGCTGTCCAGTTTAGGATTCCCACAAATTGATCATCTTATTTTCAAACAATTTTAGTTTAATTTGTTTGTTTTATTTGTTAATATTTTGTTTGTGATTTATTCTTGGTTGAATGGACTGAGGTATAAAAGAAATGATGCAAGTGCCATAATATCACTACCCATGTCACTGCACAAAAATTATTAATAGCAAATTCTGCTGGAGAGTTTCTTCCATATACAATTTCTGATACAATGGAAAATTAAAAAATAATTTATTTTTTTCTTTTATCGCTCATTAGAGCTGGAACAGTACATACAGATAAACCTGTTTAACGGTGATTGTAACTGCTATTGTGAACAAAGCTCTGTCACATGCATCCAGATCTCACAGCTGTCCTTCTTTAGGCAAGACAATCCCTATCCATGAACATAATCCCACAATCCAAATTTCAATCTCTGGTCTTCGAGCCCCTGTATCATGCATATTGCACATGTGCACAATTGTATGCATGCGTAGTAGTGCTGCCTATTCGAGTGACCTCCCAAACTCTGACCTCTGGCATCTCGATTTGTCCGGGGCAGAAGTCGGAAAGTAAGCATGCATCTATTAATTAATAGCCTATGCAAGAATAATCAGGCAACTAAAAAAAACAACCAGTTATGCAGACTTTTATTTACTGGTACTTGTAACTTCTATAATAACCATGACTTTTATGTATATAAACCTCTGGATTCTTTGTTGAAGTGGAAAACTTTGGTTAGTTGTGATACTTGACACCACCTTACATTGTATCTTGCAAGTATGAATCTCCTTTTGAGTTCTATTGCCTTCATGAGTATCATCAGTGCCTTATTGAGTTGTGTTTGTAAAAGTACACTGGGCTCAGTATTGTCTTAATAAATTCCATCCCAGGGTTGCTGTTTCTTTCTTTTTAGCAGTGGTGATTTTACAAACACAAAGGTTCCAGGACACCTTAGTCTGTGCTGACATACAGTAAACCACGGGTACCCTGACTGCTGTTTCTTGCAAGTTGAAAAGCCCACATAGATTTCTAACTATGCTGCTTGCATCAAGCAGTGTGAGCGATGTGTAGCGAAAAACAGTAAAAGTCGCGTTATCTTGTCTCTGAAAATCATGAATATGACTTTTCTAAATATCAGCCTTGTTGGAGACTACTTAAGTACGGAGTCGCCATCATCACGTCTGCAGACTGGTCAAATTTGCTCAGATGTCCTTGGGTATGACAGTTTGATTGCTGGACTCCCAAGGCACAGCTCTGTTCACCAATTCTCCACTGAACTACCCTGTCCATTTCCATACCATGTGGATGATGTCCTATGCAATTGTTATCCTTATAGCTACCATTTTACTCAGGTTGTGCTTATTTCTTAACTGTTTATGTCACTATTGGAAGAGAAAAATCAAGCTTCAGGACTGACCGTTTAGAGATGGGGACATACCGTATATACAGAAGAGTTAAATAATTTTATACTGTTTTGGCTGGAAAAAAGAAAGTTTACAACAATCTATATTGATTGATATATTGATGAGCACAAGACTACTATTTAATTGGATTTCAAAAGCTCACCTTCTCTAAAAAGCGGAGTGGTAGCAGGTAACGCTTCATCTTCCATATCATCAATCTTTTTAAAAAAAATGGCCTAATTAGATATGCCAAAATAAAGACAACAGCAGCATATAACTTGATAAAATACATTATTAGCTGTACACTTCAACAAAGCTCAAGAAATATGCTTATCTCTTATCTGTCAGTTGACTACCTTAGTTAAGATAACGCAATGTATAACACTTGTGATCTTCAGAAGCATGGCAGGTGTGTCTAATGATTTCAGCTTGCTTCCTCTGTATGACTGCACAAAACTTGTTTCAAAATAAAATGACACATTTCACAACATTGAAGATACTGGGGGATATGTATAAAAACTCCCGCATTACAAAGTGTCAGGAGAAGAATAAAAATGCGCACTCGCCGTTTGTATGATAGTGGCGATTGCACCTATTTATAAATCCCCTTCTATACATTGGCTGCGCCAGTGCAATGAGTGCTGGCACAGCCAGGAAGTAAGAAACTGGCGGATGCTGCACATATTCCCGACATTTGTCGGGAGTCTGCTTTATCTATAGGCACACAAGCCAATAGCGCCACTATTTGGAACTATCTGCGTTTGTGCCATGGGTATACATAACCCACACTGTGTTTAGTAGAGCGACCAACCTATATTCTGTCTTTCAGTTGTTTGGAAGAATGTTCCAGACAGCACAAATACCGTCCACAAATATTTAATAACATAATTTCATCTGTTCCCAAGAGTGTACCCATGTAGCTGGTGAAACAATCAAATTACGGTATTGATCAATTTCTCTGTGTTGCAGCTTTTTATATTAATACTAAATACTAATTATAGACAGATTTGATGTAAATCAGTTGGACTTTTGTGATTATATGATAACAAGTTAAATAAACAGTGTAACAGCATGCAGATATCAAGAATAGACAGGCATTGACTATTTGTAACATATATTGAGCACACTGTCTTTTTAATAGAGCACAGTATTGACTTAATAATGTAATACTTACCACTTGTGTCCTGCATATTTACATAAACTATTTAAAGTGCACTATGTATGTCTATTTGTTTAAGTTCATTTGAAAAAGCGTCCTAAAGTATTTGTATCTAAAAACACAATTATATCCTTGAGGGTCATACTCTCTAACATTAGCTTTAAAAACTGAAAGTATACTTTTAACATAAAATGCTGTACTGATACTAAGAATAAAAATGGCATCTAATAATAAAAAATAAATAGTGAATATGAGATAACATGGGAATAGTTAAAACTATTATGCAAATGTAAACTGTATCTTCGGTTTTAGCACCATATTTAACAGTAACAAAAGAAGCAATATACACGGTTTAATAAAAATATGGTAAACTCATTTTTAATGTACATTGTTGTAACCTTTTATTTATTCCTGCATGGTGCATGTTACATGTATTTGTTGTGGAAGTTGTTAAACATAAAGTATGGATTCCATAAAAAAAAATATTAATTCCTTTAAATGTTGTTGGAGAAATGAATAATGTTTATTAAAGAAAGCAAAATGTGATTAGTATTATTAAGACAGTACATATATTAGCAATTGCCTTTTAAACTGACAGCCATAAAATGGTAGCATAATTAATGGTATTAAAGCAATATTATGTAATACCTTTCTAATGCTGTGCTTTCCTAAATATATCATAGTTTTTATTTTAAACATAATGATTATTTGACAATGTCTTAAAAAAAGTATTTGTATGATGTTTACACTGCTGATTTCTTTCTTTTATTTTTCATCATTCTATGCATTAAATCATTGAAGAACCAGAGGGTTATATTACGTCTTCAAAAGGTAAATATGTCCATACTTCAATGATCTTAAATATAACTTTTTCTTTATTATCCTTTTTATGATTCATTTGACATAATATTTTCTACGATCCCAATGGATAAATGACACTTATGTAAACTCTACTTAAGGGCAATTTGCATTACTCATCACTATCCCACGCTGCATTTCATGTAGTTATTCCTCCTTCATACCAGGATTTCTTCACAAGTTGCATCAGTACCACTTTTTGACCACCTTCACTCCTAAATTTCATTTAAATGAAAGGAATTTCTTGTCTCTCTAGTGATGGCGTCAGACAATGTGTTGCCCTGTTATGAGATCCTACTACATGTGTACAAGAACAAGGTCACTCAGACTCTACACATTATATTTTATTCCAGGAGCATAGGAAGTTACTTAATGAAACAAAACTTTATATGCTCAGTTTCTATATAACCAGTGCTGCATCACATGTAGTATACATGCAGAGTAATCTTCAGGGGTATTGAATATTAAAAATGTCAGAAAGCCTGCATCAAATCGCACTGGAAAAAAGCATGTGCACTATACATGCAGTAGGTTTCAACTTGCACCAAAGTAAGTTTTAGGACTAGACTGTCCCTTTAAAATGTTTCTTCACCAAAAACACAATGCAAAACACAAGGATACTGAATGGCAATAGATAGTGGGCAATGGATAGCATCTCCCTTTACAACTGCACACACTGTGCTATAGTCTAGGTAAGCTCTCATTATTGAACTATAAGATTTCAATATTAATTAATGCAAACTGTTATCACTACTTTCTTTTACTGCACTTCTGCCATCCATTAGTATATTTCCCCCCATTATTTATATCATGTATCTGTTTAGAAGGTATGATTAGCATAGCCTCATCTCCTGCTGCAGCTATGAGGGATAAATGGGGTAAATAGTTTGCAATACAGAGAGACTGTGACTGAAAACAGGTGGCATATGGGAATTAGTATTCACAACCAAAATTTTTTTTTATGATGGTCTGGATGGGAAGATGGGAATGTGAATGAATGATACAGTTGTTGATTTGTATTTTTTTATTTAAAAGGGTTACATTCTCATATAATTAGGGTTATTGTTTATTTCCCATGTGAAAATATATTTTTCATTGGTGTGTTATTGTGTTCATTGGCTAACACAATTATAGTATTTATTTTCTGATAGGTTTGTGAGTTTTTCAAAAAAGAAGAGGCTGTGTATATGTTTCTAATGTGAAATATGTTATATCATTCTGAAAAACAATAAGAGAACAAGTATACTTTGCACAACATCAAATAATTACAGTAACAAACATCCCACGTGTTGTGTTGTTTATTGGCTACCGTAAAGGAAACGAAACTTTTGTTTTAGTTTGGTCTTCTAATACAGAAACAAAAGTAAAAAAAAGTAGCTCTCCCTAGTATAAGAATACATTTTGATAATATGCCCATTTTTCCTCTGACTGGTAGCTGCCATGCTTCTGTTCAGGTTGGATAATACAGAGAGAGACCCACGTTTTTACATCGGATTAGCTGAGTGTACTTTAACCCATGTAAAAACACCAGGCGTTCTCTGTGCCAGCAGAGAGAGACCCATGTTGAATTCAGCCCCCGGTCTAACTGGAGGAGCGCACGGTGTGCCAGCTTCAGATGAGCTCTGACTAGGCGGAAAGGCAGCTCTCAGAGTAAACCCAAGTTTACTTTGGAGAAGGAGGACATGCTTTTCTCATTTTTGCTACCTTCAAGGAACCAAATAGTTTAATTGTCCTTTAATTAAACATTTTAAATATAACACACCATCATTATCCAGGACCACTGATTAAGTGCATATGAAAGCAGACACATTATTTTTTTATTATTATCCCTGACCATTTTTTTCAATAATTACCTTCAGTTTATGGATCTGTCCTTCTCTGCTGGGTCCTCCTGAATTCCATGAAAATGGTCATCCCTAGCATCTAACCAAAACGACAAATATAAATAGGGATTCCATTGCGGAAATTAGAAGGCCCAAGGCTAGGGTTGCCACCCGGCCAGTAATTTACCGGCACAGCCGGTATTTGAGAGGCAGGAGCCGGTGCCGGTAAAACTGAAATACCGGTCATGTTAAGACCGGTATTTGTTTTGCAGGCACCAGGGGAGGTGATCAGCAAGCAGGGCACGATAAATCCCGGGCACCATGTCGCCATGGCATCAGGAAATTAGACCTGGTGCCCGGTATTCATCAACATGGTCCCCTTGCTGCTTTTGTTTCTCCGGCACGAAGTCTGTGTGAGGAGCACAGACCAGAAGCTCCGCCCCCTTGTGCATCGCTCATAAGTGTGCCTCCTGGCATCCAGCAGCAGGGGTGCAAAGAGTGCGCAGAGACCATTCAGCAGGAATGTCCCCCCCTCCCATGCAAGCAGGTAATACAGAAGGGAGGGAGGGACACATCAAGAGAAGAGTCCGTTTTTAATTTTTTTATTTATTTATTTGTTGCCTCTAAAAGCCCTACTGTTTGTGTGTGTGTGTGTGTGTGTGTGTGAGAGAGAGAATGTCACTGAGTGTATGTGCTGCTGTTACTGTGTGTATGTATGTGCTGCTGTCACTGTGTATGTATGTGCTGCTGTCACTGAGCGTATGTTCTTCTGTTACTATGTGTATGTATGTGCTGCTGTCACTAAGCGTATGTGCTGTTGTCACTGTGTGTATGTATGTGCTGCTGTCACTGAGCGTATGTGCTGCTGTCACTGTGTGTATGCGCTGCTGTCACTGTGTGTATGCATGTGCTGCTGTCACTGTGTGTATGCATGTGCTGCTGTCGCTGTGTGTATGCGTGTGCTGCTGTCACGGTGTGTATGCGTGTGCTGCTGTCACTGTGTGTATGCGTGTGCTGCTGTCACTGTGTGTATGTGTGTGCTGCTGTCACTGTGTGTATGTGTGCGCTACTGTCACTGTGTGTGTGTCACTGTGAAACTGTCACTGTGTGTGCATGTGGCTGTCACTGTGTGCATGTTGGGGCCCCGCCCCTTTGTGGCCCCGCCCACATCTATGGCCGGTATTTTTTTTAGGAAAAGGTGGCAACCCTACCCAAGGCTTCACAGTAAATTCTAAATATCTCTTAGCAGCATTTAATTAAAATGTGATGGTACTATTTCTGCACTCTGTGAGTCCACTGTTCTCTCTGTACATTGTATATATTGTTTAATTTATGTACTGGTGACAGGGCCAGTGCAAGGATTTTTGCCGCCCTAGGCAAAATAAAAATTGCCGCCCCCCATTCCCCCTCCCCCCCCCCCACACACACATTATCAGCCGGTAGAGGTGCTTCCGTGATTCTCACTGTGAACATTACAGTGGAAGGACGCGGAACATCCCAAAAAAACAGAAAACAAAAAAACATTCGCAGCTGAGAGGATGATTGTGGAGGAAAGTTCCCAGCTTTGGCACTGGAGAAAGGTAAATCGCTGAAACCCCTTCAGCCCAGTGGGAGGGGGACACGAGGGTGCCCCACGCCTAAGGACTATATAGTGCCAGGAAAATGAATTTTGTTTTCCTGGCACTATAGTGCTCCTTTAACACCAGTACAGCACAGTGTCTTTTCTCTGCAGCGACAGGCTATAGACACCAGTACCACTACATTAAACTGTAGTGGTACTGGGACTATAGTGTCCTTTAAATGTGAGGTAAATTAGTTTTAATAACTAAACAACTAAATAATAAACATATTGAATTATCTACTTACCACCAGGACATTAAGATTATCTGGTCTCTGGCTGCAGTTTGGCTCTTGGTCTGGCTCTGGGGACTGGAGACAAACACCAATGGATTTTGCCCTCCAATATGCCAGGACTTAACCTCTCAATGTGCCATGATTTTGCCCCTCATTATGCCAGGATTATGCCCCTCAATATGCCAGGATTTTCCCCCGCAATATGCCAGGATTATGCCCCTCAATATCCCAGGATTATGCCCCTCAATATCCCAGGATTATGCCCCTCAATATGCCAGGATTATGCCCCACAATATGCCAGGATTATGCCCCACAATATGCGAGGATTATGCCCCTCAATATCCCAGGATTATGCCTCTCAATATCCCAGGATTATGCCTCTCAATATCCCAGGATTATGTCCCTCAATATCTCAGGATTATGCCCCTTAATATCTCAGGATTTTCCCCCACAATATGCCAGCCAGGATTTAGCCACCCAATATGGCTGAATTTTCCCCCAGAATATGCCAGCCAGTGCTTAGCCACCTAATATGCCAGGATTTTCCCCCACAATATGCCAGCCAGGATTATGCCTCTCAATATGCCAGGATTATGCCCCTCAATATCCCAGGATTATGCCCCTTAATATCTCAGGATTTCCCCCCACAATATGCCAGGATTTAGCCACCTAATATGCCAGGATTTTCCCCCACAATATGCCAGGATTTTCCCCCACAATATGCCAGCCAGGATTTAGCCACTCAATATGCCAGGATTATGCCCCTCAATATCCCAGGATTATGCCCCTTAATATCTCAGGATTTTCCCCCACAATATGCCAGGATTTAGCCACCCAATATGCCAGGATTTTCCCCCACAATATGCCAGGATTTTCCCCCACAATATGCCAGCCAGGATTTAGCCACCCAATATGCCAGGATTTTCCCCCACAGTATGCCAGCCAGGACTTAGCCACCCAATATGCCAGGATTTTCCCCCACAGTATGCCAGCCAGGACTTAGCCACCCAATATGGCCGGATTTTCCCCCACAATATGCCAGCCAGGACTTAGCCACACAATATGCCAGGATTTCCCCCCACAATATGCCAGCCAGGACTTAGCCACCCAATATGCCAGGATTTTCCCCCACAGTATGCCAGGATCCTCCCCCCTTCCCGCTTACTTACCTCCTTGCTGCTGCTCTCCCGGTGCTCTCATCTGCCCGTCTGTGGCTGTGAGGGAAGCATTGTGCGCTCCCCTCCAGCCAATGCGCATTCAATAAAGTTTATTGAATGCGCATTGGCTGGAGGGGAGCGCACAACGCTTCCCTCACAGCCACGGACCTCCAACGGAGACAGAGCAGCAGCGACGAGGATATTTTTTTTTGACACAGGGTTCCGGCGCCCCCAGCTAAGATGCGCCCTAGGCAGCTGCCTAAGTCGCCTTTTTTAAAAAAAAGACCAGAAACACCAAGCTGGGAAAGGTCTCTGACTCTCCTATTTTTCTAGAAAAAGAAAAAAGTTGTTTCTCCTTTGATCCAAATAACGACAGTGTAGTACTTTTCCAAACTTTCGCTAGGTGCTTTGCTGGCTGTAACCCCAAACTTTAATATCCAGTCAAAGAAAAGAAGGCCTTTCTTCAGTGTATTTTCAAATGTACAAAAACTTACTTTATTTTGACTTGTGGTCCAAAGTAAAAACACCAGGTTCAAAGGAAGACTTAAACACCAAACTTGCATCAGAATAACACGTTTTACATAGTAAGACAAATGCTTAACACGTGTCGCAGCCACACTAATGCGGGTGCACTTAACGAGTTTCGCACCAAACTTGCCTCAGCGCAACACTTTTTACCTAATGAGACAAATGCTTAAGGGGACTGTCTGGTGCTCAAATGCATTATCCAAATATTAATGCATATTAATATGCTTTCAAAGTACTTTAAAATGCATGTTTTACATTTTGGTTGCTTAAAATATAAAATACTTACAGCTAAATTAATTTGTGGAATTACAGCAGTTTGCCAAAACTGCTCACACTATCTGAGTACAAGTCAAGTTTTTTGCTGCAGGAACCAATGAAAATCATAACATTCAAATACCATTCTCTAGTGATGTCATCAGACAATGTGTTGCACTGTTAAGAGGTCCTACTGTGTACAAGAGCAAGTTTATTAAACCCCACATGATGTATATAATCCCACCAGCACAGGTAGTGACTAAATGAAACAAAACTTTAAATTCTCAGTGACTATATAATCAGTGCTGCGCACCTGCAGTAAACATGCAGAGGAGGGCTTAAATGAAAAGGGTTTATATTTTTTATTTTGCATTGTTGATTTCAGATATGTCTTTTGTTTCTGTTATGTGAAATATTTTACTAAACAAGCATGACTGGGTGCTGACATTTTGTGAAATATAGTGTTTTTGGGTGCCACCCCGCAATGAATTTACAGCACTAGTATCTAACTTTGGAACAGGGGCACAGAATGCAGTCTATAAGTAAGAATTCTGATCACGGACTTGCATCGAATGGGAGGGTAAGGAAAGTATTAGATGGGGGCAGAGTTATGATCCTGTTTGATCATGTCAATCTCCTCTTTTTGTGTTGAAAGGCAGGTAAAAAGTTGTACACAGGCACCTGCCCACTATGATACACAGGAGAGCAGGGGTGTATCTTATGACATCATCATGCATGACCACAGTTGTAATCTTTCAGGAAGATTTCGGACAATGTTGCATCATTGGTAAAATTCTCAAAATAGATGCTGGAGATAAACACCTAATTTTATTTTTACTTTTAAATGCAATTGATTCAAACATAGAAGAAGAAAAAAACAGTGACATGTCTTATATATGTGTTTGTTTTAAATTCACAGGAAATCTAGTTAGATCTTATGTAAGTGGTAGTGTCCCTAATATTAAACATGTGATTTATACAGAATGCCTGCATCAAATCACACTGGAAAAAAAGTCTGTGCTCTATACAAGCGGTAGTCTTCAACATGCACCAAAGTGAGTTTGGGGACTAGACTGTCGTTTTAACGTGTTTCACACCAAACTTGCATCAGAGAAACACATAATGAGACAAATGTTTAATGCGTTTCGCACCCATATGTATGTCTCAGAGACTGCTTTTGAGAAAGCACCATGCGGGTGCAAAATGCGTAATAGTTCCCATGAAACTCAGAGGACCAAAGGTCAGTCATAACTAGAAAGTTAAATCAATTGTAGTTAAATAAACATATGTAAGCCAGTTTATGTAAGGATGTATGTTACCTTTTTAACCACAAGGGTCTAACCATGGGTTTATTATATCCTTGATTTACTTCCAGACTCTGTAAGAAATGTTTGATAAGCCACAATGGGTTAGTAATAGACACTTCTAAAATTGTGCAGGAACCAAAGAAAACAACAAGAAGAAGGAAAACAGGGAAGGTTAAGCATGTGCATTTCAAACATGAATTTAAATTATTCACTCTGCATTGTTGTATGTATTAGAGTCCTTATATTGACACTAATATATAGGACAATGCAGGGGGAAGAATTTATATTTATGGCTGAAGCTCTGAGGTCTATTCTAGACCTTGGGAAGGTGATGTTATCGTAAAGTTTGTTTTTGCTGTGTTATATACCTTTTATTAAGTGATGTTTTTATTAGAAGTGCATCAAGTTCCATTTAACAGAACTCATGTGGCTTATGCAGAACAGATACTCTTTGAGAATAACTAAACAGTATAATACAACATTGCCTTTGTGTTCTTTATATTTTAGGAGTTGCTAAAAATGCAGTGAGCAGAATTGTTCTTCTTATTAGTGAGTGTGTGGCACCCTATCTTGTCCTAGTTATAGCCACTCCAACCATTATCGTTTACTGCATAAGACAAACAAGCTAAATATACTTAAAAATTGCTGAACTTAATTAAAACAATTAGTAGAACATATTTAACAGTGGTACATCTAACATGATAATACTGTGACCCATAGAAAAACAAATTTTTTAGTATGAGTTCCTTTTTAACTATTGTACACTTATATTTTCACAGGGAATTTATTCATGGAAGAAAGATCGCGACAAATGAAAATAAAGGTTCAGAGACACAAGCAGGCGGCCATATTTAATTCCAGTCAGGAACTTGAGAGAGAGCAATATTCACAGGTGATGTTATATTACATGTTTTATATTAATATTTAATATCAGTGGAAGAATACATGTTTGCCATTAAAAGAGCATCTGTCTTCTAAGAGAACTGTAGATTAAAAGGTCTGGTTTCCAAACAATGATCAATGTGTAAAGTAAAAGAAACAATATTGAGCTGTTGGCACAAGATTATAACTTGCGTATCCTTGATGAGGAGAATTTCCCTGCAAACCCAGCAGCAGCTTTATTACACCTTACCATAACCATTTACTTCTTTTTTTAATTTTTTAATTTAAATTTTTATTTCAGTTCACAAGTTCATTTACTTCTTTTTTTAATTTTTTAATTTAAATTTTTATTTCAGTTCACAAGTTCAAATACATACTTCTTAAATGCTGCTAGATCCCTTACATAGTTGCCAACATCGGCCATGTTTCCAGGGAAACATTTTTGTTCCACATGCTAAAGAAAGACCATGCAAAATGCAACCTGGTGGTATGCAAGGATATTTGCACAGACACAATCCAATTCATTAATCAGGGTGGGGATCTCATAGGACCTACCATGATTAATTAATTGAATTGTGTCTGTGCGTATATGCATCCTACATATTATCTGCAACATGTGGAACAAATATGTGTCCCTGGAAAAACTGCTGATGTTGGCAACTATGCACTTATTCTCATACATTGAAAATAGATACAAACACCAACAAATCTTGAATGGATAAATAAAGTGGAATGTATAATATTGATGGAGGACCCTGGTCTTTCTTTATGAGGACAAGGGACACAACATATTGCTAAATGGGTGGCCTTCCTAGAAAGTAGGGTCTCTGTTCAAAACTAATTAATTGATACATAAGCCAGATAAAAAATTTAGACTTAATTAGACTTTTACTAACATTAAAAAAGGCAAGTGTGATCAATTTTAGTTGGTATAAGGAATTTTGGTGCAAAAGTTCTTTTGTAGTTATAATACTTGGCTAATTTTTTTCTATTTTCTTTTTTTTTTCTACTTTTTTTCTTTTTATTAGGGATAGAACAAGGGCGAGCTTAGGGTTATAAGTACGGCTACAGAGGGTCAGCATAGGGCTCGAATAGGACTAGATATGGAGATGGTAGGGAAATGATTAGAGAAAAAGAGCAACACTTAGGGGAAGTATAGTATTCCTTTTTTCCCCCTTTTCTCTCTCGCTCTGTCTTTCTTTTTTTGTTTGTTCTTTGTCTCCCCCTATTTTTGTTGATTTTTTTTCTTCCTTATTTTTCATTTATATTTTATATCGTGTATTTATATAGACGAGTTTGGTAAACCTTATTAGGAGACGTATTGTTGTGTTTTATATGATGGATTGCGTTATGGATTTTTGTTTTGACTTTGAACAGCCCTGAATTTAAATTTATGTTTATGTTTTTTTTAAAATGTATTCTGTTATATTGCCAAGAAATAGAAATATAAATATGAAAAAAAGATGATCTTCTTCCCTCTGACCCCTTCACTATTTTTAGTTATTTTATGTTTCATTATTTATGTATTTTAAGATATTTATTTAAATGTTGTTCGTTTTCTTTATATTTCATTATTTCATTGTATTTTATGATTTTTCTTATCTACATATTCTAAATTTTAAATGTATTTAAATGTTAAATGTTTCTTATATATATAAAATGTATTTTAAGAAATATAATAGATAAAAAATAAAAAATAAAATATTTTAAGAAAAAAAGAGAAACATTAATACGTTGTACATAATTATAACTAAATCACAAGCAAATTAATTGATTAAAAGGAAAACTATCTCAATTGTGTGGCAATATGATCTCGTATTTCCAACTGGCTGCTTCTTCTAGGTCTGCATTTTTCTAAACTCAGTTTGTAGTTTACTATAGAACAGGCAGTTAGAACAGTGTCTAATTTATCTTTTCAGAGTGCAATGAGGCTGATTGTCAGGTAGCTTCAGTCCTTCCCATAAATGGTAGCCTCAGTCCTGCCCAAGCAGAAATAGCTAAAGCCCTCCTGAAATTTGCTGACATAGAAACATATTATGAAAAATAATTGAAAAAAATAGATAACATGATAATAAGCAGAAATATGAATAAAATAAATAATAATAATTGCAATAAAGAAATGTAAAAATAAAATGGTTACAAATGTAAAGAAATCTTCATCAATGATATATATGTTATAATATATAATAATATTTAACATTTTTAAATTATAATTTTATTTTATAAACAATACATCACTTTTATATTAAATGTAACTGCTAAAAGCTGCTTTTTCGGGTATGTTGGTCCTTTATGAGTTGGGGGAATCCAGAAGTTTCCCTGGGCCATTTTCCCTGAACCAAATATGGCCAAAGATTGGCCCAAAAATGGAGGATTTGGGGCCGACATTGGCCATATTTAGTAGCCAAATTGCTAATCGACTTGAAACCCTGGTCTGGCCTCATTTTGGGCCACATCGAGTCTACCTGAGTAGATACTCTTATCAATTAAGTTACGGTCTGAATTGATAATAAAAATTTGAAAATGTAAAGTATGTTAAAATATAAGAATTTAGCTCCCACATAGTTACATAGTAGTTTAGGTTGAAAAAAGACCCTTGTCCATCAAGTTCAACCATTTTCCTAACCCTTGTTTACCGCTTTTGATCCAAAAGAAGGCAAAAAAACCCCACTTATTCCAGCAATTTTGAATTCTGCTTTCAAGGTGGAAAATTGTATGAACAAGCATTAAATAAATATTACTTACTATACTAACGTACATAGCCCTCTATGTTCTGACTCATTAAAAAAGTATCCAGGCCCCTTTTAAATCTATTATATTTTCTAGCACCACCTCTTCAGGTAGTGAATTCCATAGTTTTATTGTCCCTACTGTAAAGAATCCCTTCAGCTGTCATAGACTAAATGTTCTTTCCTCAAGTCTTAGTGGATTACCTCTTGTACTGTTCTGTTAATGAACAGATCTTTAGAAAGTCCTTTGTATTGGCCCTGTACATATTTATATAACATTCATTTTCCATTCAGAGAAAATTATATATATATATATATATATATATATATATATATATATATATATGTATATCAGTAATTGAAAAAAATCACAGTAATGTGCAGTGTGTGACAGTATCACAGACTCCACAGCAATAAAACTATCAGTAATGTGCAGCATGTGCATGTATTACACAGTCACACTTACACAGACACACTTACACACAGTCACACACATACACACACACACACACAGTCACACTTACACAGTCACACACACACAGAGTCACACTTACACAGACACAGTGACACACACACATAGACAGATTCAAACTCACACACACACTTACATACAGAGTCACCCTCACTTACACACTTACATACAGTCACACATACACTCACATAGTCACACTTACACACACAACCTGCACAACCATACAGTTTTGTTTTGTTTTTAAATGGGGCTGAGAGCTTCAGACACCTCGTCCGAGTTTCATTGCGTGCTGGTGCACTTCTCCCCTCCCTCTGACCCTTGTGCTGACCTCACGTGCAGGGTAGAGGATGGGTTATGTGCATTAGATTCTCAGGAGCTCCTTCTGGTGCGGTCAGCAATTGGAGGTGTGGCTTCCGCTGCAGAGGTCATGCGACCGCACCTCGATGCCTGGTCACATGTTGGACACCCCTGCTCTAGTTGCATAAAGGTTTTTTTTAAAACAAGGTGCCCAGAATTGAACTGCATATTCAAGTTGGGGGTCTTACCATGGACCTGTGAAGAGGCAGAATAATATCTTCCTCCTGTGTGTCAATACCCCTTTTAATACATGCCAATATCATAGTACCCTTTGCAGCTGCCAGCTGGCACTGTGCATTGCTGATAAGTTTATTGTCTATTATTACTCCTAAATCTTAGTCGATTTCCCCAAGGAAAAACTATTTAAACTAAATGTCTAAGCTATTTGACAAGTGGATTTGCCCTGTTGTCATAACACGTTATAATTATACTCTATGTGACAAATGAGATTAACTACATTTTATAATGTTTTATTGGAAAACATATGCTCTACTTAGTGTCTCCGTTTAGAAATGTTTCTTGCTGCAGATATTATGCTGATCTGACAATGACCTGCAAGTGTGTCAGTCTTATTTTGCACTTTTTCATCTTAAACGAACACTTGCACTTTGTATCTTTTAGCAAAGCTAGTTTCTTATATTTAAAAAAATATTTCAAGAACATTATAAATGTTGTTATATGTCTTTATGATTGTTACAAATTAAACTCAAGATGCAAACTGTTAAAGCATTATGATGATTGATAGGGCAGGATCACCAACAAAAGATGTGTCTATGACACAATATCCCTGCAAATGTGTAAGAATGCATTGGTCTGCACCAATAGCACTGGACAGTTTGGGAGTGATTCCCTGGGGTTATTTGGTTTACTTATCTTACTGAAATTTGTGCTACCTGCTCACAGTCTATTTATGTTTTCGATTTTAATATCTTTAGATTTTAAATTATTCTATACTTCACTGTGGTTGTGGCTTCTCTTTGTTTTTACATTTGTCATTGTGTCAAGCCCCACACCTTTGGCACATTTGCATCTCAAAAGCAGGTACAATATATCTTGTAAGAAAGAGTATCATCATTTGAGATACACATGTACTAACACTTGAAATAACTGAGGAAGTCACACTGTTTATTGACATATTCTCTGAGCAGGTAATTTAATAAAATGTAACTATTTCTGAATTGGTACATCATATAAATGGACTCAGAATAATTTAAATAACTCTAACATTACATAATTTGTATACATTTTTTATTCAATTTTTACAAGCATTTCTATAAAAAAAAATTCAGTGTTTTTGTCCCCCAAGTTGCGAAGCACTGCACTCCATGATATCATGGAAGACAGCACAGATAGCTATTCAACTCTTTTCCTTAATCATGGCTTTTCGTGGAATTCTGATAAAACAATATTTTCTTTTTACAATCTGCAATGGCTGTGGATGTACACATTAGTGGTATAGTCCCTTCCAATGCTGAAATAAGCAGTGCTGCTTTAAAAAAAACTAATTACTGATTAAAAAAAAAAAACCTCATATTAGTATATCCACAATTTGTTTATAACTCTAACCAACTCTGATGGTAATTAACTATAAGAACGAGTATATATCCAGCCCAGCTAATCAAAACTCAGGATGTCTACAAGTTGCAAATATTTAATTGGTTGCTATATATTAACAGACCACATATACCATTTTGCAGTGTATTATCAATTTAACATAAATGACCATTGGGACAATGTAACATTAGAAAAGTAGTAATAGATGTGATTATGCATGTTTCTTGATAGATCTGCTGCTTGTATGTCTTCCTATAATTGATCACCAGCAGTCCATGATAAAAGATTAACATTTATTCCACTTAGAAAACGTAAAAAAAACTTTTATTAATTCATTAAAAAATGAGTCAAAAGCCAAAAAATGTGTGCAACAGTGAAGATGCCAGCATCAGTACTATTGAATGCCCGGCTAGTGACAAAGCAAGGGAGAAATGCACTTTCGATTTGAGTGTGCAAACTATAACAATATATTTTTTTTGTCACTGGCCGGCCATTCAATACTACCAAGGCATCTTCACTGTTGGTTCTTCACTGCTGCATACATTTTTGGCTTATTTGTAATCAGGGCCAGCCCTTTAATGGGCAGACTGGGGCAGCTGCCCCAGGTGGCACCCTGGCAGAGGCAGCCTTTTTCTTATTTTTTTTCCTGTGTCCCGGGGAGCTTGATAGAAGGAGGTCTCTGTGTTAGTTAGTGTGTGGGTAAAGGTGTTAACTCTGATACTGCCTATATCTGTCTAGCCACCCAAGGGGTTAACTCCTCTGACACTGCCTCTATCTGCCTAGTCACCCAAGGGGTAAACTCCTGTGACACTACCTAGATCTGTCTAACCACCCAAGGGGTTAACTCCTCTGACACTACCTAGATCTGTCTAGCCACCATATGTTAAGCAGTCCAGGGATTAACTCCTCTGACACTGATTAAATCTATCTGTATTTTGTTATAGGTCACTGGTCACATTATGTTTTAGGGAATTGCACAGCCTTTTATCATAATAATGTTTTACCATTACCCTCTTTTCACCTTATGGGTTAGCTCTTTGAAAAAAAAATATTATTATGTATATAAGAAGTGCTTTAGTGGGCATATACAAATAAAACAATTTGTTCTAAGAGCTCACATACAAGATGAAAAGAAATAAATGGTAAAACAAACACTATTATGAAAACAGACTGTGCAATTCCCCAAAACATAATATGTGGCCGCCGACCTATAACATGACTCAAATTAAGTTTAAATGCTCAAACATTTAGGGTACACAGTTTAATCATGGCCTGCCAATAATCATGCCATATCATTTTGCACATAGAAAGGTGCTCTTGCATTAAATGATCACTTCCTGATAAGTTTCATTTAGTTTCAATTATCATGACTGTTGGCTTTTTTTTTGAGGGGGGGTCTTTCATTTTCACCCCCGGCAGCACAATGTCTAGGGCCGGCTCTGTTTGTAATTAATTAATAAACGGTTTTTAAGTTTTCTAAGTGGAGTTGTCAATAGTAGACACTCTGGGATATTTCTTACTATAATGTTATCTTTCAAATTACTGTAGCATATTTTCCAATATTTTTTCTTCTGCCTTCAGTATAACATGCATAAAGATCAATACAGAAGTTGTGATAACGTCTCAGCCAAATCATCAGATAGTGATGTCAGTGATGTGTCAGCCATTTCCCGTACCAGTAGTGCCTCACGCCTCAGCAGCACAAGCTTTATGTCAGAGCAATCTGAGCGTCCTCGTAGAAGACTATGGTGAGTGACGTTTAAAGATATGGTATAGAAAGATAAAAAGCCTGTATCGAGCCTGTATTGATTCAGTAATGTGAATATATATATATATATATATATATATATATATATATATATATATATATAGTACATATTTTTCCTATGGATAGGGGGCATTAAAGCCACACCAACTACATATAACTGTAAATTATTCAATGGTATTCAGTGCTGTACTTTAAGCAGACCTAACAATTTGTGACACTATATGTATGACATTATAATTTTAGACTGGAACAAAAAAAGGACCCTGATCTAACAAGCTTATTGGTTAAAGTAATTGGTATAATATATGTTCTATACGGAGTACAGGTAAATTATTATCTATTGTGAATTCTGAAACTAGACTTTAGTGACATCAAATAGATTATGCTTTAAAGACATTCCTAATTAAACACAACTGAGCAATTGTTCCTAAACCCAGCACTACAGCTTAAAGAAAAGAGAAGAAATAAACAAAGTGCTCACTGCTGAATAACTGAAAACACCATATGTATATAGTCAGTCAGCCAGATGAACTGAAGACTCCGGTTGGCACCTCTTTAGTCCGCAAATTATATACAGCTATAATCCCTTGTCACTCTGCTCTTTGTCCCAATAATGACACCAACTTCCGCTTCAGGTACAGCAGAAGTCTCAGTTTTATTTTGGATCATGGAGCATATTTATACATACATTGATCATATAATGAAAGGTGAATACAATAGGTTTTTGAAATGACATTAGAGCTAATGCAATTATAACAGTAATTTAGTTTGGCCCCTTACCAGAACCACAGCCTTTGAGGTGAGTGGGTGTCAGAGTACCCTTTCAACCACTCAACACTAACCACACAGCTCCAGCTTAACAGGACCAACAATGAACGCACTTTATTGGAATGAAACAGCCTTTATATACACATTAAAGGGATAACTAGATTAAAGACACAAACAATGAATTGAACAAGTAGTTAATCAAGGAATCCACTCCACACAGACAGGTCAAGACTCCAGACTTTTCCTAATTCAATTAAGGGGACGCTATTGCCCTGACTGTCTGCTATCAGTAAATTAAGCATTTAGTCACAAATGCTAGCTTAATTATATCTACATACCAGCATTCCAACACAACACAATATACTGAACATAAATGGTAAAACATTATCAAGACCACTTGTCCCATGGTATACAGTTTATTAGCACAGATCATCTAATGTAATCACGGTTTTGTTACAAGCTGGTATCTACTTACTCTATATAGAGCTTGTCACATGCACGTTTAAAGGCTAAAACCAGGGGCGTTGCTAGGTCAACAAATGATCGGGGGCTAGAGCCCAGATGAGCTCAGTCGCACACAGTTTCACCCTGTCTCTCTCTATGTCTCACGCACCCCGTCTCTCTCCTTATCTTTCTAACGCACACCGCCTCTCTCTCTTTCTCACACACACTCCGTATCTCTCTCTCTCACACACACTTCGTCTCTCTCTCTCTCACACACACTCCGTCTCTCTCTCTCTCACACACTCCGTCTCTCTCTCACACACTCCGTCTCTCTCTCACACTCTCCGTCTCTCTCTCTCTCACACTCTCCATCTCTCTCTCTCTCTCTCTCTCACACTCTCCATCTCTCTATCTCACACAGCGTCTCTCTCTCTATCTCACACAGCGTCTCTCTTTCTATCTCACACAGCTTCTCTCTCTCTATCTCACACAGCGTCTCTCTCTATCTCACACAGCATCTCTTTTCTATCTCACACAGCGTCTCTCTCTATCTCACACAGCGTCTCTCTCTCTCTCACACAGCGTCTCTCTATCTCACACAGCGTCTCTCTCTATCTCACACAGCGTCTCTCTCTCTATCTCACACAGCGTCTCTCTTTCTATCTCACACAGCTTCTCTCTCTCTATCTCACACAGCGTCTCTCTCTATCTCACACAGCATCTCTTTTCTATCTCACACAGCGTCTCTCTCTATCTCACACAGCGTCTCTCTCTCTCTCACACAGCGTCTCTCTATCTCACACAGCGTCTCTCTCTATCTCACATAACGTCTCTCTCTCTATCTCACACAGCGTCTCTCTCTCACACAGCGTCTCTCTCTCACAGCGTCTCTCTCTCACACAGCATCTCTCTCTCTATCTCACACAGCGTCTCTCTCTCTATCTCATACAGCTTCTCTCTATCTCATACAGCTTCTCTCTCTCTATCTCACACAGCGTCTCTCTCTCTATCTCACACAGCATCTCTCTCTCCATCTCACACAGTGTCTCTCTCTCTCACACAGCATCTCTCTCTCTATCTCACACAGCGCCTCTCTCTCTCACACAGCGTCTCTCTCTCTATCTCACACAGCGTCTCTCTTTCTATCTCACACAGCGTCTCTCTCTATCTCATACAGCGTCTCTCTCTCTATCTCACACAGCGTCTATATCTCTTTCTCACACACTTACACACACACACACTCATACACTTATGCAAACACCCTGACACACACACATCCTGACACACACACCCTCATACACTTATGCAAACACCCTGACACACACACACACACACATCCTGACACACACACCCTCATACACTTATGCAAACACCCTGACACACACACCCTCATACACTTATGCAAACACCCTGACACACACATCCTGACACACACACCCTGATACACTTATGCAAACACCCTGACACACACATCCTGACACACACACCCTGATACACTTATGCAAACACCCTGACACACACACACTTATACACATTGATTCACCCACACAGTCACACTTACACGCAGACACTAACACACATTTTAAAATATTTTTCAACAACAAAAAAAACCTTATAGCGTTGGTCCCCCTCCCTGCTAAATTACCTTTGTTTGCAGGGAGGAGGATGTTTCCGATGGGACACTTTCTTCTGCCGGATGTCACATCTGGCGCGCAGCCAGACTCACAGAGCGACGGGGTCAGAGCTTGCACCCGTCACGCTGTCAGTATGGCCAGGAGGTGCGGTCACCGCAGGCATTTGCTTGTGGGCCGCACCTCTAGGAGGAGGGACCAGCAGCAGCGCCTCTCCTCCTCACCCCTGCAAGAGCATAAACCTCCGATTCTGGGACTATGTCCCAGATGGGGGAAAGCTCAGCGGGGGAGAATTTTTTTTTTTTTTTTAACAGTGTTAGCCCTGGAGTCTCGGGGCTAAAGTATGCTTTAGCCCCAGAGTCTCCATTCGGGGCGATTCACTCGAGATTCGGGGCTATAGCCCCAGTAGCCCCCCCCCCCCTAGCGACGCCTCTGGCTAAAACATAATATTTATGTCTCAACTATCCATGGAAGAAGCATAACTGTAATGTTTGTTTTCTGTTATTCAGCATAAGCACTATTTTTGTTCCAGAGACAGACACATTGCTCTGCATTCCTTTTCTAAGTATTCATGGTGCCAGACATACGGAGATCAGACTGATGTCTGACATGAAGACAGACCTGCTGCTAACTTTAGTGAACCAATCTCCTTTATGCATATCTCTCAACATTGCCCCCTTCTGAACCGGGACACCGTGGGAGGTGCGTGACACTGACGAATGCGACCTGGACCGCGGAATTGTGGTCCTGCGTCCTAGTTTTGAGGCATATAGATATGACAGCTATTAAATTTGTAATGCAAGCTACAATTTCTTTTAATAGTGAATTCAGCAGAATAAAGCAGTAAACCTAGTTTATATTTTACAGTATGTCTTTACATAAGTACCGTATTTATCGGCGTATAACACGCACCGGCGTATAACACGCATTTTAAGAAGGAAATTTCAGGAAAAAAAACTTAAATTTCAAATAAAGAACTTTGAAGCCCAATATGCAAAGGTAAGTATTTTACCGATTTTAGTTTGGTTAGTATTAGGGTCTTAGAATTAGGGTTTAGGGGGTTAGAATTAGGGTTTAGGGGGTTAATTTTAGTATTGGGGTTAATTTTAGTTTTAGTATTGGGGTTTAGTGTTAGTGTTAGCGTTTAGTGTTAGGGGTTAATTTTAGTATTAGGGGTCGGGGGTTAGTATTAGGGTTAGTGTTTAGTATTAGGAGTTAATTTTAGTATTAGGGGTCGGGGGTTAAATATTAGGGTTAGTATTAGGGTTAGTATTAGGGTTTAGGGGGTTAATTTTAGTATTGGGGTTAATTTTAGTGTTAGTATTGGGGTTTAGTGTTACTATTGGGGGGGAATCATTTATTAGGGGGGTTATTTTCGTTTTACTTTTAGATTTGTAAGAGCTGACAGTTCAGTGCTGAACTGTCAGCTCTTACATAGCTACAGCCGCGGTGAAACGGCCGTGTTATTCTTCATTGCTGACAGTTCAGCGTTCTAACTGCCACGCTGAACTGTCAGCGATGAAGATGCGGCGAATAAGTGTCCTAGACCCCATTTTAATATGCCAGGATATTGCCCCCAATATGCCATTTAATATGCCAGGATATTGCCCCTTAGTATGCTCGTTATGCCACCCTCCTCCCCCCCTTCCCCAGACCCCAGTACTTACCTCATTCCTGCTCCGTCTCCCGGTGCTCTGAAGGTCCGTGGCTGTGAGGGAAGCATTGTGAGCTTCCCTCCAGCCGCGCCGAACGATAAAGTTTGTTTAAAAAAAAACACACTTTGTTGACCGCGCGGCTGGAGGGGAGCTCACAACGCTTCCCTCACAGCCACGGACCTTCAGAGCACCGGGAGACGGAGCAGGAACGAGGTAAGTTTTAGATTTTTTTTTTTTTTTCAGCCACCGATCGGCGTATAACACGCACACATCATTTGCCCCCTATTTTCAGGGAGAAAAAGTTCGTGTTATATGCCGATAAATACGGTAACTGTTTTTTCATTGCTGTCTAATGCAGTGCTTCTAAAACCTATCCTCAAGGCCCCACAACGGTCCAGTATTTAGGGATTACTCAGTTTTCTTTAAAAAATAATATGTATAATACTTGGTGTGGCTCCCTAACCATTAAGCATCCATACGAAGTGAAATACTTATTCTGATTTAAACACAACTGGGTAATCCTGAACCATTGTGGGCTTGAGGGCCAGTTTGAGAAGCACTGGTCTAAAGAAGCTATAATTCTTGTCAGCGACTCTTTATTTACCATATATGCTCGAATATAAGACAACCCTGATTATAAGTTGACCCCTCAAACTTTGGATATTCATTTAGGAAAAAACTAAAAAGCCTGAATATAAGACTACCCTAGAGGAAAAAATGTTTCACATGTAAACAGTTTTTTCATATTTAACAAAAATTATAATAGTAAAAAAAATGTATTTCCTGTTTTTATTTCCTTTTATTTTCCAATCTGCCCCCCAGACTTAGTGAATGCACCCCCCCAGACTTAGCCAATGCATCCCCCACAGCCATCTGCCCCCCAGACTTAACCAATGCATACCTCCACACAGCCATCTGCCCTCCCCCAGACTCTCATGACCTCCCGGCTTACGTTGTAGAAGTTGCGGCGGAAGTGCCGGGCAGCACCTGAGGATGTCAGAGTGAATCGCGCAGACATCTACAGTATGCTTGTGAGGAGGATTCAGGTCCCCTGCAGATCTGCAGGGGACCTGGATCCTAGTCTTATATTCAGACCTCTGTTTGAGGACTTAGTATAAGACTACCTCGAATATAGGACGAGGTGTCTTTTTCAGAGCATTTGCGATCACAACACTTTGTAAGAATTATTTTGTAAGATTACAACTAGCTTTATGATTTTTAGTCATTTATTGTTTTCCATAGAATATATTTTGAGACTTAATCTGCACTAAAGATTGTCTTTGCTGAAACACTGTTAAATAGTTACATAGTTCATGATGTTGAAAGGCCCAAGTCCATCAAGACTACGTTTTCTAAGATTTTACCTTTTTATTTATCCAGATGAATGCATGCAGACTATTATTGTGTGGTTTGATTGATACAGATTATCTGCTACAAGTGCAAAGCCATTTTCATGGTATGTCTTAAGAAAATAGTAGAAATTTGAGATATACATAGGCAAAAATAGCAAAAACATGGGAATGTGCACATTTATTTGGAGGCATCAATACAGGACCTAGGTAAATCATATATTTGAATTGTTTTATGTCAATCCATGAGAGTGTCGAGTACCTACCAACAATGTAGTAGGACACGTCTCAGTGATAAATCTATAAGGTATCTACGGAAATGTTAGCAATTTTTTGTAGAGCGTAGTTTATTCATATCTCTGTATTTGTTTTCCTTATATAAATGTATAGAACCTGCAAAGATAATTATTTATGGAACATTATTTTCCATTTACCATAAATTGCATGTAGAAAAAGAGTAGATTAAATTATGTGGAAAATGTAAAATGAATAGATGCTATAAAAAAGCACTGACAAAACTTACTCAGTAACCTGTTATTAAGGCAATGTCTAAGAGTTTATTTTTGAATAATGCTGTACTGCCATAGTATACTATAGTGTGTTCTTCTGTTATATTTTTTTTTTAACCACTGAATTTTTTATCTTCTTTATAAACAAATATTCTTCACTTCATCCTTGAAGGTTATGAAGTGTTCATCTGAATTTCTACTAGAATTTATAGTCAAGCAAGTGTTGGAAAAAAACCCTTAATCATCTTTTTCTTAATTCATAAGCATCAAATTACCACTGTAGTTTATTTAAATTCCTTTGAGGTTGTCAGAAATGTAGACCACTTGATTTTAGGTTTCCTAGTTTTCTTTTTTTAGCAGTCTGTGAACGTTATTTATTTAGCTTATTTCCCCACATCTAGTCGTTCAATTGACGTCAGTGGTTCTTAGCCTTTTTTAAACCAAATATAACATTTGGCAACTGTAATTATACATATAGCCTATTTTTCACACTAAAATGCATTCAAGAAAGACTGGAGTTAAGCACTGCAAGGGTTTAGTGGCTGTCTATGCTGAACTGAAGTTTAACTAGTAAAGGTATTGTTTTGGATATTTAACGGTGTCACCCTGACCTCCTGACTCTTGCATTTAAATTTTGTGCTTTTATTGCTCCTTCCTCCTCTAGAGGCCAACTTATTTTTGTTTGCTTTTAATACTTCCCATCTGTTGGTGTTAGGTGCGCTAGTTAACATGTTCAACACAACCCGATTAAGTACCTGCCGTTTATTGCAAACAGTGCTTTTTGCACTGAAGTTGGTTGCCACACTTCTGAGAGCTGCTTCTGCTGTTCCTGATCCTCTGCTAAAGTTCATTTTGAAATTCAACCCTGTCCAGGAACTGTGAAACTGAACCTAGATGGCTCAACTAGCTGGGGGATGTTTTTCTCATCTTCTTATCAGAGACCAGAGTAATATGACTTTTTGTTGGAACATCTTTAGATTGATTAGGTAGTGGATTGCCCTGGATTATCTTTTGTTCATCCAGATAACTCTCATATTGGATGAGGTTCTCGCTTCCTATAATTGTCCATTCAGATGCTTGGACAAAACCTGGGGCACCTAAGTTGTCTCTGGTAGTCTGTAGTTTACGGGATTTACTCTTTTGCCTGTTATGAATGATAGGTGGTGTAGTCCTGACAGAACATACCTGTTCAGGAAGTTGTTCCATTGTTGTGTCAGTTATATCTTCCTCACTGAAGTCTGATGCATCAAAAGACTTGCACTCCAAATGAGGCCACTCATCATCAGTTGCAGGTCTAAATGCCTGATTAGCAGAAACAGCTTTAGGAACCAAAAGTTTCTCAGGTGTGTTAGATACACTTTGCCCAGAAGTACTGCATGGAGGAATTGTATGGGGTTTCTCCAGTTTAGGTGAAACACAGTTGTTATATTCAGGTGCCTGGGCCTGGCCTTGAAACTACTAGGTACAAGGACTTTAGCTGGTTTTAATATGCAATATGAAATTCTGTCTTTTTTGCCACAATAGAAACACAAATTGTCAACTCGCCTCTTCTTGATCTCCTCATCAGTGAATGGTTCACGTTTAAAACATTTTGTTAAGTAGTTTCTTAGACAATGACTCAGCCTTGCGACTTTTCTCACAAGCATTAGTAGCACTGTTCTCCAGGACACACATCACAGACTTGCATATCTCCAACAAACACTCAGCCAGCAGCTTTACTGTTGAGGTTAACCCTGCGGTCTCCATAGTGGGGCTTTTGCATTCTGTCAGGGCCTTTACCAGGTCAGGTAGGAGTTTCAGTGCAGGGTGCATGTTGTTATTTATTGTGCAAGGTGAGAACAGAAATATGAACAAAGAGATAAGGATTGGAATAAGGACTGAAGTATACACAAAAGGGGACTTTAGCAAGAGACTGCAAAATATAATTTTTTTTTGAGTAGGAACTGCAATATAAACAAAGAGCTTTCACTGGGACTGTAGACAAAGCAGAGATAGGGGTAGAGAGAGAGAGTTAAACAACGGGTGTGGCCTTAGGTAAGGAGAGGGTGACTGAAGCAGGAACACCTCATAGAGGGTGACTGAAGCGGAGTGGGCCCTTTAAGGGAGCAACTTAGCTGAAGTAATATTGCTGTAGACAAAGTCTGGTTGGGCCATCCAGGTTCAGTTTCACAATTCCTGGACAGGGTTGAAATTCAAAATGAGCTTTAGCAGTGGATCAGGAACAGCAGAAGCAGCTCTCAGAAGTCAGGTACCCAACTTCAATGCAAAAAGCCCTGTTTGCAATAAAATGCAGGTATTTAACAGGGGTGGGTTGAACATGTTAGCGAGCCCACCTGACACCAACAGAAGGCTATAGAGGAGGAAGGAGGTTTATAAGCAATTTAGGACTTTTAAATGCATGAGTCAGAACAAACGGGTTTGTCTGTGCCCACTGTGCCACAAAGGCTCAGGCACTTAAAAGCACCTAATCATTGTCGGAGAACACTGTTTGGCAGAGGTCTCACTCCCGCACTGCAAAGTGTCAGGAGTTATAAAAAGTGGCAACAACCATTATACATAGCAAACAGGGATTGCACCGTTTTATTAAACTAACTAACCTTTGTGGTGCAGGATTTTTTTTTACATAAGACCCACAGTGTCCAGGTCTAAAGGCTGATATCATTCTATTGTAGTGGATATCATGTTTGCCTCATATTCGAAAAGGGCCCTTGTTCAAAAACAGGCACAAACAGTGTTGTGCTCTGGTTTTTTTTTCCTCTGTATGTACATGGTTCTACCCATTAACATCAACTAAACTAAAACAATATTCCCCTAAGTGTTAGCAATTGTGTACAGTGTACATGATCACTGCATAAGGCAATCATCAAAAATGTTTTAATGTACAGGTGATACTCGAAAAATTAGAATATCGTGCAAAAGTTCATTTATTTCTGTAATGCAATGTAAAAGGGGAAACTAATATATGAGATAGACGCATTACATGCAAAGCAAGATAGTTCAAGCCGTGATTTGGCATAATTTTGATGATTATGGTTTACAGCTCATGAAAACCCCAAATCCAAAATCTCAGTAAATTAGAATATTACATGCAATCAATAAAACAAGGAGTGTACATAGAACAATATCGGACCTCTGAAAAGTATAAGCATGCATATGGACTCAGTACTTGGTTTGGGCCCCTTTTGCAGCAATTACTGCCTCATTGCGGTGTGGCATGGAAGCTATCAGCCTGTGGCACTGCTGAGATGTTATGGAAGACCAGGATGCTTCAATAGCGGCCTTCAGCTCTTCTGCATTGTTCGGTCTCATGTCTCTCATCTTTCTCTTGGCAATGCCCCATAGATTCTCTATGGGGTTCAGGCCAGGCGAGTTTGCTGGCCAATCAAGCACAGTAATCCCACAGTCATTGAACCAGGCTTTGGTGCTTTTGGCAGTGTGGACAGGTGCCAAGTCCTGCTGGAAAATGAAGTCAGCATCCCCATAAAGCCCCATGAAGTGCTCCAAAATCTCCTGGTAGACGGCTGTGTTGACCCTGAACTTAATGAAGCGCAGTGGACCAACACCAGCAGATGACATGGCTCCCCAAATCAACACAGACTGTGGAAACTTCACACTGGACTTCAAGAACCTTGCAGTGTGTGCCTCTCCATTCTTCCTCCAGACTCTGGGTCCTTGGTTTCCAAATGAGATGCAAAAGATGCACACCCATGACATGACTCATAACCCACGTTGCACACCAAGGACATGCCCCATCACCCAATTTACATGCCTCCATCACCCCATTACATACACATTGCCAATATTATTTGCCATTAATATTCCCCAGCTAATTTGCCCAATAATATGCCAGTATAATTTTCCATTAATATGCCCCTGTCAATTTGCCCAATAATATGCCAGTATTATTTGCCATTAATTAGTCACAGCCAATTTCCCTAATAATATGCCAGTATTTGCCATTTAATCAGCCCCTGCCAATTTGCCCAATATTATGCCAGTATTATTTTGTCATTAATATTCCCCAGCCAATTTGCCCAATAATATGCCAGTATTTGCCACTGAATATGCCCCTGCCAATTTGCCCAATATTATGCCAGTATAATTTGCCATTAATATTCCCCAGCCAATTTGCCCAATAATATGCCAGTGTTATTCTGCCATTTAATATGCCCCAGCCAATTTGCCCAATAATATGCCAGTATTTGCCACTGAATATGCCCCTGCCAATTTGCCCAATATTATGCCAGTATAATTTGCCATTAATATTCCCCAGCCAATTTGCCCAATAATATGCCAGTGTTATTCTGCCATTTAATATGCCCCAGCCAATTTGCCCAATATTAAGCCAGTATTATTTGCCATTTAGTATGCCCCTGTAAATTTGCCCAATAATATTCCAGTGTTATTTGCCATTTAGTATGCCCCAGTAAATGTGCCCAATAATATTCCAGTGTTAATTGCCATTTAGTATGTCCCAGTAAATTTGCAAATAATATGGCAGTGTTATTTGCCATTTAATATGCCACAGCCAATTTGCCCAATAATATGCCAGTGTTATTTGCCATTTAGTATGCCCCAGTAAATTTGCCAATAATATGCCAGTGTTATGTCCCATTAATATGCCCCTGCCAATTTGCCCAATAATATACCAGTGTTATTTGCCATTTAATATGCCCCTGCTAATTTGCCCAATATTATGCCAGTGTTATTTGCCATTTAATATGCCCCTGCTAATTTTCCCAATAATATGCCAGTGTTATTTGCCATCTAATATCCCGCAGCCAATTTGCCTAATAATATGCCAGTGTTATTTGCCATTTAATATCCCATAGCCAAATTGCCCAATAATATGCCAGTGTTAATTACCATTTAATATCCCACAGCCAAATTGCCCAATAATATGCCAGTGTTATTTGCCACCTAATATGCCCCAGTAAATTTGCCAATAAAATGCAATCCTGTTTTCCCTGGTGGCTAGTGGCAGGCAGCATGGAGTCCTCCATGCTGCCTGTTTCGGCTCCCAGGCGGTTGTGCCGACAGGTCACGTGACCCGGCGCGCGTATGACGTCAGCGCGCCGGTCACGTGACTGTCGGCACTTCCGTGTCACACTGCAGGTTTCTCTGTGCTGCCTGTTCGGCTCCCCGTGCAGCCTGCCGGCAGAGGGAAGGTGAGGGGGGATCTTCCGATCCCTTCTCACCTCTGTCTCTGACTGCAAGCGCGTTTTGTTTTTTTTAAGGGGCGGATTTTTTTTTTCTTGATTTTTTTTTTCCAGTGCTGCTGCCGCCCCCCAAAATTTGCCGCCCTAGGCATCCGCCTAGGATGCCTCGCGGTAAATACAGCACTTCCTTTTCCTGACAATCCTCTCCAGGCTGCGGTCATCCCTGCTGCTTGTGCACCTTTTTCTTCCACACAACTTTCTATTAATGTGCTTTGATACAGCACTTTGGGAACATCCAACATCCTTATGGAGGGTGTCAGTGATGGTTTTCTGCACAACTGTCAGGTCAGCAGTCTTCCCCATGATTGTGATTCCTACTGAACCAGGCTGAAATACCATTTAAAGTCTCAGAAACCCTTTGCAGGTGATATGGCTTACTTAGATGATTCATTGTGAGCCTAGAATATTGCACCTTTTCACAATATTCTAATTTACTGAGATTGTGGATTTGGGGTTTTCATGAGCTGTAAGCCATAATCATCGCACTTATGACAAATCACGGCTTGAACTATCTTGCTTTGCATGTAATGCGTTTATCTCATATATTAGTTTCGCCTTTTACGTTGCATTACTGAAATAAATGAAGTTTTACACGATATTCAAATTTTTTGAGTATCACCTGTATATGCTGTTTTTAAAACAATCAGAACATTCATTATAGACACTGATGTTTTCCTTAATAAGCAAATTACATAATGTCAAAGATTGTATCTAGCAATACCAAAAATATAATGTAATGGGACACCACATAGTTATTTTGTGCATTCATAACTATATACTTTTATACGGTAGTGTGAGAAAACACAACTAGCAGCTATTGATTGTTAAAATCATTCACTATATATAGGTCAAAATAGTGTTGTGTATTTCGTTTATTCTACCAAAAATAAAGTTAACTAGATTTAGGGTCTCTTTCATGTATATTCATACTTATATACCCATATGGGGACTAAAAATTAAAGGGAAATAAATGACATCATGGCGGGTAGGTGTCATTGTTAAAAATTGTTGGGAAATTGGAAGGATATGATTAACATTGTGCTTCCTTATTTAACACAGATGCCTAATAAGAGGGAACACTACATGATCTTCTTAATTCACACCTGACCAATTTAAAGTCACTGTCACTAAAGACAATTTTTCTTTTGTGCTAAATGTAAATTACTTTTTAAAAAGTGCTAAAAAAAAAGCCGCAAAGGGAACTATTCAGAGTACTCACAGTTCCAAATTGTATCAATATTATATAATAATAATAATAATACATAGTTGGGAGGTGTGATTTTGCTCACGTTTTGAGGCTGGGAGACTTGGTATATTTCCCTCTAAAGGCATAAGATCCATGGACCAATATATTTTTCATCCCTACATGTAGTTCGTTTACACCCAGAATGCAAAGCAGACGAATGGGATCTTCAGGGAGAACCATTACAAAAAGCACAAGTGTGAGTGGAGAGATCTACAAACTGGAACACAATGATGGAAGCCAGTCAGACACAGCCGTTGGGACAATTGGAACAGGGGGGAAAAAGAGAAGGTCAAGTCTGAGTGCCAAAGTTGTTGCCATGGTATCACGGAGAAGTAGAAGCACATCCCAGCTTAGCCAAACAGGTGAGTGGTACCTATTACTCAGTCTTCTTCTTTTTTCCTTTTTTTTTTATAGTACAGGGTTTTAAATGAAATGTCTACTTAATCCTTGTTTATTAGAGGTAAAAGTATCTGCATGGTGTGCTCAGAAGGAAACCATACATTTTACATTTCACTATACCTAATACATTTGCGTAATGTTGTTTATACTGTAAGAATAGGCTATTTTAAATACTTGTCATAGGATTTTTAGTAATAGCTCTTCCTATTCATTAGTCCTCTCCTATTGAGTGTAAGTGATGCTGATAGCCTTAGAAATAAGAGTATGGAAATACAAGGTAAGTTTATGACATGGAAATAATTAGTTAATGAGGTTTCGATCTTCACATTAGGCCTGCTGAGTTAATAGATGTCACGTCTGCTGAGCTCAATAACTGAACTAAATATCCTATAAACAATTATATAGATTTATAACTAAAAAAATCAAACAGACATGTTAAAATTCCAAAAGAAAGATGTTTGGCCTATGACCTATGATTAAAACTCGTAAGGTGTGGCCTCTCTACAAAACATATTCAAGTGGTCAGAGCAGAAGCCCACAAAACATACTGCTTGGATATATTCAAAAAGCTCTAATTTAACAATGCTACAGATGTCTTTGTTTATTTTAAATGGATTGGCTCAAAACCATGTTATCCATAGAGAAATGCATAAAACATATTTTTACATTGGAATAAATATATTGGCACTAGATGATTCTTTAAATGGGAATGTTTGGCTTACTAAACTTGCCCCATTGATGATTTAATCCACCTTCTCTTGACTGTCTTGAGAATAACTCTTTACTTTACCATTACCATTGCCATAAAACTATTTTCTTTAATCATGTTTCCCTCAAATTATAACGTACAGATCAGACTTCCATAAATTAGATACCGTATTTATCGGCGTATAACACGCGCCGGCGTATAACACGCACCTCATTTTAAGAAGGAAATTTCAGGAAAAAAAACTTACATTTCAAATAAAGAACTTTGAAGCCCAATATGCCATTTAATATGCCAGGATATTGCCCCCAATATGCCATTTTAATATGCCAGGATATTGCCCCCAATATGCCATTTTAATATGCCAGGATATTGCCCCCAATATGCCATTTTAATATGCCAGGATATTGCCCTGTATATGCCATTTAATATGCCATGATATTGCCTCTAATATGCCAGGATATTGCCCACAATATGCCATTTTAATATGCCAGGATATTGCCCCCAATATGCCATTTTAATATGCCAGGATATTGCCCCCAATATGCCATGATATTGCCCCCAATATGCCAGGATATTGCCCCCAGTATGCCATTTAATATGCCAGGATATTGCCCCCAATATGCCAGGATATTGCCCCCAATATGCCATTTAATATGCCATGATATTGCCCCCAATATGCCATTTTAATATGCCAGGATATTGCCCCCAATATGCCATTTTAATATGCCAGGATATTGCCCCCAATATGCCATGATATTGCCCCCAATATCTTAGGATATTGCTACCAATATGCCATTTAATATGCCATGATATTGCCCCCAATGTGCCAGGATATTGCCCCCAATATGCCAGGATATTGCCCCCAATATGCCATTTTAATATGCCAGGATATTGCCCCC
The DNA here is from genome assembly GCA_036172795.1 of Pelodytes ibericus. Taxonomy (NCBI): domain Eukaryota; kingdom Metazoa; phylum Chordata; class Amphibia; order Anura; family Pelodytidae; genus Pelodytes; species Pelodytes ibericus. The sequence continues at coordinate 118,036,221 of CM069861.1, read as the reverse complement.
AATATGCCATGTAATATGCCAGGATATTGCCCCTTAGTATGCCACCCTCCTCCCCCCCTTCCCCAGACCCCAGTACTTGTTCCTGCTCCGTCTCCCGGTGCTTTGAAGGTGCGTGGCTGTGAGGGAATCGTTGTGAGCTTCCCTCCAGCCGCGCGGAACAATAAAGTTTGTTTAAAAAAAACACACTTTATTGACCACGCGGCTGGAGGGGAGCTCACAACGCTGCCCTCACAGCCACGCAGCTTCAGAGCACCGGGGGGCAGCAGGAACGAGGTAAGTTTTAGATTTTTTTTTTTCCCCCAGCCACCGATCGGCGTATATCACGCACCCATCATTTGCTCCCTATTTTCAGGGAGAAAAAGTGCGTGTTATACGCCGATAAATACGGTATATCCTAGTTTTGGAGTTAAAAAATAAACAAATATTTTTTCACTGGATCACATTGTTAGCTCTAGCGTAATTAGTCATGTGATCAGCTAACTGCATCAGTTGTGCCACTTAATTTCAATATTGTATCCATTATATGTCTGTGGTATAAAGATTGTTTCAAAATATAAATAATATAAACAGTAATAAATAATAATATAAGTATATATCAAATTAATTTCACAATTTAGTATTATGTTCTAATGTGTAGGTACTAAACAGTTAAACAGTGACATCAAATGTAGTTAAAAATGGAAAGATATTATACTACGATATGATAGACAAAATGGGTTTGCCTACATAATTGAACACACACCTATAATGAATTTGTGTTTCAGTACACAGGTTGTTTAAAATGTAAATATTGAAGACTTTCAAATTCCTACCCATAAACCTTAAGACATTTTTTCCAGTAAGTGTTTAAGAAATGATAACAGTGTGTTAAATGAGAGATGCAATAACATAGTCTAGCAAAAGTGCACAAGAGCTTTTAAGCAAAGAAATATTAATAGAACTGTTAACTCACTGTAGCATGCTGCAGAAGATCTGGAAAGAATTGATATAATATGCTTGATTCTAGAGCCCTGTTAAAGGAGCACCCAATGTTATTTTTCACTCGTGTTTCTAATATAGAAGCACAAGTGAAATGTCTGTTGTTCCTATAGTGAGGATGAGCTGATGTATACTTTTGACAGTATACGCCATTTTATCCTCTGACGACAGCTGCCATGCTTTCATAGGAAGCAGGCAGCCGTCTGATCGGCGACCGTCTCTCTATGATAGCGCCGAGAGAGACCCTTGTTTTTGCATGGGATCAGCAGGGGTGACCTTAACTAGGGGACCCTCGCATTCTGCAGTTAGAGCGGGGCATGTGAGACACAGCAGAAAGTATACCCGCGTGTATCTATTAAGATACACATAAGGTTTACTTAAAAGTCCCATGACATGTTTTGTTTAACCCTTGCTTGCTTCAAGGAAGCAAAGGTTCAACAAGGTTTAATGTTCCTTTAATCTAAACAAAGTGTGGTAAAATAAAATGATTTACTACCCTCTGTTACATCATGTATTGTTATGTACTACATTTACTTAATCACATATATCTTTCTAAATAACATGGAGGGAGTAGTCATTTCTGTGGATTAATGGGCCTCATTGAGTCAAGCCCAATATGTGACAGAAATATTTGTTGCATTCAGTGTCATTAAGTTAAAGGCAGGGAGAATGACATTTTTTAGAAGTCTTATATTCCAGTGGAATGGTAAGGTAATGTTTAATTTTTCATCACTGACTGATCCAATGGATACAAGATGAATGAATTATAAAAAAATGAATAAAAGATTTTGCTCATTATTTCATTTTATCTTGATCATCAAAATAAATTCTATGGACGACAAGTTGCATGCTAATACAGTCTCAGGAGAAATGTGCTTGCGTTTAGATGAAAACGCAGGGTTTTTTTTTTTGTTTTTTTTTAAAGAACATTATCCAAATGAGGTCAGTGACTTTCTGTAAATAGAGTTTGCCTTTCTTCCGATTATGTAAGTTTCAATTCAAACATCTTAAAAGCCTGGTATCTCATAGCCCAAAGCAAATCCAAGTAGAATGAGGAGGACAGGCTTAGAGTGGCCCTTTTTAATCAGCCTGAAAGGGTTGAACATGTTAGGTGCATAGCAGAATGCCAAACACAGCTAAAGAGATAAGTAAAAGGTAAGAATACTTCTTTCTGTAACATATATTTCCTTTTACACTCTGCTTAACCAAATATTTTCTTTCTTCTTACTAATTTGTGAATTAATAATCATGCTACTATTCTTTTTTGCTTTTGTAACACTGAACAGAAACTTATCATTTAATTCTAGTTTTTGAGCTCCATCTTATTTGTAGTTTCTCCATATATATGTGTTCTGCAGTGCATCAATAATATTCATTTTGCTGTCGAGATGGTTCCTAATATTCAAGCAAGCAATTTTCACTATAAAAATATTCACTTTACGGCTTAGTATTTTGTTGCGTTTGGTAGTATATATATTTCAAATGTTGGTAAGTAAATTTTGTTGGATGTTACTATGACATTTAAAAATGTATGTGGGACACAAAAATGTGTGTTTGACATGTTTCATGTTTTAGCATTACTATATTACTATCTTTAAATAAATACCATAATACCATTTAAATAGTGCTCACAGGTAGTATCTGTAGGCATTGCCACTGTTTGGTTTAAGAATCCTATCCAGTCCAGAACCTTGCTGTCAGGATCAGTGAATAAGCCGTCATAAAGGATCATGTCAACCGTATTTGTGAATGTGTAAAGAGCATATTGAAAATACATGATAGATCTGAGTTTTTAAGGAAAATAATAATACTCTCACTATAATTATTTTATTAATTTCTTCTGTGTAACATTACTTCCTTAGAGCTCAAAAACCTGCTGATCCATGTTTTACTGATATCATTTGCAGAGACGTGCTATGAAACATGGTTAAAAAACAGTATGGGGGTTATTTACCAAAAAGTGAACTGACAAGTAAACTTAAAAAATCATCTATTAATAGAGTTGGAAATACTTTGCAATTCTCTTTTCAGATCAGTTTTAGGGAATAGTCCCCCATCTGCTGACCTTAGTAAATTTATTTTTAAAAAACAATATATGGATTTTCAGGCAACCCATGTATGTTTCCAAAGGTGCATTAGAGAGACCATGAAGGAGAAGTACAGGAAACATTATACAATTTTAGCCACAACTAGTGTTTATGTAATTGTTTTATTTTGGTTGACCATATTTTTTTTCCAAATGGTTGCATTATGGAAAAATGTATATACTCACTTTTAAAGTAACCTGTCACCAAGGCATGTGTTGTTAAATAAATATTAAAGATGTACAATCTGTTGTAAACCAGTCACCAGTAACAACACCCCCCACTTGTTAAGTAAGAACACATTACTTTAAAACAATCAATACATATTTGTAGTATATAATAAATACAGTGTAAAGTTTCTCAAAATACCACTATAACTGAAATTGTCTGTTCATCTGTATCCACCATGATGGTTTGATTGCCTGTTGGTCTGGTCTACAAAATGGACTATACAAAATGTAATGTGTTCTTCAATATACTTGTTTTACATTTTGCACATCTTAACAAGTTACTTACAAAGGATTGAACATATTTTTGCTCCCATAAGGAACCATTCAGTATGTTTAGTCAGTTCCATTTACTTGAATTTGCATGAACATAAAATAATTACATCGTAAGAATTAATAACTCTCTACAGCATGTCTGCTAATATTATTTTTTAATATTAATGGATCAAACACTTTACAATGAGACAAAAAAATATATTGGTGTGTCTTTCTGCTGATTGTTTAAATCATGCTATGTACAAAACTTATTCACTTTATTCATGAAAGAGGGAATTGCAGAGAATTGAGAAGGGAGGTGCACACATAAATGCATATGTGCAAAAATAGAGCTTGAAGTATTGCCTCTTTCATGAAAAAAATACCTGTCCGACTGTATGTTATACTTTTAATAAAAACTCAATAAGCAGAGGGTTTAAGCAAATGTTTTAAGGGATTCTTTAGGAACCCCTACATGTATGTTTATGCAGAGTAAAATGTGACAAATTATGATTTTTGTTCCGTACATAGTTTCCCACAGTGCCAACTATAGACTGGCATTTGTACTGATCAGTTCAGGAAAGGAGGCACCTGCTCCTTTAACTGCTGCTAATGTTTCTTCACTGTTCACAACAATCTCTGCCCTGTATCTTGGTCTGGTTACAGCTGTCTGCTGGAATGCTCTTCAAAGATGCTCCAGCACTCCTCTGATCACTGGATCAGACAGGCCTCAATCCCAGGCATCCATCTCTGCTTAGCAGGGGTCTTTCACTTTTTGCATCCAGCTACACATTAAATGTGAAACTGAACTGGAATCGTGAATATATCCAGCTTTGTTCTTGTAAGCTTGCCATCTGCTGGTCACTAGACAAAAATGCAGGGTAATAAGTGACAGCATAAATTACTCTTATCCCAGAGGGTTTAAACAGACTGCACTATTTAAAAAGTTTAGGTTGTGATACATTCAGAACAACACTCTTATTCACAGACACCGTTTCTGCCACTGTACAGATTAAACATGCATAGGTTTTTACTTTTTCAGTGCGCACAGAAGACATAGTAGGCATTTGGATAGAGCGTTATCCATCTCCATCCCACTTATGCAATTACCATGTTGTTTATAATAGCAACATGACATACTCTTGTTGCAATTCAGTTTGACCTATTATTGGACCTAGAATTGTTAGGGTATGATGTGTCCAGAGATATCCCTTTTAATCTAGCTATCCATCCTGTGTAGATACCCTTTATTTTGTAAGGACAGCTGGGATTATTTGCATTGATCCAATGTGGTGCTGGAAGCATTCTTCAGGGATCTTGATCCATGCTGACTTAGAAGTATCACTTAGTGATTTTTGCAATCCTAGGTCTATTTTACTGAGCTTTTGGTATTTTACAGACCAAGTGAAGTAAAACTAATTGATGTTGAATTGGGTAATCGTGACATCCCTAGATGTTGGGCAACAATAATATCCGCAGGATGCATTTGGAAACTAAAAAAATATTTCAACTTATTTTTCCTGATTAAATATTATTATTGTCATGTTGTGCAACCAGCTTGAAATGGTTTGTGCCCCGTGACATAAAAATAAAAGTAATTTGGTCTTAATGGAGTCTCAATGAAACATTCTCCACATCATTACATCACCACCAGCCTGTACAATACTAAATTCATGTAGTTTACAAACCATTCTTATCATACCATTTGTCACTGCAGAAATTTTGATTCAATACAGATAGTAATGTGTTTTGGCTTTGTAGACTTATCCTATTCTTAATTGACATGAGTGGAACCTGGTGTGGTCTATGCTTTAATGCACACAACTGTTGTAAAGAGTGGTTATTTGAAGTGAAATGTCACTTAGCTTGAAAGCTTTGATTGCTAAATCCATTTCCTTCACGCAAGATGGTGCGTCTTTTTGTGCCTGACCCTGATCACAGAGTGATTGGGTGACAGGGACACAGGTGATCAGTGTGTTTACAGACCCTGTGGGTCTTTGCAACATCACCTGTGACACACTGGAGCCACGTGTGACACGGCTCTCCAAGTTCTTTCTGAAGAGGACCACTTCACCAGAAATGTATGTGTGCGTGGGCCACATTTAATTTTTCTTTGATAGAAAATTACACACACACACAAAAATAAATGCACCACAGACACTACAGCAATAAAACTCACAATAACATGCAGTGTGCGAGTGTATCACAGACTCCCTAGCAATAAAACACTCACATTACATTATTGTAAATTGTATTGCTGTGGAGTCTCACAGCAATATAACACTCACGCTGCACATTACTGTGAGTTTTATTGCACAGTAATGTGCAGCGCGAGTGTATCACAGACTCCACAGCAATAAAAATCACAGTAAAAAAACTCACATTAAATACGCAGTCAGTCACACGTACATACAGACACACACACATTCACAGCCACACATAGAGACTTACACATACAAAGCCACAAATACACACAGTCACACATAAACAAATAAGCAGTCACACTTAAACACACATCCACACTTACACACACAGCCATACAGACTCCCACCTACACACACACACACAGACTCACATTTACACTACATACAAACATACAGTCACACACACAGAGTGACACACAGACTCACACTCCACACACAGACACAGAGCGACACACACCCACAGGGTGACACACAAACTTACACTACACTCACACAAACACAGAGAGATACTTAGACACACATACATTTTTTTTTAACAGTGTTGTGGCTTCTAGATACAACTGCTCCTCCACGGAACTCGTATTGCTCGTCTGTCTTCCCTCCCTCTGACCCTTGTGCATGCCGTCACACGCAAGGTAGAGAAGGGATTATTACCGAACTATATGCGGCGCTTAGTTCCCTGTCTATGGTTTTTGAAAAACACATGCGGCTGGAGGTGCGGTTATTAACCCCTTAGTGACCAAGTTCTATGCTACATTTGATGTACCTTGAAGACCAGAATTCCATTATTTTTGTCATATGTTTACTGAACTGTGAATTTCTTTCTTTGTGTTCAGTCCACCCACACAAATGATATATCATTTTTTAAAGGACAGATAGGGCTTTCATTTGATACTATTATTTTCATCACATGATATAATTTGCTATTAAAACATATATAAAATATGATGAAAATATGCCATAAAAAACTTTTCTAACTTTGAAGTGATTTTTTTTTAAACAATTACAAATGGTAAAAAAGACCCCGTCTATATATTTATAATATTTGTCCTGAGTTTAGAAATACCAGGGTTTCCATGTTTGTCTATGTTTTTTTTTCAACTAATAGGGCAATAAACAATAACAATAATAGTGTTTTTTTGTTTTCTAACCATTTTCTTCTACAGTGACCTTTTAACCCCAGCCCTAAATTTACCCCAACCCTAAATTTACCTTAACCCTAAATCTACCCCCACTCCTTAATCTAAGCCTTGTACTCACCCGAACCCCCCTTTAACCTTAATTATAACTCTAATTATGACCCTAACCATAGTTTAGTTTAGTAGATCAAGGGTTAGTTTTTGACATTTATTTTATTTATTTATTTTTCTCTTTATAACTGTAATGTTGGTGACTGCCTCTAGGGGCAGTCAAGCAGCGGTTTCAGAGCGACGGAAGAGATTTTTTTCCTCTCTCTTTCGTCGCTCTCCTCTGGGCATGCTATATTGGAGGAGCATGCACCCACATGCGATCACCGCGTGATCAGTTTTCACTGCCTATGTGTATTCGCGGTGATCATATGCGCGCAGGGGTTGAAAGCATTCTCAGTTAAGGAGCGCAACCCTACATGAAGGATACTGTATTTGCTCGATTATAGGATGACCCTGATTATAAGACGACCCCCCAAACTTTGGATATTCCTTTACGAAAAAAACTAAAAGCCTGAATATAAGACTACCCTATAGGAAAAAAGTTCAACTTGTATATATTCACATGTAAATTGCTTTTTAATAAAAATTATGATATCAAAAAATGCATTTCTTGTTTTTATTTCCTTTTATGTGCCAATGCTGCCTCTCTATTTCCCCTCCCCCCCAGCTTTGCCTCTCCCCCCCAGCGTCGTCTCTCTCTCCCCCTTAGTGTTGTCTGTCTCTCCCCCCAGCGTTATCTCTCTCCCCCTCCCTCAACTTTTTCTCTCTCTCTTCCCCTCCCTCCCTTTGTGTCTCTCTCTCTCCCCCTCCCTTTGTCTCTCTTTGTCTCCCCCCTCCCCTTGTCTCTTCCCCCCTCCCCTTGTCTCTATCTCTCCCCCCTGCCTTTGTGTCTCTCTTTGTCTCCCCCCTCCCTCCCCTTGTCTCTTTCTCTACCCCCCTCCCTCCCCTTGTCTCTGTCTCTTCCCCCCTCCCTCCCCTTGTTTCTCTCTGTCCCCCCTCCCTCCTTCCCCCTGTCTCTCCTTGGTGGCTAGTGGGGGCACGATACGTGCAGACATCCTCCATGCTGCCCGACACTTCCGTCCATTATGACGGACAGCCGGTCCGTCATAATAGACTTAAGTGTCGGGCAGCATAGAGGATGTCTGCACTATCGCGCAGACATCCCCCGGCTACCCATAGATCCCTGGTGGCTAGCGGGGGCAGCCGGAGTATGTCTGCACGAAACGCGCAGACATCCTCCGCTGCTGCCCGGCACTTCCGTCGTAACTTTTATGATGAAGGACCCGGCTTCATCATAGAAGTCCCAGCGGTCATGACGGGCGGCAGGGGAGGATGTCTGCGAGTATCATGCAGACATCCTCCAGCTGTTAGCGAGGGGGATCCAGGTCCCCTGCAGCTCTGCGGGGGACCTGGATCCATGTCTTATAATCTGACCTCGATTTGAGGTCAGACTATAAGACTACCTCGAATGTAAGACAAAGGGTCTGAAAAAAACCTAATCTTATATTTGAGCAAATACGGTATAAACGTCCTCATGGTCCTTAAGTACCATGCTTTTCAGGACGTATATATATGTCCTTATGCGTTAAGGGGTTAAAGATGTTTTTAGGTATGCTGATTTCAACACTTAATGAAGGTTGCTTATTGAGAATTTACAATTTAACCATTATTGAATGATGAAGAAAAAATATTACCATAAATTATTCTGTTAGCTATGTGGTGTTTGTAACCATTTCTCTTTTTGTCTTTAAGTTTCCACATAGGGCTCAGAATAAACATATGCTTAGGCTGGAGCAATGGTTCAGATATAGTTTAGTTAGTAAATACTAAACAGGGAGTCTATCTGTCTGTCAGTCAAAAAGATAACCCTAAGATAAGACCTTATAATAACTGGTACCCAAAATTCATCCTCTACATGTTAATGCATATTAAAGTACACTTTAAGTACTTTAAAATGCATATTTTACATTTTGCATTGAAATATTAGTTAGAAGGTAGAGTTAGAAGTTTTTGCAGGTATGCAGGAACACACTCTTCCTGGCTATGAGAAAGGGCAGGGTAGGTACTTTTTTATTTCAAGAAGCAAAAACCAATAGACGTCATTCTATTCATTTGAATGTTCCTCTAGTGATGTCATTATCAGTGCTATTCTGTTAGGGATCCCACTGTGTACAAGACTAACAATCAGTTAGTTATATGTCACCTGATTAGATCAGGTACATACAGCAACACTGACTTCATGCACAATCAAACATAAGCTGGGATCAGACACACACTGCACTTACACTCCAACACAAGCTAGGATTCAGACACACACTGCACTCACATTGCAAACAAGCTGGGATCAGACACATACTGCACTCCAACCAGGGCCGGCGCCACCAGTAAGGTGACCTAGGGCGCATCTTAGCTGGGGGCGCTGGAACCCTGCTTTAAAAAAAATTCCTCCCCCTTACCTCGTCGCTGCTCTGTCTCCGGTGCAGGTCCGTCCGTAGCTGTGAGGGAAGCGTTGTGCGCTCCCCTCCAGCCAATGCGCATTCAGTAAAGTTTTTTTTTTTTTAAACACACTTTATTGAATGCACATTGGCTGGAGGGGAGCACATAACGCTTCCCTCACAGCCACGGACGGACCTGCACCGGAGACAGAGCAGCAGAGAGGAGGTAAGTAAGGGAAGGTGTGTGGATCCTGGCATATTGTGTGGCATAATAATGATTTTTATGCCACACAATATGCCAGGATTTAGGATTATTAAATAATATTGTGGGGGAAAGTCCTGGCATATTGGGTGGCTAAGTCCAGGCATATTGTGAGGGAAAATCCTGGCATATTGGGTGGCTAAGTCCTGGCATATTGTGGGGAAAAATCCTGGCATATTGGGTGGCTAAATCCTGGCATATTGTGGGGAAAAATCCTGGGATATTGAGGGGCATAATCCTGGCATAATGAGGGGCATAATCCTGGCATATTGAGGGGAATAATCCTGGCATATTAAGGGGCATAATCGTGGGGTAATGAGGGGCATAATCCTGGGATATTGAGGGGGAAAATCCTGGGATATTGAGGGGAATAATCCTGGCATATTGGGTGGCTAAATCCTGGCATATTGAGGGGCATAATCCTGGGATATTGAGGGGAATAATCCTGGCATATTGGGTGGCTAAATCCTGGCATATTGTGGGGCATAATCCTGGGATATTGAGGGGAATAATCCTGGCATATTGAGGGGCATAATCCTGGGATAATGAGGGGCATAATCCTGGGATATTGGGGGGCATAATCCTAGGATATTGAGGGGAATAATCTTGGCATATTGGGTGGCTAAATCCTGGCATATTGAGGGGCATAATCCTGGGATATTGAGGGGAATAATCCTGGCATATTGGGTGGCTAAATCCTGGCATATTGTGGGGGAAAGTCCTGGCATATTGGGTGGCTAAGTCCTGGGATATTGAGGGGCATAATCCTGGCATATTGAGGGGCATAATCCTGGGATAATGAGGGGCATAATCCTGGGATATTGAGGGGCATAATCCTGGGATATTGAGGGGAATAATCCTGGCATATTGGGTGGCTAAATCTTGGCATATTGAGGGGAATAATCCTGGGATATTGAGGGTAATAATCCTGGCATATTGGGTGGCTAAGTCCTGGCATATTGTGGGGGAAAGTCCTGGCATATTGGGTGGCTAAATCCTGGCATATTGTGGGGGAAACTCCTGGCATATTGGGTGGCTAAGTCCTGGCATATTGTGGGGCAAACTCCTGGGATATTGAGGGGCATAATCCTGGCATATTGAGGGGCATAATCCTGGGATAATGAGGGGCATAATCCTGGGACATTGAGGGGCATAATCCTGGGATATTGAGGGAAATAATCCTGGCATATTGGGTGGCTAAATCCTGGCATATTGAGGGGCATAATCCTGATATATTGAGGGGAATAATCCTGGCATATTGGGTGGCTAAGTCCTGGCATATTGTGGGGCATAAATAACTAAATTTGGGTAAGAAACCATGAAGTTGCAAAATGTAGGAGTAAGCAAACAATCTAATACACAGGCATGTTTCTTTAGCTATGGCTTAAGTTATGGTACTTATTCTCCACCATTCTTAACCCCTTAGTGACAAGACATTTTCACCTTGACTTTCCCTTGGTGACAATGGCTGTTTTGACATTTCTAGGGTGTTTGTGTTTAGCTGTAATTTTTTTCTTTCTCACATACAGTACCCACACAAATTATATGTTGTTTTTATCGTCATAAGAAGGGCTTTCATTAGATACCATTATGTTCATCATATCTTATAATTTACTACAAAAGAAATCATAAAATATGATGAAAAATTTTAAAAAAACACTTTTTCTAACTTTGACCTAAAATATAATTTACACAAATAAAATCATTAAAAAAGACCCGTCTAAATAGTTTCTAAATGTTCTCCCGAGTTCAAAAATATGCATGTTTCCATATTTTTCGGTATTTTTTTTCGAGTTATGGGGCAAAAACTAAAAATTGTGTTTTTTGTTTTTTTCCTATATTGATCTTTTGACCCCAACCCGAACCCAAAATGTAACCCTAACACTAAATTTAACCCCAACTCTAATCCTTATTATACTTAATATTTTTTATCTTTAATTTAATTTTAACCCTATCCCTTATGCTAAAAAATATTTAATTTTAACCCTATAGGCTAATATAGCTAAATAACCTGTTTTTAATTAATTAAATATGTATTTAAATTTTTTTCTATTGCAATGCTACTAAACTACCACTAGGGGCAGTTAAGTAGCATATTAAGAGCGACGGAAGTGAAGTTACTTTCACTTCCGAAGCTCAGACCGGCAGAGCGCTTAGCCATATTGACGGAGCAGCATGGTCCCAAAATAGAAATGTCAGTGCTGTTAAAGCGGTTTTCGCGATCATTGATCGCGAAAACCGCTTCATTGACTGCAGGACGTGCCAGGCACGTCCTTTGTCGTTAAGGGAGTTTCTCCCAGGATGTGCCTGGAACGTCCTTTGTCGGCAAGGGGTTAATAGGGGGCTTTATTGCAACATGTAACTCTGTTAACTCTCTTTTAATTTAAATGCTGAGAAAGGGGTGGAACATGTGATGTCATGATATGGGAAAATAATATGATAATGGGGGGGGCGGCAATTTTTATTTTGCCTAGAGCGGCAAAAATCCTTGCGCAGGCCCTGACTCCAACACATGCTGGGATCAGACACACTTCACTCACACTCCAACACAAACTGGGATCAGACACACATTGCATTCACACTCCAACATAAGCTTGGATCAAATAAATACTGCACTCACACTCCAACACAAACTGGGATCAGATACATACAACACTCACTTTGCAATGCACTGCACTATGCTTTCCAAGGGATTTGAATATCCCAGAAAGTGAGTCAAGAAAAGTCCAGGAGAAAGTAGTCAGATCATTGCATTCTTCAGGAGTGTCACTGTAGTTTTGGCAGCAGCTTCCTCTTCCTGTAATTCATTCAATTTGACAGGTCCCATTCTCCCTCCCTCTCTCTCTCATCTGAACTGCCAACAGGAAATAAAACTGACACAAACTGTTCTCCTATTCCAGTCACCATTCTTACACACTGTGCTTGGAATAAATGTATTAGCTTTTTGAGCCTCTTGTCATCTGAGCACACAATATATATTTTTAACCATTATGATATCTTAATTTAGAATAGAGTTGAATAAAAGTTGCATTTTATCAAGAAGGAGATCCGGTCCTACTTATATATATATATATATATATATATATATATATATATATATATATATATATATAATACTAAGTAGTTGCAATCTTACTATTTAATAGGTGTTAAAGAGGGATTAAACCCAGAAGACCCCAATGAGTGATTACTTCAGATTATATATCTTGTAATATTTAACCATCGAATGTCATGTTATATAGCAGAATAATTGTTTCAGACTGATTATACTTATGTTTTATTGATAATCATACTTTACTATAGACAACAATGCTCGACCTGTACAAGTGATATTATGATTTCACCTGTTTTGATATAGTGCTCTGTTCAGATTTACAAATTTACAAAAAGCATTTCATGATAAATGATGTGCAGGTGTTCATATTGCTAAATCCAAATGGTATTGTATTTATATGAGTTCACGTACCCATTTAGGTGTCTACCAAAATGATTACAATAAATACAATAAAATAATGTGCACACGGGTACACAGTGCATTACTATTACACGTTATCATTATTTGAACACACATTAATATCACATCCAGTACTAATACATTTCCACCTACTCTATTATGAGTTTGTTGATTTCCTTTTTACTTTTTCATTTTATAATGCATTCAAAACACGTATTAAAGTAATATGTATTATTTATCATATACACTGATCAGCCATAACATTATGACCTCTGACAGGTGGCAAGCTGGCAGAGGCAATGTGATGCTTTGGGCAATGTTTTTCTAGGAAACCTTGGGTCCTGCCATACTTATAGTTTGACACGTACCCTTTCATGGAAACAGTATTCCCTGATGGCATTGGCCTCTTTAAATAGTATAATGCTCACTCCCACAAAGCAAAAATGGTTTGTGGTGTTGACTTGGCCTCCAAATTCCCCAGATCATAATATAATATCGATCATCTGTGGTATGTGCTGGACAAACAAGTTCAATCCATGGAGTCCCCACCTCGCAACTAACAGGACTTAAATGATCTGCTGATAACTTCTTTATCCCAGATTCCACGGCACACCTTCAGCGCTCTAGAGGAGTCCATACTGAGACCGGCCAGGGCTCTCTTGGCATCAGAAGGGGACCTACACAATATTAGGAAGGTGGTCAGAATGTTATGGCTGATCAACGTATAATCCATATATATATGCGCCTCAGTGTAGCATAAAGCTACCACTATTAATTTCTAGTTTAACATCACACTGTGACTATAAATGACTCATTTATAGGAATTTATTAATTCCATAATTGGAAATGACTATTAAAATACATGTTAAAACATCAAGTGCATGTCTCACATAGAAGAAAACATTTATTATGTAGAAAGATATACGAAACGGTTACTAATGTTCATCCATCGGTCTTTAATTGTAAACGTTGAACAATATTTGGACAATATTTTAAATTACAATATATGGTAAGACACTCTTTCATTTCAAAATATTATCCAAAATTATTCTATTTCAAAATGAATTATCAAGTACTGTCCACCAAGTAGTATAACCTTTATCAAAAAACACTTTGAACCATAAAATAAAACATTTCTTTATAAAAGGGTTCCCTTTTATCCTGTTCTAATGTGCTGGAACAAAGAACTTTAGTATGTTCTGTGATACATAGGCACACACACCGATAGCGCCACTATACAGCGCTATCTGCGTGTGTACCCTGCTCATACATGACCCACAATGTGCCTGTCTCTCTCTCTCTCTCTACCTGCTCCCTCCTAGAATTGTGTCATATTTCCTAGGCGTTTATATTCAAAATAAATAATTACAGTATTTACATTAAATATAATATAATGATGCAGTCAGGCTACCAATAATCAAATAATGCAGTCAGGCTTCCAATAATCAGAAGGATCTACATATATATAGAAAAAGTAGAGAAAATCTCATAGTATAACTTTGTATAATTCCAGTGTGCTTGTTCAATGTTACACTCACTTGTTTATAGAAATATGCAAGCATGTCACATATAAAGATGATAATTCTTTTCTCCTCCAAAGAAAGCCACTCAAAGAGATAGGATGAAGCCAGCCAGAAATAAAAATGTGTCACACAAATTTTTATGTAAATAAATATCTTACAAATAAGATCTTAGTGTTCAGCATCCACAGATAAAAGACCCAGGCACCACAATGTGGTATAAATACAGATTCGAGCAAAACATCAACAGCAGATGGTCCAGAAATAGCTTATAATGTTGCAACTCAACTTGTTTCACCTTGCAATCGCATACACATTCAAACCACTGTCTGGTTCCTAAGTGTTCACAATAGTATTTGCATATCATCCTTCTCACTGTTTACATTAGCATTCGCATACATGTTTCCATTGTTAATCGAATTGCCATTTCCAAATACTTTCTTCACTCCTATCTTACATAATTGACACACAGACACACCACTAGGAGCGACTAACAGTCGCTGGACTGTCTTAGGGACGCAGCAGCTTCATGACATTATTTCTGTTTTGGTATTTTTTCACTATTCAAGAATGATATAAAACAGAAGGAATAGCCTTTCATATATGAAAAATAAATGTTTATGTTTACTCCCTCTATAGGTTTTTGATTGTGTTTTTCTGGTTTTTATTATATTAGTAACTTACTCACCTACCATCGACCTGTGATGAAGCCTCTTTCGGCTGAGATAAGAAAACTCCCACCCACTTTATATCCATACTTCTGTTTTAAAAAAAATTTTTATCATGTTAAATTATCATGTTATCATGTTAAATGTTAAACCTGTTACACTTGTTTTGTGTGCAAAAAGCATTTACCCCAACACAACTCATTCCTCTATAGAAAAAATATTTTTTTTATATTTTAATAATTACTATTATGATCACTGCCTTATCTTTAGTGGGCATAAACCTTTCATACATTGGCATGGACACATAAACAGTATAATGTTATGAACTACTGAATTTCAACTACTGAATGGAGTAGTAGGGGATACTCGTCTCCAAGCACATTCTTCTCCTGCCTTGTGACCACTAAGAAGCTCCCATTTTACCTGGGCAGCTTGTTCATTATGGCTCTTCACACGTCCTACAATTGCGGGTCCAACTCAAACACCATACTAGCCATTCCACATTACCAAAAGGAAGTGTCAAAGTACCTTATCTTACAGACTTTCTCATATGTGGAATATCCTTGAAGATGCCATCAAATCCACCAATAGTCCCACTGCTTCTAGAATTAGACTGTGTAAGTAGTTTACACATACATATGTACATGTATATAATCTCTACATATATGAATGGATAACCCTGTTTGCCCTCTTGAAACTTACTTGGATACATATATATGCATTGTTTTTAAATATTGAAATATGTTTAATATCATTCTGGAACAAACTGTGTTCCAATGCAGTGAAACACAAATACGTTTTTACTATTCCAAAGAGGATCTTATATAATTTTATGTTGTAAATATTCACAAAATATAAAATCTTAATCGCTTCAAGCTCATGCCTATGTATATCATTAAATGATCATATACTGTGATATTACACTATGATAGTTTTTGAACAGATATTTAAAGTTCCTTCTACAATTCTAGTGTGGAAGTAATAGTATAGTTAACACAGATCACATTTATTGACCTTTATGAAGTGGCAGACTATCATCTGTGAATCCAAATTGTAGTGTAAGGCAGTAGGCAAAATGAGGATCTGAATTATGTTGCACTGTCTAATTGTGTTCAAAAAGTAAGGCTATGACTAAATGGTACATTCACATATGGGTGTTTATCTTATTAATTGACAGACAGCCAAACTCCCCTTAAAGTATTTACTAACCAACACTGGGTACTAACATAACATAGAAAAATAGGGAAGCTTACCTACTGAGTGGCTTATCGATCATTATCAACCATTCTATCAATCTCACTGTGAAACAACACTTAAAGTGACACATAAGTGTCTATTCAGATTGCCCGAAATGGCTGACTTGCAAAAAATTCTGGAGTTTGGCTGATCAATACCTTCGATCACAATTTCTTTACCATGTTGGGCAAATCTTAAGCCATATTCAGTGGAAAGTGGTCCTACTCATTAAGGGTCAAAAGCAGCCGAAAATGCCCAAAATTCAGCTACAAAAGCCACATTCCAGGTATTTTTAATTTTTAAGCTTTTAGCTGCCACATTTAATAGAAAATTATGATGTACAATACAAACATTGTTAAAAAGTATTTTTTTAATTGTTTTAACTTTTAATGCTAAATATTATAATATTTAAATATAACCTTAATACATATTGTTTACATTTTATTTTTCACTTTCTTACGTTTATTTTAATTTATAATTATTTGTTTTATTAATATTTAAAATTATTTTATTTTTATGTTTGAATATTTCCACAATAGCCTCCAACTGACTTCTAATGGAGGACTTCAGCAGTTTCCAGGTCCTTTCCGAAATTATCCCAAAATAAGCCAAAGTCCTCCCCATAAAAGTCTATTGGGAAGACTGTAATTACCATTTTTATCAGATGAACAACAGCGGAGTTTCGCTTTACTTTCATCGTATGGAGGGGGCTAGTCACTAAAAGTGAACTGTCTTCACTTAGTCAGAGAATAGTCCTGCTAATATATCTTCCCTATTAAACCTCACATTGTGTTTGGCCTAAATTTGAAAGTATGGAAGTATATTACAGTATTGGGTGGCTAGTATTGATTTCCACAGTTGGTTTGTAATGCAATATTTGCAGTCATTTAAATATGTATGTGTGGTGTTTGTGTGTGTGTATATTTGCTATATATATATATAATTTACTTGACTCTTCCACTCCATGGACTTGTGCTTTGGCCAAACACATATGCAAAGAATAAGGAGCACTTGTTGGTCTTCTCTAAATTTACAATATGTATATATTACATTACATTAACATGTATTTATATATTACATTACATTAACATTTATTTGTATAGCACCAACAATTACATAGTGCTTAGTACAGAGCATAGCAAAGAACTACATACTATGTTAGACAAACAGAGACAGACAGATACAGGTAACGAGCCCTACACACAAGCTTACAATATAGAGGGGATGTGGGACAGGAGGAATATAAGCATATTAAGACTATGGATCCCCATTTAAAGGGTCATATCTACCAATATAAAACAACATTCTTCATCTTCAACGCTTGGAAACCCATCTTTGAAATAAAAAAAAATCTTTCCACGATTCACACAATTTCTATATTCCCCTTAAATCCCACATTGAAATTGGCTAGTTTTACATGACCACCTAACCAACCGAACGTTTCCAAGAACTCATTAGAGCACTGTGATTTGCCAGGAACTAAACATGATGAAAAATAAAAATAATAATAACTAGTTAATAATAGTCTTATTGCCAGGTGTTCAGAAAATAAGGTAGTGTGAATCTTGTTCTTTTATATGCAAGATGTCAAATGGGAAGACATATTAGTTACAGATGATTTTTATGTATTTCATTAAAAATAATTATCCTAAAATATTTTTATTGACGTATATTGCCAGTGAGAACCTCTTATAAAGACAGACTCCCTGGGCAGGTGTCCAAGAATTCTAAATTGCATTTGCTTGTCAGAAAAATGCTATGGTTGCTTGACCTCTTACTTTTCTCATTTAAACTATATTTGGTGTTAACTTGTTTGGACAATCTGCAACTGGCTAATTTATATACAATAAAAAAGAGTTAATTTTAAACCAATAATTGCAGGTCTCTAAGAGGAATTAAGTATCACAGTAGGCAAAGCAACTGGAGAACCAACATTCATAATGGCAGTGATTTTGAATAGTTGAAGGAGCAAAAGCACATGCACAATAGGGTAAAAGAGCTTACAAGAAACAAAAAAACAAAAAGAGAATTAATACATATGAATTGTTCATTTATATTTCCAAATAGTACATGTATTTTTCACAACATCACCATTATAATTACCAGTATGAGTTATCGTGATTTTATTACATAAATCTTAAAGTGCATTGCAGAGCAACTGTCACCATCCCAATTGTACACCTTTATGCCTCCCAATATTTCCCCTTGTGGGACGTGGCTTGGGAGGAGGATTAAAGTCACAAAACCTCCGCACATGTCCTGAACATCAGATTTTGGGATTGCAGGTTAATGGTCTCAAATTGGCGCTTTTCCACTTAAAGCAGAATGGTTGCAGGGTATGCAGCTTGGTAGGGCAGACATATTGGAATGATAAAACCAATGAGTAGGAGTTATGCAGGTAAGCTCAGTATGAATACCATATTTAGTTAAACATTGGACAAAGTGACAAATCCACTTTTAAAGGTTTACCATTCTTCACCCAACCCTAGAGTGCTATATGTAAATGTTTTAACTGGCAGATATAATCCATAAATTACACAATCGTTGAAGTTGCAGGGTAATAGGACCGGAAATTGGATTGAGGAAAACAGCAGTCAAAAGCCATTTAAGTGGAAAGTAAAACAATGTGCTAAAAGAAAAAATAAAGGTGAACAAAAATACATATTTCTTTTTAAATCTTTTTTTGCAATTCATGAATTTACATCTTACTTTTTAAAGTTGTACAGTATGTACAGTACTTCTTGATGTAAATGTGGTTTATTTATTGCTAATCAAAATGAGTATTTATTTTGAGCATTTTAGTGTTTATTTTTGCTGTACCATGTATATAATCTCTTGGTCTGGGACTGACTGCAAGCAAATGGTCTTCAATTTAATGTTCCTGTGCAGCTTAAGAATGCACTGCCATTAATAGATTACAGACACAGTACAATTCTACATACTCATCTTCAAAAAAGATTACCTAATAAGGGCTCGTATTTTTAAACAAACCTATCTGCGTGGTTGAATGCATGGTACATATTTTTCTTTTCTTACATAAGAAGAGAAACTGAAGCAGAAATCTGTGCCACAGAATGTGCTTGATTTGAAGCTAGAAAGTTTGGTAAGTTATACCTCTGTATGCAGCGTCCATGATTTTTGTTTAGTTGACAGCTAACTTATGTAAGTACAAGTTATGATTTTCTCGTGAACTATAGTTTGCAGTCCATTATAATGTGCTGTTTTTATTTGTCATTTGTTTTTTTGTTTTTACAATTAAAATAATGTAAATTGTCTACTGCCAGCATGATAGCAAGAACTATGGATACACATATCCATGGTCACACATATCATTTCTATGTATTACAGTGCAGCCTGACAGTATTTTGTACATGTGCCATAGAAGCTACAGTAAATGTTGTAAATGTTATTATTTATTTTTTGCATCGTTTTGGTTTCAATTTACATTTGAATACCATGCAAGTAATGCGTTTTTTTTGTATTTTAAAACTAATGTCAATTGGACCAAATGGCTAAATCGGAAGTGTTATTAATTAGTCCCTAATTTGCAGATGATGTGTATCTTAGAGGGCTATTCACTAAAAGGTAAGTTGCAGGTCAGCTGTGGTGAGATGAACATTTCATCTTACCAGTTTAATTATACATTGTGCAGGGGAAACTCACCAGCTTTGTCTCTGAACAATGTATAGTTAAGTTGGTGAGATGAAATGTTCATCTCACCTGCAACTTACCTTTTATTGAATAGCCCTTAACTTACCTCACCTCAACTCACTTTTTTTTAGTAAATATCCCTCTTAGAGTTATGTAAACTTATGTGACGTTATTGAATACATTACCTTATTATTTTAGAACATTTAAAAAAATATACATATCCATGCTGCAAATCCTCATTGTATTATATATATACCAGTACAGACACATGCATATCTGTGCTCACTTGCTCCAACGATGCTGCTTAATCTTGTGAGTGCTTCCGCCAATGGGGCATTATTACTCATATCATAAACAATGCAGACAGAGCCAGATGTGAACACAACTTGTTTCACACAGTTTGTGCTTAATAATAAATGTTGGCTCTGCCTGTCTCTTACAGAGTATGAGTAATACAGGTTCACTGGTCAGAATCTGTTGATGTATTTTGGACTGTTTAGATATGTTGTGCAGGGCTGTTCTGCAGTGGGATATTTATTATTTAACCGTATTACTTTTAATAATAATAATATAATTTACCTTATGTTCTGTGTGTTTTTATATAGGTCATAGATTTGGATTTATATAGATGTGGATTTAAACAATCAGTTGTATTTATAAAAAATTGTTACAACTTTTATGTAGAAATGTTTTTATTTATTATTTTTTATGCTAAAGTTTGGTAAGTTAGAAGATATTGGAACTTATTGTACAGCTTTCACAACATGGGAGATCAATTCTGGCAGGAACTGTGTGCAGGCATTAATGTGGAGTCGGTATGCCATAAACAATTCCTGGTGAGGACTGATGCGCATGGGCATCCACAGGTGGGGGCAAGGGGGGCCCACCCTGGATTAAAAAAAAAAAGTGCCCCTAGTTGTTGCCCATATGATTGTCTCACACGGAGACAGTCATGCAGACAGCAGCTGGCTTTCGATAAAAAGTAAGTAAAAAAAAACACAACTTATTGACTGGATATGACGTTAGGTCAGGAGGGAAGACTGCACGGAGGAGACGAGCATTGTCTACACAGAGCATCCAGGAGGTAAGTACTGGGGAAGGGGGGAGTAGGGGGGAATATAACAAGCATAATGCTGGCTTATTAAATGGCTAAATCCTGGCATATTGAAATAAAAATCCTGGCATATTGAGTGGCTAAATCCTGGCAAATTGAGTGGCTAAATCCTGGCATATTGAGTTGCAAAATCCTGGCATACTGAATGGCTAAATCCTGGTGTATTAAATGGCTAAATCCTGGCATATTGAGTGGCTAAATCCTGGCATATTGAGTGGCTAAATCCTGGCATATTGAATGGCTAAATCCTGGCATATTGAGTGGCTAAATCCTGGCATACTGAAAGGCAAAATACTGGCATACTGAGTGGCAAAATACTGGCATATTAAATGGCTAAATCCTGGCATATTGAATGGCTAAATCCTGGCATCCTGAGTGTCTAAATCCTGGCATACTGAATGGCAAAATACTGGCATATTGTATGGCAAAACCCTGGCATACAGAGTGGCAAAATCCTGGCATATTGAGTTGCAAAATACTCACATATTGAGTGGCAAAATGCTGGCATATTGAATGGCAAAATACTGGCTGGCATATTGAATGGCAAAATACTGGCATATTGAGTGGCAAAATACTACTGGCATATTGAATGGCAAAATTATGATGGCATATTGATTGGCTAAATCATAATGGCATATTAACTGGCTAAATAATACAGGCATATTAATTGGCTAAATCATACTGGCATATTAATTGGCTACATCATACTGGCATATTAAATGGCTAAATAATACAGGCATATTAATTGGCTACATCATACTGGTATATTAAATGACAAATTGGTCGAGGCATATTAATGGCAAAATAATACTGGCATATTAAATGGCAAAATCATACTGGCATATTAAATGGCAAAATCATACTGGCACATTATTGGGCAAATTAGCTGTGGCTTATTAATGGCAAAATAATACAGGCATATTATTGGGCAAATTGTCTGTGGCTTATTAATGGCAATACAATACTGGCATATTATTGGGCAAAATAATACTGGCATATTATTGGGCAAATTAGCTGTGGCTTAATCAAACAACACAGGTATATTAATGGCAAAATAATACTGGTATACTAATGGAAAAATTGGTTGTGGCATATTAATGGCAAAATAATCATTTAATGCAGGGCTCGACAAACCACGGGCGTAAGGTCACTATGGCGACTAGGAAATCAGACCTGCTGGGGTCTTTTATTTTTTTTTATACGGTGGCATATTTTAATAGGCAAAGTGACTGTGGCGTGTTAATTGGTACCTGACAGTGGCTTATTTTAATTGGCAAAGTGATGTTGTGGCATCACCATTTATCAACCGTTTCCATGCCGCACTGATAATGACTAAGCTCCTCCACTTCATAACATTGTCAAAAAAAGGGCGCGGCGCAGCATGGACGACGGTAAAATTATGCCCCCCCTGAAAAAAATTCTGCGGATGCCCATGCTGATGCTCTAAGACAGGACCAGCAGGTTTGTTGAGACAAAACTGACAGTTGCGCTGAGATAGGACTGATAGATTTGGTGTTTACAGTGCAACAGGAAGTAGGAGCTTGAGAATCCACTGAAGCACCCACAGCATAAGAGCACAGAATAATATATCCAAATGCCTCTAGGGATTTAAACTAGGATCACTTCCACCCGAAGGTTGACACAAAACATCTATGTGAGGGACTAGCATAGGCTGGAACAGGCTGAGATCAGAAAACTAGCCAGTTAACAGACAAGGAGCCAGACTAAAGCATAACAACAGACTGAAAACACATGCAGGCCTCTAGTAGTGGTAAAATGAATATACAAATATACCGTATTTGCTCGATTATAAGACAAGGTTTTTTTCAGAGCAAATGCTCTGAAAAATCCCCCTCGTCTTATAATCAAGGTCTCTTATAATCTGACCTCAAATTGAGGTCAGATTATAAGACATGGATCCAGGTCCCCAGCAGAGCTGCAGGGGACCTGGATCCCCCTCTCTAACAGCAGGGGATGTCTGAGCAACGAGCGCAGACTCCCCTGCTTCCGCCCGGCACGACCGCCGGGGCTTCTGTGAAGAAGCCGGGTACTTCCGCTTTCGTCACAGAAGTCCCGGCGAGCGTGCCGGGCGGCAGCAGGGAAGGTCTGCGCTCATCGCGCAGACTTCCTCTGCTGCCCCACTAGCCACCAGGGTAAATCGGGCAGCTGGGGGTTTTCTTCACGATACGTGCAGACATCCTCCATGCTGCCCGACACGGCAGACTATTATGACGGACAGCTGTCCGTCATAATAGACTACCGTGTCGGGCAGCATGGAGGATGTCTGCAAGTATCGTGCAGACATCCCCCGGCTGCCCCCACTAGCCACCAGGGATTGAGGTAAGGGGAAGGGAGGGTGGGGGGCAGAGAGACAGGGGGAGGGAGGGAGGGGGGCAGAGAGACAGGGGGGACAGAGCAGGAAGGGGGGGGGGGACAGAGGAAGGGGGGCAGAGAGAAACATGTGGGGGTGAAGAGACAGGTGAGGGGGGAGTGGGGAGTGAGACAAAGCTGGGGGCAAGGGAAAGAGAGAGGCAGCATTGGCACATAAAAAGAAATAAACACAAGAAATGCATTTTTTTAATATAATATTTTATTAAAAAAGCAATTTACATGTGAATATATACAAGTTTAACTTTTTTCCTATAGGGTAGTCTTATATTCAGGATTTTAGTTTTTTTCCTAAAGGAATATCCAAAGTTTGGGGGGGTCGTCTTATAATCAGGGTCGTCTTATAATCGAGGAAATACGGTAATATATAGACTAATGACAAATCTTGCATAAACAACATATATAGGGTGTAAAGTTGGTGAACCACCAGATCAACTAAAAGCTGGGTTTTTTTGGTCTTAACCCCTTGCCGACAAAGGACGTGCCAGGCACGTCCTGGGAGAAACTCCCTTAACGACAAAGGACGTGCCTGGCACGTCCTGCAGTCAATGAAGCGGTTTTCGCGATCAACGATCGCGAAAACCGCTTTAACAGTGCTGGTCTATTGCCTTGACATCGAGGCAATAGCCAGCACCGAAATTTCTATTTTGGGACCCCCACGATCGCCCCAAGGAGCGATCGTGGGGAGCCATATTGACGGAGCATGCTGCTCCGTCAATATGGCTAAGCCCTCTGCCGGTCTGAGCTTCGGAAGTGAAAGTAACTTAACTTGAATATGCTACTTGACTTAAAAATGTAAAATACATATTTAATTAATTAAAAACAGGTTATTTAGCTATATAAGCCTATAGGGTTAAAATTAAATATTTTTTAGCATAAGGGATAGGGTTTAAATTAAATTAAAGTTAACAAATATTAAGGGATATAATAAGGATTAGAGTTGGGGTTAAATTTAGTGTTAGGGTTAAATTTTGGGTTTGGGTTGGGGTCAAAAGATCAATATAGGAAAAAAACAAAAAACACTATTTTTGGTTTTTGCCCCGTAACTCGAAAAAAAATACCGAAAAATATGGAAACATGCATATTTTTGAACTCGGGAGAACATTTAGAAACTATTTAGACGGGGTCTTTTTTTAATGATTTTATTTGTGTAAATTATATTTTAGGTCAAAGTTAGAAAAAGTGTTTTTTTTTTAATTTTTCATCATATTTTATGATTTTTTTTGTAGTAAATTATAAGATATGATGAACATAATGGTATCTAATGAAAGCCCTTCTTATGACGATAAAAACAACATATAATTTGTGTGGGTACTGTATGTGAGAAAGAAAAAAAATTACAGCTAAACACAAACACCCTAGAAATGTCAAAACACCCATTGTCACCAAAGGAAAGTCAAGGTGAAAATGTCTTGTCACTAAGGGGTTAATTAGACTTTAAAGGCAAAAAAGACCATTGATGCCATAAAGGTCTACTTGCTAGAATAAAAAGGCAAAGTTAGAAACATTCTATCACTTCCCTGTCATTCCAACTAATGCTAGTTCACTTAACAATTTGGATTGTTGCACAGCCAAAGCACTAGAGGTTTAGAGCAGTTAAGGAGAATGGTCTAAGGCTAAATATACTGGTTAGAGGGTATTATGATAAAGTTATTATATATTATATATAAAGGCACAAGTGATGTTTAAAACTTTAATGAGTTCATGTGGTAAGGACATGCATAACATTTAAATTGATGATCAATGATCTTGATGCATGTGTCAATGCAACAATGTTAAAACAATGTGAACTCAAAACAAAGACTTCCCGTATAATAAATGGAGGAATGGATCGGCAAAAGCAATAGCGCTACGAAATGTAAAATAGTGTGGAATAAAGGAATAGGAAGAATGAGTGCTCTAATTGATACAAGCCTGACAGAGAAGGCAGGATAACCAGGATTATTAAAATGTGCTTATTTTTCCAAACTGAGTGGTTGAAGAACAGGTAGATAATTTAATTTAACCTATACTTTATGGTGCTAACCAAATAGATAACAAATATATTAGTACGCTTAAATGCAGCATACACACAATGCCATTTTCATTTTACTTTTGTGTGAAGCTTTTATTTTCCTATTTAATACTTATTGAATTGAATACAAAAATTGAATTGAATACAAAAAATAATTACGTTGCATCCTTGTGCATACCTATGTACGCAACACTATTAGTTTGACAATGCCATAGAGGTCCAATAAATACACAGCTCTGGTTCTCCTAGAGCGTATACAAGGACCATATTCCCTATTGGCCAGACTAGGAACTTAAGCATCTTCAGAGAAGGCATAGGAAAACAACTCCACCCAATTTAGATTACATCTCACTTGTTTAGGGCACCCTTGAAGTCTCTGTACTTGGAGACACCTTGTACATCTTAACCTGAACATAGGTGTAAGTTATTTTTGCTTATTAAACAGAAAAAATATATGTTTAAAGCCAGTAATCTGTGCTAAGATTAAAGAAGTAAATTAGTTGTGCCTCAATTCAAATTTTAAAACCAACATTAAATTGGCCATGTTGTTATGATCAGATCAGTTGTAAAATTACTATTTTATGTTTTATTTAATGATATTACTGCTTGTCTAGAGGAGAAATACAGAACTAGGACACTTCCCGCTCCTAGTCTGTACTTGTGGACATGGTCTATACTTGTTCATTGAGTTCTTAGCTCTGATATACCTTTCCCCATTGGGCTACATTACAACACACCAATTGGAAGACTTGTATATCACTGACAGAGCACTCTCCCAAGTGGAAACAGGAAGAACAATGCTTCGACAGCAGAGTGGACCTTGTTTGCTCTGCTCAATATCAGACTCCTGAATAGAGGAATACCTAACAATAATAAAAAGATTCCTGAATATGATTTTTTTAATCCTGCCCTCTTTTATTATAGTGCCCCTTCGATGGCAGTTTTTGGGGGGATTTTTGCATTTCTGTGAGATTCTTATTGTGTGTAAACTATACTAGAGAAACAATTTCAAATGTAAGGCTGTAAAAGGCCAGAGTACAATGTTTTTATGACTTGCAGTAAGATGTTCTCTTCTCTGACCTAAGTTCTACAGAGAAATAAAACAGATCAGGTAAGTAAAAATAGATTACATCTAAAATGCATGAATGTAAGTGTGTTATACAAGATGTGGCACTGCTTGCGTCGTACTGTTCATTAACACAAGATAGTTTTAACAGCAGAGAAGCATTTATCTCTTGCAGTTAAACATTTTGCCTAGATGTTGATTATAAGAAGACATAACAGTCTAAATATAGGCAGAAATATTACCAGCAGATGCTGTCTTATGCAGCACCATTCTTTCAACAATTTCCACAGTCGTGTTGTGATAAATGGTATAGTTGCTGAGATCTCTTCTTAATGGTATGTTAAAAAATCCCTAATGTCTAACTGTGGCAGTTCAGGGATGTAGCACACTGCTAAATCTTGTGCTAGACTGATTACAAATAGAAAAATAAGTCTACTTCCGCAGCTGGGTGGCCATCAGATTCATTTTTATGATCGTTAAACAAAAATTGCCCAGATCAAGTTTTTGTCTCTAAAAGTGGACTAACCCCACTGAAACAATTATCAAGCAGAAGGCCCGCAGTACCAGTTGTACAGTTGTGTATATAACTGTACCAACTGTATCAGCACATCTTACCTGTATTTCTTATCTATGGACAATCAATAAGTTTATTCTGTGAGTTTTACAGAGGTGATACAGTTTTCATATCTTCACAACTTGACCTTAGAAAGCATTTTACACCTTACTGTAATAAGGATCACAATCTTTCTGAAATAAGAAATTCATTTAAGAACATGAGCCTATTAAAACTTTTCATACTTGCCAACACTTATCTTATGTTACCCTGGTAGGAACCTGTCTATTTACAATGTTTTGTGTTTATTTTTTGGGCACTGCACATAGGATATTTTGTAGCATTTCCACAATCACTGGATTTTCTTTTACTTTTTCTTTATCTTTTAATATTGTTTGTATGATGTGGCTCCATGGCCTATAACACCTAGAGGGATAGCAGCTGTACCATACTGATGAGGCCAATGAAGGCTGCCTAAAGGGATACCAGCTGTACCACACTGCCGAGGCCAATGAAGGCCGAAATGTACATCTGTGGTTGCTGTGTTTCTTTTACAGATGAGACCTGCCAGGCAGTTTAAATATGGACTGCCCCTATGGGTGGGACCAGTCTGATATGCTAATGAAGAGGTTTCCTCTGTAATGGTGCAAGCGAGCATACAAATAGTGATTCCTCTCCTAAGTAGGTTACATCTTATAGGGCTTTTGTCCATTCTTGCTGAAAGGGATCCTACTTCTTTGTGTATCTCTATATCTGATGATAAGTATCAACATCTTAATAATCGTAAAAAAAAGTCAGAGGAAGGACAGATATACTGTATCCAATAATCATAGCAATATGTCATAGTTTGTCAAGGAGCAAGAAAAACTGATAGATTATCAAACGCCAAATATCTTCAAACTGTGTCCTGTTTTCCCAAAATATCAAAATAAATATCTTTCAGATGTATATTGATAAATAATTTGGGCTTTAATTTCCTCCATTTTCCCTGTGCTCCTTCTATGATACAACATAGTGAATGTAATTCTAATTTATGAAAAAGTAACAATCCAACCAATAACTTTGTAATTTTATTTTAAAAGCTACAATTCCATGAACGATTCATAACTAATTATTATAATCTAAGTCTGAGTGTACCCGAGTGCGAAGAAATACTGAAAAAGTAACCTCTCCGTTACGCAATGCAATAAAATGAGTCTGTTTTAATTATGAGAATTGTTCATGAACAAATTTTATTTTATTTTTTATTCCCATGATTAACAATCATTCAATGTGCTTTCAAGATTATGTAGATATTTTCTTCCAGTATATCAAGACATCAGAGCTACTGAAAGCTTGCATTGCATGGACTTAGATAATTATGGGATGACATTTACTTAAGTGGTGTACTTTCTTTTACTGAACTCGACATTCAGATTCCACTTGGAGTGTTGGAAATGAACCGTTATGCTCATGGCATGTATCTTTTTATATCTCATGGTTTTATTCTTAAAGGGTGCACTTATCTTTAACCATTGTGAAATGCATTTGCACAAGTGGCACAATTAAACCTTACTGTGCAAGACGCTGTTTAAAACAGTCACAAAATGTGTTTAACGCAATAATACATGATCCACTTCTCAAATTGGGACAGTGCCCTAAGGTAAAGTAATATAATACTCACATTTTAAGATTGGAACACGTCTTACAAAATTAAAAAAAGATATTTCCTACAGACATTAACTCTGAACACACAAATTTCTTTTAAAATTAAAATTTTCATCACTAGATTTCATAGACTAGATTTGCAGAAAAAATATTTTCCAAATACATTATTAACTTTTGAACTCTTATAACACGCTTCCCACAGACTGTATTAGTCTGTAAGTTTTTGATTCTGTCTTTAACTCAACATTAATCCCTACTGCGTAAATTGGTGGCACCATACACTGTCAATTTAATGTAATTCAAGTGTGTATGTCACTTTAAAACAAGATCAGAATCCTATGTATGGTTGCCACCATTTCTTTCAAAAACTACTGGCCATGCTATTGCCTTTATAAACATTACATTGGGATGAAGACAAGTTTAATCTGCCTGCTGGTAAAATAACTGCGTTGTGGCAAACCTAATCCTATGAAGTAATGCATTTCTTCCATTAGGTATTTGTAATACAATAATCTGCTAGGGTTGGCAAATTTTATTCTAAATTATTAGCCATGCTATTACCTCTATAGATTTAACATTGGCCTCGAGTGTGTCCATGGAAATGTGTGTGTGTGTGTTTTATGCTTTAGGTTAGTTTATCTGTATTTACTTTCCACCAGTATTCTTGTTCAAAAGGCATATGTTAAATATATTAACATCAATTTATCGATTTGTTTCATATGACACCTGTGTTGAATATATTAATTTATTTCATATGACACCTATGTTAAATATATTAGTATTAACTTATTTCATATGGCATGTTAATTGTGATCTCCTGTTTGACTTGCCTTTTACCCATTTAAACAATCCACTTTCCCTGTGTATAGAGCTGCTTTTTGTGTACGAAGTGTTTTCCAGTATTTGTAATATATGAGCCATGTAACCTTTTAGACTCAATTTGGCCCATAGAACCATGTAAATGAATGGTATGAAAGCATTTTTAGACAGCAAGAGGACCAGATAAAAACCCATGAATTTGGCCTGCAAACATACATTTTTTTATGCCTGTACTGCAGTAGTCTCATTAAAAAAACTAAGTGCCACATTTTGCATTAAATGTAAAATGAAACATTCTAAATATTATACATGCATTGTTTGTTTTTTCCAGATGATAATTTATTTTTTCATGGGCTTAAACTTTTCAGTGGTCATAACAAAAAAGCAACAATTTTTACTTTCTGTCTTTACAGTGGATATATTTGTTCTATAATTCAAACTATTGAATTAATATTACACAACATTTCTTTTTTATCTACTTTCATTTATAAGATATAAAAAACAAATACAAAACATACACACAAAGAAACTTGTATCACAAAGTACATGCCAATATTAAAGTTATTCAAATACATGTAATTGAATGTATTTGAATTACACAGCATTTCTAATTAACACTTAGTTTAGCGTGATAGACAATGACATTCAAAATTATTACAATTCAATCAATGATGGTACCTGAAGAGGTAAATATTAAATAATCTTTCTATCCAACTGTCTTGTCTGCCTATCAATTTCTGTGTGTTATCTGTCAGCAAATCTGTTGGGTATGCCTATGTGTGTCTATCTTTGATGATATCAGGTGGGCTGATGAAGTGGTGCCAAGGCCAACTAAATTGCCCCTCCCCTATACATAACCCTTGAGCTTATACAATATGAAGCACCCTGCCACCATTTCAGCAACTGCTCATAAATTATTAACTGACATGAAGTTTAACAGTTTTCACTTCATGGCCACAAATGTAATCAGTTGTAAAGAGAGCCAGTGACTTAAACAAGTTGGACATAGTTGACAGTGCCAAGTGTACAAAGAAATAAGAGGCTTCATGCCAGAGCAACCTTTTGGAATTGTTCAACTTAGTAAGAGCGTACAGCATTTAACAAGGTGACGGGTTTCTGAGAATATTCTCCCTTAGGAGCTTGTTTTAGCTGAAATATTTTCATGAACGCAAACAGGTATGATTGTCTATACTCTCTTTTTCTTCAGATAAATCAATTTGTTTTCTAAGCAGCTTTTTTAGACAGTAAATCAATCTGTATGTGTAAGTTCATCTTGTATAAGTGCATAAACTAGTTTTTTTTATATTGTTTTAAATGTAGTTATTGCTGTTTTTTATTTCTCTTAAATTGACAATATATTGACATAGCTTGTTACATAGAAAAAGAGCAGATGCTACAATCAGTGTAGTAGGACAAAAAAAGCATACAATATATATTTTTTTTATATGTTAGCATAACTTTCTATCTTGAAATATAATAAATATTAAACAATAGTATATCTATATAGCTTATTGTTCATATATTTAAATCATCTGGAAGTATACTTTTCTGTATATTTTTATACTGGAAAATATTTGAATTAAGAACACAGAGTACTGCTTTCATTACTTTGTAAATATGATGGCATTTTTAATGATCCTATTCTTGAGAATAGTTTTCATGGAAGCCTGGAAGGCATCTGCTTAAGGCACAAAACATCAACAATGACAGGACATTACTATATTTGGATCTTCCTTAGGAGGTCTCAAGAGTAAACATATTCAAAACAGATCAAAATATGTTGGAAGTTTTGCTAACAATTTACTTCCAACTGATACATTGGTAGTGAAAATGATTTCTTAGTATAATAACATATCTCATTATTTAGACAAACAACATGTGCATGGAAGTTCCTCACAATATTTTACTGCAGTCATCAATATATTAAACCTGTCACGCTACATGTATGCTATGCTATGTTTTTGTCATCAGAATATAATATTGCCTACATATATTTTGTATTTTTTAAAATAATCCACTGTCAGTTCATCCCTGAAGCAAAAGCTAGGATGTCCTCAGAGACCACACAGGCCATCTGATAGCAGCTTACATATCTGGACTTGTGTAATGCTGAACTTGTGTATTGAAAGATAGGAACACAGCAGCAAGCTGAGGATACCTAAATGAGACGTAGGATGTAAAAAGACACATACTAACAAAATAAATAGTAAACCATGGAAAAGAGGAAGGGCAAAATCACGTGGTTGATACAATATATATACAAGTACAAAAAGATGACGCAGAAGGAGTGACCAAAAAACAACAAAGTGGACAGGAAAACTCAAGATGGAGCAGGGAAAAACAGCAAAGCAATGATTGTTGCCCTGCTCCTTAATAAAGTATGTATATTTACATATTATTGTACTTATATATTATAATTTGTTTTTAGTGCTATGTTATGATGTGAGGCATAGTGTTTTCTAGTCTTTGCTGCTGTTAAATTGTAGACTTAACAATATGGTATTATTAGTATTATTGATGTAAATTATGTAAAATCATAGCATATGAAAGCAGCACAGTTTTGTGGATTTTAGGTTTTGCATTGTGTGTGTGTGTGTGTGATATTGTGTGATGTCTTGATGTGAAGACTGATTTTATAATTAGTAGGCTTTAGTGTTATTATAAATGCTTACACTGTTTCGCATTTCTCTTTTTCACTCAGAATTACATTTGTCAGCCCTGTAGGGCATTGCAGTCCTTAGTGCAGTGCTGGGGTTGAGACATAATGGATTTACTGTCTTCTTTACACTTAAATCCAAAGCAGACAATACATCTGTTTTGAAGCACCATAACACTAAGGAGATACTTCTAGGTAGAGCGATCTATTGCCATCTAAAGTAATTTCAAAACAAAATATACTGAATCCTAAGCCGATGTTTTCTTTGCTAGTCCCTCACAATAGTATATGCTTTCATTTACTTATCTCTCCAATGTATGGTTTCTATAACTGAATAATAATTATTATTATTATAACAACCCAATCTCAGAAAAGAGTAGCAATCATTGCAACGATTACATACATATCACTTAAAATAAGTTAAAATAAGCATTTATTTTTAACTAGCTTTTCAATTATGTCATACTCAAATTAATATACAGCAAGAATGCACCTGTTAATATTTTACATCCATTCATCAATGTATCATCTTTATATGTGTTATAAAGTACACCAACCAGGAAACCGTTAAACCTGTCACTAAACAATACTGGTGTACTGAAAGGGCCAATAAAAGCAGCAAGCTTCCATTTCCTTTATTTTTTTTTTGTTTTCCTTTTTTGACTCCCCGGAGCACCAACCATAGGTCTCCTTTTGAGAACCCAGTGGACTTATACTGATCTTCTATGGTGCCATTTAGTATAGCATGCACATTGGGCATGTACATAATGCACTAGTTCAGTGCTTTCCTCATTATTTTCAAGGAGGAGGGGGGGGGGGGGGAGTGGGCATGCACAATTCTGATCATGCAAAACATTAAGCAGGTATAGAGTGGCAGTAAAGGCAAAAAAAAAAATCTTAAATGACGTAAAAGGCATATAGTATAATGTTTTTATAAAATTGAATTCCTATGATTGATTATTGCTCAGAAACTATCATATTGCAGACTATTCTTCTACTTGGAGGGCTTTGGATGACAGATGTGGTATGTGGAGAGCGTTTGTTGATTGACAGAGAGCATTGTTCTGCTAGTGACCTCTACATGTGTCAAAATACATCACTCCAGCTGGAGGTACAGTTGCCTTCCAAACATGGTTTCATTTTTTACTTGATACAGTGTATAGCTCTTTGAAATGCAAATTTCCTGTGAGCTGAAGGTGTACATATTGAAATGTTCACAGGTCAGTGGGCGATGACAAACTTTCTAACCAAGCAATTCTTTTTTTTTTTTTTTCAAAGAACCTGCCATTAGACTCTGAAGACCACTCCAAGCAATACTATTTTTTTGCACTTCTACTACTTAGACGTAAAGCAGCCATTCTGTTCAACCACACTTTCAGAATTGCCAATCTTTCCTTGCTATTAACCTGAGTAGATCTTACCAGAACTCTCTGCATAAAAGCAACATATGCAATTTTTAAAAATGCATATATTTATTTATTTATTTATTCAGTTAGATAGTGTTTTACCGGGAAGAATACATTGAGATATCTCTCTCGTTTTCAAGTATGTCCTGGAGACCCAGTCCACAAGGGAGTTACACTTTTAACAGTAGATTAAAAAAAAAAAAAAAAATATATATATATAACATTCACATATAATTATTTATATAATTATGTGAGTAGTTTAGAACAAGTCCATCTTTTAAACACATGCATTTACACTCAAATTTACTTCTGTTAAAACATATTAAGTGGGGTCCTTTTTGTTAGATGTTCTCTAGTATACACACACAAAATAATAAGAGGTTATAAGAATGAGTCATAAGTAGGAAAGCAAAAAAGAGATCTTAAAACATGAGATTCTACCATCCAACAGCTCAAGTGAATACAACTGGCTTTCTGTCCAATACATTTTTGAAATTTAAAATAGATCCCTTTAAGGATGCCCACTGTCATCGCTGCTTTATGTACTATCCCTAGTGCCACGGGCTATGCACATAAGGCAAGATATGAATATAATTGTTATTGTTTTGCCACTTACCCTCTAATTTTGCTACCAGCCTTCTGTCATTCATTGCATCAATTTCGCTGTGTTTCATACTATAAGGTATAGGTTTTAAGTCACGAACCCTGACTATAAATATTCTACTTGCTATATTAGATGTTTTTAAAAATAAATTTGACTGGATAAACTCTCACTTTACTTATCTAAGGATACCAGTCTCCTGCAAACATTGACTAACGTTTTCCAAATTAGTAAAACAAACAAAACAAGATTTGTATGGGTGATCCAAGCTATTTATTTCTTGTTTGACACAGAAGCATCTGTCAAAATGTCAATCTTGCCATATTTGTTTTGTACTCTACCTATTGATATTGCCAAGCTCCGCTTAGACAACCTCCTGAAATGTATTTCTTCTTCCGTTACTAATAACAAAAAAAAAACAAGAATATATATTTAATATATTACGGAGTGATGCCACAAATATGACTGTTTAGGTATCCCTAACTTAATTTTAGTGCAAGTTATTCTAACACCTTTGCCTGGTTGAACATAGAAAACAGTTGTATCACTCCTTATTCAATCAATCAATTACTCTGGACTCTCAAAACTAAGCACTCCCAAATGTTGAATATATTTACCTCTGAATTTTATGTTATTGGGACAAATATTTTAAATCTACTAAACGTCTTCCACCTGTTGCCTCGTTCTCGTTGCTCTCTGTGTTAATTCTTCTAACTTCTGACCTAAATATTACAAGATGGATACAGAGATCTATTACCAACATTGATTATCTAGCTGTTGGCAGTTGCATTTACCACTTATCTTACTTGAAATATAATTACAAGACTGTTTCACCGTTCCAATCTATTAGAATTTCCACTGAAGTCATTGATTTCTTCTAACCCTTGTAACAGCCCTCAAATCGTTAAAACTATGTAACAGCGCACTAGTATATCTACTAGTTATAATACTCTTTCACCTGAAAGTGATCTTAAAAAAATTTCCTACATGACAACCTGGGAAGCTGGGTTACACTTTATTGCACATCAAGCCACAGGTGATGACATAAAAAAATTAGACACCACAGACATGTATAAAACATATATTTCTCTTAATTTATGCATTTGCATGCAATTCTGCTAACACAATGTATAAATCAGTTTTTTCTATACTCTACATTGACAGTGTAAGCAATGTTTAGGTTGACAGAGTCCCTTTATGTAACATAATGTACAGATATAATGACAACATACAATCAGGTGTAATCAAAAGGCTGTTTAAAAATGTCTGTTTGGTGAGCTGAGGAAGGCTCATATTGGGACTCTTAATTTAGGACATGTCTAATACTAAAATGTACGAGGCCGGCCGGCAAGTATACAATTATAGCTTAAACAATAAAATATCTCACTGTTTTCAATTCTGAAATTAAGAGGCTTGTAGCTGGTTCATCCATTAGTGGCATTTTTGTTGACTAATATTATAATGCAAATGTTTTATCCATGTGATATATACTATGTTACCACTCAAGTAAAAAAGTAAGATTTAATAATTATTTGGAAATTAATAAATGGTTTGGCCACATCATACATACCAACAAAATGCCGATATAATTTTATACCAATCAACCACTTTGATCTTACTAAGCTTTTTATTTGCCATTCCCAGATAAAATGTAATTCTTACTATTTGCTAGATAAAAATTTAATTTAGTATTTTCTGATCCAAAATTAATTTTATTGTTTGTATTTTTATAGTGAGATAGCTCAGTGGGCTAATGCACCACCTGTGGAATCTATTCAAAAGTAGCTTCCGAAGGACATATTTGAAAATCAAACAATATCTGAATATACCTTTACTGGTTAATTACTTTCTTATTATATTAAAGGATTGTTACTGCATAAACAATATATAACATTATATAATACAACACATTATAAGAAAAAACTGATGACAACACTCTACTGGTGAGCTACATTAATAGAAATAAAATGTTCGGACACTTTTGGTGTCTTAACTGCATTATGAATTATAACCTGCTTTATAAACCACATTGCTGAATGGTAACCATCACAATCCTGTATTATGCAGTTATCATAAACATTTATTTTGTAATAAAAAACCCCAGATGCAAGTGTGTCGACAGCACTAAGAGATGTAAGCTGCAACCTAAACTGTATAACCCTGGAATCACACAAAGGGAAAAGTGGAAAGATATAGGTGCGCTAAAAACGTACAAAAAATAAATTATGACGTCCACACCATGTGAATTTTGTGAAATATTGTGCACAAAGATCTAACAAACAATATAAAACACTATACAGCCTCTGGTATATGGATATGACATATCTAAGACAGTATCTGTCCAACAGCTGTATGGAGTAAACAAAAAAAAAAAACAACACAAAAAGTGTAATATGTACAAATTCTCAATCTAGGTATGTATAGTAACTATTGCACTCACCAACATCCAGTATATCTTTGCCTTGAGTGCAATAGAGTCGTAATCTTTAATTTTTGGATTGTAGAATTTCTTCCAATCAAAATTAGAGGTGTTCATAGAGTGGAAGAAAAAAATATAGGAGACATATTTTGCGTACCTAGATATTTCTACATTTCTTTTGTAATGTCTGATTATCTGAGTTTTAGATGAAATGAAACTGCACAAGTTTTTTTAAGTATGATATTACATTTTATTTAACATAAATTTGTTATTAGAAAGGCTTTCAAACAATTATTGTACTCCTTGTTAGAGTCTTACCAATTTGTCAATGATTATTTTTCCTACGTTTTCCCACAGCAGACACTGAAATTATTTAATACTGTGGGAAGGAAAATGCATGACTTGAAATTTCACAATAAATTTACTTTGACAGTTGAAATAAAAACACAAGGGAAAACACATCACATATAAAATTACATGTTTATTTGAAAACTTCTCTTTTTTAATGTAACCTTAAGCAGAATGTTTAGTACTATATGACCTTTTCTGTTCTAAAATAGCAATGTTGTTTATTAAACTGGTCAATTAAATTTCAGTCAGAAAACTCTCAAATGCTAGCATGTTAATGCATTTATAATGTGCAAGCTTAATGAAATTAACAATAATGCTTATATTTTTCCCCATGTCATAATTTTGAGTTCTTTACCCTTTGTGTACAATTGAGTTGTAAATAGTAATCTACAAAAAGATAGGCTTGCTAATATTCTGTGAGAAAAAGTTGTTTTTATCTTTGCTGTTGTGATACTTTTTAATACATGTTTTAATGTAGTTTTATAACATATTTTTAATATTATTCACTCAAAATTGTGAAACAAAGTTCTGAAGGTAAAATAGTCACTTTGAATGTGCCTGCTCATAAATGAGACTTTTTAGTCACCCTCTTGGGTCTAGTCACTAAGATTCGATAATATCCTGATGAGGTCGACTTTGGACCCCGAGTTTGACTTTGTCTCAAAAATAGCACCGATCATTTTACCTCACATTATTTTCAATGGGGGACATTTGAACATGGGATTTCTCTCTAAGTCAAACTCGGGTGCTGAATTTGACTTAAAATGAAAGTCAACCTCCTTGACCTATTCTCGAATTTTAGTGAATAGACCCATCTGAGAACAAACTATAGTCAAGGCCAGAACAGGATGGTGTCAAATTGCTACCCAATAAAAAATACCTAAAATATGCAGGTGTTATTCATAACCTGACCAAGATTACAACATATTTCTACTCTTCTTAAATTGGGACACTCATTTTTTTTTCTGGTGGGAACATTTGATAATTATCTGCAGACACTATGGGCTTTATTCTTGAAAGAGGGAATTGCAGGGAATTTAAAAGGGAACGTGAAACATCAGGCCAAACTAGCTGAGTTGCTGAAATTCTAAGATTCAGCTGAATTTTTCCAACTCGTGCTACTTTGGCCCTAATTGAGTCAGAATCGCATCACTTTTCTCACATCAGCTTTTTTTTCTATGTAAACCCACTGTGCTTATCCTGCAATATGTGATACAAAATGACAAAGTGACTTTTATACCCTTGACATTGCTAATTATGATATATTTATACTGTACATCCCTCCATGCTTCTACCAGACCATACTGAAACAGAAATAAATCATCATTAGTTCATTCCAAACTGCAGTTGAAGTTACCTCTATTCATAGAAAACAAACACAAGGGTATTATATTTAAAGCAACATCATTATTGTGTAATACAATAAAGGTCAGTGTAACTGACCAAGGTATGGACCCAATAAATAACAATTCTTATTCCTCAATGTGCTTTTCTATGCACCTTTTGATACAGTAATTGTTCCAGGTGCACTAGTTAGCGTGAAAAAAGTTAGAATGCATATATTGATAAGCACATGTTACAGATATATAAGAGAATTAAACATAGAATTTAAGAAATATAAGCAGACCCAGATGGAGGAAAATAGGTAGCCAGGTAAGGGAGTAAGAAAGAACATCAGCACTGGCTCTTAAATAAGGGTGGAGTTAACTTGTATTAGAATGATATAAACACACTGGCTAAAGATGTACTAAAAGCAGAAGGGTGCAATTTGTAACAACCAGATAAGGATTTAATATATATATATGTATTGTCTCTTGGGACTTATGTGATATGTGTCTAAAGCATATCTATATTTCTTTAGGAAGGTACTTGAGACTGATAAACATAACATTATATAAAGTTAGGTAGGATGCTGGTAACTTAGCGACTTCCTAGTTGAAAATGAATAACTTGATTCAGGCAGTTCCAGATTTTTGTTGAGATTGGATCATTCAGGGATTATTAAAATCACCCAAAATTGCACCAAAATTCATTTATTTTGGCCAAATTTGGCTACATTTTTGATAACAAAAATAGATGAAATCTTCGCAAATTACCCACAAAAAAGAAATGTAAAAGGCCATATTTAACTTAATAAATTATAAAAAATAATGAATTAAATTTTTTGGGGCAAAATTAATTCATATCTGTTACATATATATATATATTAAAATGTATATTTATATTTATCGATATAATACATTATAAATAATAATATATACACATAATACCTATGACATATAAATAAAATATAATAAAGTGATACATAAATATATATATGTCACATATAATATGTATATATTACATGTAGTAAAGATAGTATAATTAAAATCACTTGTCCCATACACCAATTCGTAATCCAATAAAAGTTAAGAAAGTGCCATGCAAATATATGTATATACAGTAACATGTATTTTATTATAGCCACTGACTTTACAACTCTTGTCGAATAACAAAATATCGGTGATTTCATGCCAACTATAGGTTGACATTACATAACTGGTTATTGTCCACCATCAACAGCTGTTGCAATACAGTCTCAATGTCCACCATACCGGCTTTGTACCCGCATCACTTGTGTTACCACTGTGACCACTAACCTTACAAGTGATGTTGGGACAAAGCTGGTATGGTGGACAGTGTGGGTGTATTGCACTGGTCGTATCATGTGGCCATGTGTTATGTGGTCAGAGGATCACCATGGTTTCTAGTTATGCTTCTGTCTTACGCACTCACACATGTAAAGGTATGCAAATTGGAGAATGGTGCATTGCCTATCAATGTGAATATTACTCTGATACACATGACATGATGGTGGGAGGATACATATAACTTAACAGCGGTTGACAGGGAAAAATAACCGTTGATGTGACGCCAGATGAATTGTGTTATCTTGATGCAAAGGCACAGAAAACCTCTATAGCAACCTAGGATATACATTTCTTCATGCCCAGGGTTACACCTCAAACAGCATACATATGGAGAAAAATGGAGAAAGTATACACACAAGGGTTAAAGATAGCAGCATATTTTGTACAAAAACTACTTTGCTAATTGAAATGCCCTCAATTTGGATAAAATCATCCTACTGATTCTGAGGCCAAGTTCCCCGAACCAAATCGTCGGCCTGAATTCACCAACAATTTCAAATTGGGTGATTTTGATAATCCCTGAATGGTCCAAACTCAACAAAAATCTGGAACTGCCTGAATCAAATTCTTCGTTTTCAACTAGGAAGTCGCTAAATTACCAGCATCCTACCTAACTTTATATAATGTTATGTTTATCAGTCTCAAGTACCTTCCTAAAGAAATATTGAAAGGCCGAGTTGCAGATTATTCTGCTATTTGGCTATTGGCCTTGGTCTGGGACAGAAAAGGTGATGTAAGAGAAATAATACAATTCTGATACAATTAGGACTTTATTCAAGAGGGAATTGCAGGGAATAGAAAATAATATTTAAAACTTAAAAAATTCAACTGATTTGTAGAATTTATTCTACTTTGGCCTTAAGTTTCCTTCTCAATTCCCTGCAAATCCATTTTTCATGAATAAAGCCCATAGTGTCTGCAGAAATATATAAAATGGTTCCCACCAGAAAAAAATAATTGTGCCCGACATATATCTGCGCTGCATTTTATTGCATGATGGGAAAACCCCTTTTGGGATTACTAAAAATTCTGTTTAAAAATGTGCACACATCAGTTTTCTCTGGTGTTTTGGAATTATGGTGAATGAAAACATAGACTAAGAGAGACCAGTTTATAAAAATAGCCATTTTAAACATTTAGCTGAAAAAAACCTTGAGGAATATAAAGGGAAGGCATTTTTAAAAGATGGTATGAAGTTTTTTTGGAGTCCATCACATATCATCACATTGCACGGTATTCAAATGAACTGCTTTTCAATGGGAAATGTGTGATTTGCATACCGTGCTACAGGAGACTCCACAATAAATTCATTAAGGCAAATATACATAAATATACAAAACAATAATAATTCAAAATGAAAACATTATGAACATAGTTCATGTTATATAATAGACATTTTTTTTATTTAAAAATCATATATATTAGGATATTATAAACAAACATTATAAACAGACAGCCCAGCTGAATTCTCTGTCACTGGCACATCTTAAAAAAGGAGATAAAATTAAGACCGTTCCTACCAGGGTAGTATGGCATATAAGAAAATGTCCAACCTTAGGAATAAACTGGCACATAGTGATTTAAAAGAAATACCAGCTGTGAAAACATGGCTACTCCAAACCACAAAAGGTAACTATAAATGTGGACAATGTTCACAATTTAATAATACTGGCAATGTAAAATTTTGTACACATCCTTAGACGGGAAAAAATATATATATTGCTCATTAGCATTTGTTGTGTATATTCTTATATAATGTCCGTGCTCAAAATTCTGTATAGGGTGTACCACTAGGCCACTGAGAGAATGTATTGCAGAACATAAATCCGTTATTCGAAATATCGAAAAAATCCCAAATCCTAATAATGAGAAAGTTAATGCAGTACACTTTCATGAAGCAAAACACGGATCTCCTGCCTCTTTAAAATTCTATGGCATAGAAACTGTTCCTATACAACCAAGGCTCAAAAATCGAAGTCAGGCCCTCCTACGTAGAGAAGTATTTTGGATAAATGAATTAGGAGCCTACTCCAATGAGAATAATACTGCAGGTCTAAACAGAGAATTAAATTGAGCTGTCAGTTTATGTTTGTTTATAATGTCCTAAGATATATGTTTTTTTATTAAAAAAAAAAAAAAGTATTTTTTTATGTTGATATAACATGCACTATGTTTCATAATGTTTTTAATTATTATTGTTTTGGATATTTATGTGTAGATTCGCCTAAATGGTTTTATTGTGGATTATATTGTATTGATTAAAGTTAATTAACCTATGCTGATCATGTGATCAGTATGGGCGGTTATATATTAGCCTACTATGTTCACATTTGTATACTCACCTTGAAAATTATACACTTTCTTGCCGAAACCGGAGAAATATCATCTTCGTTTTTTTATAGTGTGAGACTGCTATCTGTGGTTTA
The DNA here is from genome assembly GCA_036172795.1 of Pelodytes ibericus. Taxonomy (NCBI): domain Eukaryota; kingdom Metazoa; phylum Chordata; class Amphibia; order Anura; family Pelodytidae; genus Pelodytes; species Pelodytes ibericus. The sequence goes on along the minus strand of CM069861.1, from coordinate 117,993,907 downwards.
AGAATCGTGCCGAAAAAACCAAACTATATTTATATCACAATTTCAATTGTACTCCTCTACGTTCATCACACTCATACTTTAGAGTGTATTATTCATCTATCTGTTTCCTCCATCGTAGAGTGGAGTACAAACATAGCAAGAACGTTTACAATCTTTAAATAATTCTATTGTACTCCGTGAACTTTGTCTCTTTATAAACAGGAAACTCCACAAACACATTTAAAATAAATCTTTTTCCTAATTTTGCAGTTTTGGCTAGCTGATAAAATTGTCTTGATGCCAATTCTAAGTTAATGGAGGCAATATCATAGTCGGTATTTTTTAAAGAAAAGGTGGCAACCCTAGTGCCAAGTGAAAAGGGAAATATTGCCTAATTATTTAACTTAACTTTTTTGTCCAGTTTGAGGAAACCAGAACTCGAGAACAGAGATCTAATCAGTAACAACAGTTAAAAATAGAATAGTCTTTTATTTGCTTTCTACTATTCCTTCTTTCTGTTGTCATTGAAAGTGTCCCCTGCGATTTTTCCGTATAGACTGCTGGTGTGATGCTGGTGCTGGCTTCAATGAGTCCTATAAACATGCAAATAATGTTCAATCCTTGGATGTGACATGTAATTTATTTTATTTGTTTCTCATTTCTGAGAACACTGCAGTTACTTATACTCACAACTAACCATGAAAACTGTATACCCATTACTTCCCCATCACATTTCCAGCAGTGGATACAGGATAATAACTGTCCTGGTTGATTGCCTGCTGGAGATAGAGCAAAGGGATTGTTAGAACCCTTACATCTTTTCATAGAGCACATAATGAAATAATGATAGTGTCATGAAAAAAACTGGTCTAGATGAGATGGTACAGATGGTGCAGTGACTGATGAGTCACAGGTTATCTTCTATAGAAATAGTCATTGATGTGAAATACCACTAAGCTATACTACAACTCCCAAGCACTTTGCATTGTGCATTATATTTTTGGTAGTAGACAGCATCAGAAAACAGCCTTCAAGCAATACACCTGGAAGAGCTAGGCAGGAAATGCATGTGTAACTGATGATTAAAATAAAAACATAACCTGGTACTTGCAGACTTGCACAAATTATCTCCCCTTAGATCACAGGGGTGATGGATCTGCCAAGTTGGTAAAGGCGACTACCTTATATTATATTTGGCGGAGTTGCCCTATTATACGTCCTTTCACTCCATAGGATGCCCAACCTTCCCTTCTAAACCAGAAGGGGTTATTTTACATCACAGTATCATCCCTATACATAAATATAGGAAGTCAATTAACTTACATCTTTTAGATGCTTAAGGCATTGATTCTAATACCTACACCACCCTCATCGAACGGATACAGAAAATGGAGTTCACCTGTTCTATGGAAAATCTAGTACTATCTACACACGGCAGACAAAACAACATAATTAAATATGGCTACCCATGATTTTTTGGAATCGGATAGATTAGCCGATTACCTTTTTTTGATACAGCTTAGAGAGTTCATGAGGTACCTGGAATCGAAGGACTAAATGATCTGTTTTCTCAAGACATTGCGACTGTGTTATTCTTGTTTTTTGTAGGTTATATAAAATATAACAAGAATAGACATGTTAATCAATGCAAATACATTATGACAAAAATACATACTGCATAAAGACACGGACACCGTGTGCTTTTACAGTGCATTGAATATCACACTGTGACCGGTGAACAATACAGAAAAGAGAAATGAAAAGAAACTAACAAAGAACCTGACAAATGAAAATTACAAGACAATTTTGTCTGGGAGGGCGACAGGGTTGGTACTACCTGCTCCCCAAAAGAGTGAAGACCGGGAAACGTTCAATCGGTAATTAGCGCAGAGAATTATTTATTTATTTATTTAGATGATGAAGAATTAATGAATAGATACATCCATATACAATGTATTCAATGATGGGCTAAAGAGATTAGCTTTGGGGGGTGTCTATCAACTTGCTATCACACACCATTGTTCTATTAGTTTACCCCACATCTCATAATTTCCATCTTCAATTGGAAAAGCACCTGGGCATAAATCGGTTGCCAGGCAATGCTCTCAGAAGATTTCCATTTACTCGCAGTGGCCAACTTAGTTGCAGCGAGGATGTGGTGTAATATTAATTGTTTTTCTTTTTGATAAATGATTTAAATTCGTGTGAAAGAGTGCTTGCTCAGGGGACCAAGTTGTAGTACTATCTAAGATTTTATGTGTCATGTTTAAAGTCCCCCTGGTAAGAACTGCATCACCAGCACATGTGAGATGTATGGGTATACATTTTAGAAAGCTTGGTGGTTACCAAATACCATTTATAGAATACTTTATAACAGCAATACGTTATGTTTAGGAAGTGTATTGCCCGGTTAATTTTCTGCCAGGCGCTAGTCCATTCACTTAAAGACATCTCCAGCTGAAAGTCTTGGTTCTGCTTTTTTAATGTAAATGGGATAAATTCTGCGTTTATTGATTTAACTAATTTAAGGCATTTTGTTATTAAATTTCTTGCATGAGGGAGCATGTTGTCGCAACATATATGTTTATTTAAGAAATCTGAGATCCTAATGAATGTAAAAAAATCTCTATCTGGAAGATGGTATTTTTGTTTTAAACTAAGGAAGGTCTTTATTTTTCCGTTCTCTAATACAGTAGATAGGAGATTTTGAGGATACCTTTTTGAATCCAGGGGTTAATATTTAGATCTTCCATTAGGTCTTCCATTATTTCTGTGAGTAAAATTGGAATAAGTTTATCTTTCAAGCCCAGTTTCCTTTTCACTTTGCACCAATTAGGTAACAAATTATTCAAAATGTATGTCACTGTCCGTGGGATTTGAGGGGTACTTAATTTCTCATTCTACTCTCCAGAAGAGAGATAAAGGGGCCTTATTTTTTTACTTCTATTTTGCTCTAGATGAAACCAGGACTGATCTTTTGTGTTAGAATTCTGTAATATTACTGAGCGGAATAGATCAATAGCTTGCTGGTATTCCGCTACATCAGGAATACCCAGACCACCTCTCAATTCTTTCTTAAATAATAAGGGGAGGCTAAGTCTAGGTTACTTACCAACCCATATGAACCTAGATTGGAGGATTAGAGCATTGGAGCATTTGCAACCAGCACGCAGGGATATTCAATGGGATCATCCTCATAATGTAAAGTAGTTTTAGCATAATATATGCGCTTACGGTGTTTATCCTGCCGCTCCATGATATTTCTAAATGTTTCCACTTTTTCAATTTCATATTGATTTACTTAATCTATGGTAGTACATTATTTCCAATCATCCCTTCCGGGTTCAAAACTATATTAATCCCCAGATACTTAAAATCCCTTTTAGCCCAGACAAATATTTATTTATTTTGTAGTGTACTTAAATCTGCAGTGTCTATATTGGTTGTTAAGACGATCATTTTCTACATATTTAATTTATAATTGGAGAAGGAGCTATAGATTTCAATGATGTGCATTCATTCTTTCAGTGAGAAGACTGGGGTTTTGTTTTGTTTTAAGTGATCTATTACTTTTTTAACTTCCTCCCTAGAGATCGGGCTATTTAAGGCAGCCAGTTGGACCTCTGTGACTTTATTTAATTTTTTATGTCTAAAATATTCCATAGTATTATGGTTTTTATAATTTTGGGAAACATTATATAGCGACTTGTAATAGTGTTTAAATGCTGGCCAATTTTATCTGGAACAAGGTGTATTTCGTTCATATAATTATTTTTTAATAGACAGCTCCTAGTCTTTTATTTTTAAGTTTGTTAGGGAGTATATTATCGGGCCTATTACCTTTGTAATACCATTTACACCTTAACAATTCTAGGTTCCTATTAGCTTTAAATATCAGTTGTTCATTTATCTACGTTTCTAGTTCTCGAATATTTGACTCCATACCTCTTGAGGGAAGCATTTTATTAGTCTGAACTATTTTTGACAATTTTATGTATAGGTCCGAGAGAGTACTTTCTTGGTTTTTTTTTTATTCTGACTTCCAAACTCTATCAGATGACCTCTTATAGTACATTTAAATGCGCACCACAGCATTTAGGGAGCTATTTCATTTGTTTTATTTTCCAGAAAAAAAAAATCCATAATTTCCTTAACCCCTTCGCGACCTTATGACGAGTTAACTCGTCATAAGAGCCGCAGCGTTAGTGACCTTATGACGGCACCGCCAGCCAGTCTGTAATGGTTCCAGGACTAAGCCTCGCACCCGAGGCAAAGCTACTGGACCGGATCAGTGGATTTCCAGGCATGTGATCATGCAAATTAGATGGCAAAGTCAATGTGTTCCCACATTGACTTTGCCTCTAATTCACTCCCTGTGCTTCACATACTTATAGTGAAGCACAGAGAGTGACATGCAAGTGAAAAATAAAGAAAGAAAGAACATTTCCTGAAAAAAAAAAAACCTTTCCTTGCTGATCACAGTTTGGAACTTATATGAGCAACAGCATATAATGATGTCTCTAGGTTTGTGGGCTGGAACATTTGAAAGTCTAAATGTTTTATGGCATCTTTCTAGCACAATTGGACATTTTCTTTATCTATTCCTAGTTTCTGGATAAATTCCAACACATATTTTTACAGATCTTCATTTATAACTGTTTCAGGAATGTTTCGTAATCTCAGGTTGTTCCATCTTGCCCTATCTTTGAGGTCAGAGATCTTCTGTTGCAGCACTTCATTTTTTTTTTTTAGAAAGAAGCGTTAGTTGATCTTGATTGAATTGGGATTGAACCCCCAAACCTTCAATTTTTTCTTCATTTGTTTTTATTCTCGAGCCCAGCGCCAACACATCTTTTTTAATGCTGCAAATGTTACTTTCAATTTCATGTTTTAGCCGTTGAATTGTGCGTTGAATTGTGCTTCCATATTCATGGGAAATAACCTGCTGTTCCTATCCACCAATTTCAGGCGCCAATTCCGTGTTTATTTCTGAGTCCTTTGGACTTATATCTGGAATAGTCTCATCTGATATAGATTTATCAATATCGTTCCTTGTAACATGAGGTGAGAAAAAAGAGAGGCGTTTTTCCACCTTATTGTCAGTTTTATATGTTGTTTCTTGTCCCTTTTATCTTTGTGTTTAATATCTTGTTGTCTTTTTGATGCCACCTTTAGCAACAATCAAAACACTTATAAGGATGATCACCTTCTAGCTAAAGATATCGAGTTACCACACCTTTCACCAGGTTTACCAGCTATAGAAAAACAGTAAAACAACAGGACCTGTCTGGCTTCCGGTCCAATTATTCCCAGTATTGAACAATTACACTCAAGCCCGGACATTGTTTGCCACCTGCAGTCGTTCCTGAGTTCCTCGGTCTATAACATCCAGTTAGTCTGCCTCTGCTTCTTTTGAAAAATACAGTAAGAGTCCCGTAATGCTTGTGAATCTCGTGTACGGCTACGGGAATCTTGTGTAAGGCTGCATGAATCTCATATAGGGCTGTTGGCTATAGATACTTCGCACTACCACTACCTTCCATGAATGGCTGTGTGGTAGTCAGAGTCTGCACCTTTCCTCCGTCTCAGCTCCACATTGCGCGTGCATGACGGCGTGTCACATCATCGCTCCTCCCCCCAATTAGTGTTACCCTTGTTAAACAGATATCTTTATTAGCCTGTCAGAGAGTACAGATAGCAGCCCCTAATTTTCTATTTATATATTGTAGATATGACGGTTCACCCCTAGGAGATTCATGTTGAATAACTTTGATCTTTATATGTCATCTAACTTAGTTTTTATTTTTTAGTGTGGACATTCTGCCTGTCCCTTACCCCTCCCAAATCTATCCCCTTCCCCTTCCCTCCTTTTTCCAATTGATTTAACCATTTTGTTATTACTTATTATTGCTATAAATCATGTATTGCATATTTTTATATTATTAAAATAAAAACAGATTAGAGTTAGCGTGGCCCTTTTACTCGACGACTTTACCTTGCTTTTCTTTGGACAAAAGCAATATTTTCCAAAGATATTTCTTGACATTCCTTGTTCATATATAAAACATAAAAAGGCAAAGCTGCTTTTGTTCAAGATCCATCACATGCAGCCTAATTCTGTTGCTAGTAACAGAGGCAATAAGCTTTGTTTCTTACAGTTGTTATATTTGATTCTTAATCCAAGTTACGGTCTGGTACTGTACCAGCCACAATTGATCATTTTCAAATGGTATATACAATTGGAGATGACAATTCTTTGGGTATTTAACTAGAGTACAGAGAATAAAGACACTAATATTTGTCTATGCTTTTAATTTGCATATTACATGTCTTTTAATTATAGCTATACTATTTATTTATTCTTTATGTGTTATTATTTTATTTCTCTATATGTCATATTACTTTCCCTTTGGTATAACGCCATATAATGTAATTTGCAAGTGCTTAGAGACTATTTGGCAACGGAGCTATACCACAGTACTATCGCATTAGCCTACCTTTTTGTCCGTTTTATAGATAATGATTTTCAACTAATTATACATGTCTGACACATTATCCATATGTTGTTAATCATTAACATCCTCATAAATTTAGCCATGAACTTTACAAAGGTGCCCTACTTGCTCTATTCCGTTCTTGCAATGTAGAGCATTGTCTCAGTAATGTGAAACATTTTTTTAGTGATATGAATCTGAACATGATTTAATGTTGGCTTCTTCATTCCTATGAATGGGGATGAGTATTCACATCTCCTTGTTAGGAAAGGTTATTATTGTCTGGACAAGTCTAGGGAAGCATTTTGCTTGCAATCGTGGGGGAACTAGAAGCTATTATGGGGTGATTATGGGAAGGTTTGCTTTTAGGATTGATTGGGTGGTAGGAGGGACATATTAACATATTAAAAAAATATAGGTAGTAGATAAAAAGGTGGATGGGACATGATAATGAAGATTGGTTATCTACTTCATTACCTACACCTCTGCACCCTTGTTCTCATCTCTAACTAAAGTAATAAAAAGTAATATCATTATTTCTCTCACTGCATCCCCCTGTGTTTAGTTTGTTGCCTTAAATGGTTTACTGGGAAGATTTGCTAAACAGGATGTTTTCCCAAATACTTATTTACAGTCCCAAAAAATATTTCATTTTAAAAGCTGAAGCCAACAAAGACATTTGAAAATAATTAAAAATATAAAATGTAGTGCACACTAGGAAAAACTATTCCAGTTTTGTTTACAGTGACCAGGGATAAACGAGTAGAAAATAATGTTAATATTTATTTAATGATGGTTTGCTTCTGTATTAATTCAGTAGTAATGTGTTATAATAATAGGTAAGCCAAGTTCAAAAAAATATTTCTTTTTTCTTTTTTAGATTCTGGCAACAAGAAATTAAAAAGTTCTATTCAAAGAAGCACAGAAACAGGAATGGCAGCGGAAATGCGAAGCCGTATGGTTCGACAACCAAGTCGCGAATCAACAGATGGAAGTATTAACAGCTATAGCTCTGAGGGAAAGTACGTCCTTGTCAGAATCATAGAAAACATGTTTGGTACCTATGTATTTCTACTATATTGCTCATTTGCCTCAAACAACCACTATTTACCATTTCATGTTTCAATTAAAATTAAATTGGAGACATTATTTACATTTTGTCCATTGTTTTTAAATATAATTTAAATCATTGTAAGCACAAGTTTTTGCTGCCATTTCTTCTTCCATGCCCTTGCAGAGGATTGTTGGTGTTTTATTAGCTACATCAGAACCAGGGGCAATCACAGATCCCATCTTTATTGTATTGCCTGTGCAGTGTGATGTGGAGTAATAGTAATTTAAATTGGCCAGGGAACTGTTCTGTGGCCAAAGTATTTTCACTGCCTAGAAGGCTGTAGAAAAAAGGGAGTATGTGCTTACAACTCCCCTTTGTTTTTTCTTGAAACATGGCCCTGGGGACATTTACTGGGGTGGTAGACAAGTACCTGCATATTCTACGAATTTTATGGAGAATATTGATTGCAAACTGCCAATAAACATAGTTTTAATAATTTTTTCCCCAAATACCTGGGGCATAGAATCTAGCCCAAGAGGTTATAGATCATCCATGGCTTGGTGGTTCAAGAATGCCTGGTATAACTTAAATTCTTTTTTTCTATTGGATGTCTTTTTATATTGAGTCTTTTAACAATTTTCTGCTGGACAAGATTTACACAATACTTGTGTTTCATTTCCTATTTGACTTAACAAGATGTGTACATTGTTTTAATTGTTTATATTGTATGTTTAGGTTTATGTTATTTATTTTTGCCAGTGATCATTTGCATGCTGTAATGGAAACGCATATATAAGCGTTATATTATGAGTTAAAAAATTGCAATATATCAACAATACTGGCTTAAAAATAAAGGGTCAACCCAGGGAGCTCTAATTTTCTTTGACCCAATTTTGGCTATTTGGACGATTTTCATTCTGAAATTTTGGTAGTCTCTGTCCTCCCCAGAGATTTGGAGGACTACAGCAATTGCTAAAATAGCCAAGCCCTCCCAAAATGGCTCAAACTTAAATAAAATTAAATTAAAAATAAAACTTTATTAAATTAAATCTTATTAAATATATTAAAATAAAATATAATAAAGTAAAATAAAGAACATTAAATAACAATAACTACATATAACAACACATTCAAATATATTAATATAAAATACTATTTTAATGTTACATACATTAACGTATTACAGATATACATATATATATATATATATATATTGACAGATAGATATACTATAATAAAAACATTACTAATCAAGGTGTCATTGGCATGTTTATAGTTCTAAAATGTCACAATAACATGTATTATTAAAACATGATTGTAATTTATTATTAAAATATGCTATTATTGCATAAATGGTGCAATAATCACATCAATTAACACATCATGTAATATAAAATACAAATACCAAGTTCAATTCACCAGCTAATATCTTGCGAATTGAACTTCCCAAAATTCGGAAATGTATGGCCAACTTTGCGGGGTTAAAACAAAATGTGGGCGAAATCCAGCCCGAAAATGGCAGAAATTGACAATTTTGGGCCAGATTGGGTCATACTGAATTGACCCTTATATGTGCTTTCTGGGACAAGTCTGCAAACTTATTGCAACATATTTACCAAATCAAAGGTCTTTAAATATCAAAGGCCAATATTAAAAAGATTGCAGTTCACTTGGGTACAGTCTGATAGGTTTGTGAGCAGGACCCTAATTTAGATATCATTCCAGCATGTTTACCAGTGACAGTCGTGGCACATTTTTAAATAAACTGAGCACAGGATTTTAATAATATCTATTTTAAGTTATTGTTTATAAATAAATGACTAAAAGCATACTTTATTCTTATAAAACCAACATAAAACTTGTGTGGGAACACTGAATATGAAGTGAATATTAATATTATAGGAATTGCAGTTAAACACACAAAAAAAGTATGTGGTCCTTATGCACATAAAATGGGGCCTTTTTTACTGCATGTTTATGCATTAGTGAACCTGAATACATTTTTAAGATTAGGTCAATGCAATTTCAGAATACTGAGGGCCAAATGTAACTATTTTAAATTGTATGACGTATACATCATTGTTATACAGTACAGCTACAAAATATTTTAATATTGGCTGTCTTGTGTTAAAAAAAAGCAATATAATATGAGTTTGGATATTGCTTTAATTGTGGAATTATTTTTATCTGTTATTTTATTTCATCCAAATAGTTTTTTTTTTTGCAAAGGGTGTCCTAGATTGAATATGTAATATATCTTGTATTTCTTTTCCTAGCTTAATATTTCCAGGAGTAAGATTGGGGGTCGACAGCCAGTTCAGTGACTTTCTTGATGGATTAGGACCTGCGCAATTAGTAGGTCGACAGACGCTCGCGACTCCTGCCATGGGTATGAAAATATAATTATCAGGATTTTTTTGTAATAACACACAATAAAAACTTGCTGTCCATTGATAAAAAAAAGGGGGGGGGGGGGAAAGCGCTGCTATATTAACAATGGTCAGCAAAAAGTACATTATATTTAATTGAAAGATTGCACCAAGTTGATATTGATATTTTAAACAGACTTGCTTTAGTAAAAATACAAATAAAGAAGACTCTATGCATGTATACCACTATCAGAGGGAGTGACATCTTGGGTCAGCTGAAGGAAAATCTGACACGTGATCCAAAATTCTAAACAACATGTCTGCCCCAATGGCGTTATAGAAGCAAAGAGGGCTTAGTAAACTATATTAGTTCTGTTCCTTTAAGGAAGCATAATAATTGATTTAAAAGTTTTTCTTCTTTGGTTTAAAAAAACATATTAAATTCCATAGTTATAATTACATGTTCTCGGTGGTAGACATTAATGAAAATAAACTTAAATATTTTTATGAATATTTCTTTGAATATCTCTTGTATAATTAACCTCTATTTATTTGCACTTGAGCAAACGCACTGGCTAAAATTTGAAAAGGAGATAAAATCAAGGTTAGCATTTGTTAAGAATTTATGTGAGGCACAAATCTGCTTTTGATACAGTACCTACAAAAGCAATGCTAGTTTTTAAGTCATAAATATGGGGTCTATTTACTAAACAGTGAACTGTGCTCAATTGTCTAAAGAATTGCACCACTCCGGTCAAGACTGAGAATGAACAGGCCTACTGAAGGAGATCATGGCAGTTAGGAGGGAAAAAGTTAAAAGAACACAAACAAAATCCTCTTACATAAGTTTACTAATCTTTTGTGTAGATTCTTTAAAATAATCACTTTCAATCTTCGCTTTGCGGCAAATAAACTAAAAGTAATCCTTTTCCTGCAACAAAACCAGGAAATAGCAATGTGTCCTGGCCATGACAATAAGGGAGAAACAGTAGGCTGTAATCTTTAACTCAGCTGGAGATTGTGGTAGCGATGAATACTTATCTCAAATTATCAGTTTTGTAAAAAGAAAAACTATAGCATGGTATGATCTGTTCTGGAGATTAGTAGATGTGTTTCATGGTAAATGATAATATCTTATTACATATTTTCCTTCAGTGACTATTTTTACACAGACCGTACTATTGATGTTATTTTTTTCAGGAGATATTCAGATTGGAATGGTAGATAAAAAAGGCCAGCTAGAAGTTGAAGTCATAAGAGCTCGAGGGCTTACGCAAAAACCTGGCTCAAAATCAACACCAGGTAGGAGCACACTTTTCTGCCTATATGTCCTGTCAATGTTATATTATATTACTATTAGCAGAGCTGTTGTGCATTTTAGACAATATCATTGTGTATTGCACTAAACAACTATGGACGCATTTTCACACAACATGCTATTTTTGTTTTTAACTGTTCAGTTTTGCCCACAGTTTGAAAACCCAAAAAAAAGTGCTTGCATGGTATTGAACCATTCTAATCGAATACATGGCCATAAAACAGCCCTACAAAGAGCATGAAGAAATACTTTACTCCTTTTTGTATAAAGCCTTGATATCCATTATGGGAGGTTTCACTGATCCTTAGGCAGGACATATATATCAAAACCTCACAATATGGATGGAACCAAAGATGGTTGTAAGTCATCACTATTAATCACTCAGTTGTAGGATCTTCTTTCGATTTCCCCGGATCCTATTATTCTAGTCATGCCTTCCAATGTTTTAGAAAGCTAAAATATGTAATTTCCTACTAGTGGAAGGAGTTTCCCTACTTACACATGTCATGTATTTGGGAAGGTGTGGCGTTAATCACCATTTGAAAAAAGAGCTAGGTTTTTTGTGAGTAGTTTTTTTTTTATTGTTGTGTGTTGCTTCTCCCAACTGAAAACGAAAACACCAAAATCAGGTAGCAGGCAGAATTCAGTGCATTCACTCTTTACCTGTGAAAGTCATTTTCAGTAGAAATGCAATATTAATCCCTCTTCAGTCATTTAGGCATGTATCATGGATAAAGCACAATTATAACATATTGCACTTCTAGCATCAGGAGTAATAAGCACAACATCGGGGTATATCTGTGGGATATTTGAACCCATCTGGCATAAGTCGATATGCTCAACAAATCTCTACAAACTCCTAAGGAATAATAAACACAGTCAACATTAATAACACGTTTTGGCTACATTCAACCTTTTTGATGTAACCTGGATTCCTCCAAGATTTTATTATACTAAAGCAGTATGTGTAAATTATGTATGTATCAAATAGCATCTGTTAAAGATCCTGGCTTGCACTACACGCAGGTATCTTGTGGCAAGATAAAATAAACCTGTAGAAATTGAAGTTTTGTCTACAAACGTGTTTTTAGGTAAGAAACAAAGTTATATGCAACTTTCATATTATAATGTAAGCAAGAGGTTTGCTTACAATATAAAACGCATATTAATAGTACAATTTAAATAATTATCATAAAACTCAATTTTTATTTACTTTTAATTGAAAAAAAGCCTAATAAGCATAAATGTATCAAAATCTTTTATTATTGCTAATCATCAACAATGTAAATTATATATGCAGGATTTCTTTTTACAAAATATAAAAAGTAAAACTGTTTCCTACTTACCGTAATTTTCTATTCCTGATAATATCCATGGCAGCAATACATATGGGTACCTCTCCTCCGTAATCAGCTGACAGAAACAAATAGAAACAATTTAAATAGACTCCGTCCGAATATCCTAAGAAAAATATAAACATTAACAACAACAAAAACTGGATGGGGTGCAAGTAATGCTGCCATGGTTATGAACAGGAAAAGAAAATTAAGTAGGAAACAATTTAGCTTTTTCCTGGTCAACTATTACAGCATTATATATGGGTTATACCATAGCATATGATCGTGGGAGGGAAAGATAACACAGTATGCTCCCAAAAGATACCAAAGAATTTCCTCCTAAAAAAAGCCTAATTCTTATCTCTGTACGAATAGTAATGAGCTCCTTAAGGATAAAGTTTATCATCAGATTAAAAGACAGCCTACCAAACTCTTTAACTTAAAAAGCCTTACATAGTATAGTAACCATGGTCCTATGCTGTAGCCAAGTTGAAGATAAAAAGCTACCTGACTTAAATGTAAAGAGAATCTAAACTCAGCAAGAGCTTTTTCCTGAAAAAAAAGTAAGCTTGTGAAAGAGATGCATGTCTCTTCATAATGATAAAAATAGACCCAATTATATATAGGCCACATGGGTCTTCTAACTGGAGAGAAAACAAAAGATTTGTCTTACAACAATCAGTCTAATGGAGAATCATCTTTAATTTACTCCTGGCTATCAGAATAATATCTTGCCACATTGTGTGTCCCTGCATGGGCACATTGGCCGTCTCTGCTTATTGAGCACATAGAAATCAAAGGTAATTTGCTGAAGGGTACTCTTATCCTCTTATGAGGATCTTTATGACCATGTCCTAATGAGCCTTTGGATCCAAATAATCTGCCAAAATAAAATGTTTACTTTTCTTGTAATAAATGTTAAGCTTTATATTGGTAGTAGAGATATAACATTTCCCTATCCGAACTAAGAAATTGCTTGAAATACTGAATCTTTGCAAACTGCAGGTCTAAGATCATAGCATCAAATTATTACTAGATAAACAGGAGTGACCATAAACTCCCTAAAAATCTGTCCAAAAGAGGAATGTAAAATGTGATCCAAACTGTTTTGGATCAACCTGCGTACACGTTTACATGTGGTTTCTGCTCAGAGAGGAGAGTCATCTAGACATCAAAACCATTCCATCAAGGTCGACTTCTAAACAGGCTACATTATAGTGAATAAGTTGTCCACTTGTTAGGACACATTAAGTGCCATGATTCTGTAAAGTAATAATTTGTACTGGAACTTGTAAAATAAATCTTCCACACTATTACAATAAATTATAATTATATTGATTAAGTATAGTGCTTTATCATATATCCCTTCCGGTCATATTACAATTGATTGTTAGAGGGACATACACATTGTACCATATCACATCTTTCAGGGCTTAACCTGCTAGAATGAGTCATTTTCCTGAGTTGCTTCTGCCTTCTGAAATAGTATATTGTATAACATGCAAAAGCATTTTGAAAAGGTTTGAACACAACATCACTGCCTTAGAAATATCCAAGAGAGAGAAGACCAACCTACAAATTGACCATGAATGAGGTTAATGCAGAATCACCACTTTCATATTCTATGATAAATAGAAAAATCTAGAGACAAAAAGGCAGCTTAGATAGCTTGTAATAATAATGCTCCTCAAACAGTAATAGAGTCCTGATGTGGCAATGAAAAGTAACACAAATGCTCCCACTCAACGGGTTTCTCTGGGTAAGTAACTGTCCCAGATTCCTCAGGAGATGCGGCGATCTGATGTAAGTGCAATTCTATATGTAGCATTCGTTCACCTTACTAAACTGCTCTATGTTCTGCTTTATCATACTAACTATAGAGTAAAATACATTTTTACAATTTCTCTTTGTTACTGTCAGCTGATTAGGGAGGAGCTATACCCATATGGTTTGCTGCCATGGTTGGCCAGGAAACATATATATATATATATATGTCAGTGATTTGCAATCTACTTTATTACAAATCAAATAAACTGCTGTCTTCTTCATAATGTTACACAACATAAACCCTTTCACGATGGATGGTGCTTTGGTCTTTAACGACCAAACCACCATACAGTGTCTTTTTGTTCCTGCACTTGTGATCGGCAGCCAGGAACAACCAAGCAGGGACCCTATCAGGGTTTCTATAGACCCTGCCAGTCCCTGCTGGCAACCCGCGATACTTTGTGATGGCACGCCGGGATGCCAGAAATGTAGCAGACGCTCGGTTTAAGCGTTCGCTACATTTATTATGTCAGACTGATGCCACTCAAATTGGCCTCATCTGACACTGGGGATCCTCAACATGCAGGACGGTCTATGCTCACTTTGAGCTTCAGCTACATTTTCTGTGTCAGAGTGAGGCAACTCAAAGTGGCCTCACCTGACAGTGGGGACCCCGCTGCAGGTCCCTGCAGCAGGATCCACACACAGCTCATCATGGTGAGCCACGATGAGCGATTTATTGTTGGACGTTCCATGCCATCCTACTAGAATCTTGGCACTAAAATGTAGGACGGCATGGAACGTCCTACAAGCGGGAAGGGGTTAAGTATTGGTATATAATTTAGATTTAAAGCCATACTGTATCCTTTGTGGTTTTTAATATGTGGAGTGTGTTTTGATGTGCTTTTTATTATTTTCAGCTCCATATGTGAAGGTGTACCTTTTGGAAAATGGAGCTTGTGTGGCTAAGAAGAAAACGAGAATTGCACGGAAAACCCTTGACCCTTTGTACCAACAGTCACTGGTTTTTGAAGAAAGTCCTCATGGAAAGGTCCTTCAGGTAAAAACACATAACATTTACATTGTGTTCTGTGGATTATACACACACCTTTGTTTAATGGGCAAATGTGATATATGTATTGACCAAATCTCGTAAGGGGTACTGTTATTTCTCACCATTGTGTCAGGATTGTAAATGGCAGTTTCTCACACCAGAAATAAATCAGATGGATTGTGACAGTGCACACGAGGCTTGTAATTTCTTATTAAACTTGTAAAATCTGACATCTAAAAATATGACAGTTAAACTTTTTTTTTTCACTTGTTGGAACCTTACATAGATCCTCTCTTCTGATCACATGTAAAAACAAGGGTCTCTCTCTTCACTGGCAGATAAGAGACCCTGATCTGGGCAGAGCCAGATCAAACAAGCCCTCGCTCTGCGTGTGCACGCTGAAACTCTGAGGAAGAGTCATGAGTATCTCTAAAGATAAATTTGGATTTACTTAGGAGTAGGGGACACTATTTTTATTTTAACAATGGCTTCTTCAAAGGAAGCCAGGGTTAAAATAAACGGTAGTTGTACTTTAAAAAACAATGAGAGCAAATCTTTGATAAATGTCTGATTATTCTTTGGACCTAAGATCATTCTCTTTGGAATATGAAATAATATGTATTTTTTTTAGTTTAAAGCATAATAATATCTTATTTCTGTCAACCACATGTGTCCTTGTTAGTTTATTCTTTTCTTCTTTTTTTAAGGTAATTGTCTGGGGAGACTATGGCCGAATGGATCACAAATCCTTCATGGGTGTTGCACAGATTCTTCTGGAGGAACTTGATCTGTCCAGCGTGGTGATTGGATGGTATAAATTATTTCCGCCCTCGTCATTGGTTGATCCAACAATGACTCCACTAACTCGTAGGGCTTCCCAATCATCTCTTGAAAGTTCAACAGGTCCCCCTTCCATCAGATCATAATGGACAGGCAGACAGTTTACCTTGTAATCACAATGTTAATGCCCAATAAAAGAATCAGAACAATGTATGTACATGATCAAAAGCATTGCTGGAGACAGACAATCACTTATTATTTTGCCTGTAGAAGTGATCCAAAAAATCGATCTGAAAATGATTTATATTGGCAGAGAAAAGCAAGTATACGTGTTTCGCACTAGCCAGAGTCACACATGTTCCAAAGGATAGTTAAAGTGACATGAGATTACAAACTGGAAGCTTTCACTCTGTTAAAAATGTTTGTGATACATTTTTACAGATCATAAGCAGTGTTATCATATTGGTATTTCAGCATATTTTATATTTGTTAATTCCATTATTTTTTTTAATAATGTGTTAATCTGCCAGTTTCATAAAAGCATTTGTGATAATCCTCACAGAAAGTTGCTTTTGTCCTTTTTTTATTGATTTATTACAAGTTGAGCATTACAGAAGTGGAGATGGATATAGTTGTGTGTAATATTCCCAGTTGCCTGAAATACTGACAGTGACTTCGAGAGGCACTACTGTGTAGTGCTGTCCTATTACTAATGACCTTGCTTTTTCATGTAGTGTTACATATTTGGAGCCACAAATCTACTTTATGTATTATAAAGCATGCTGTTATAACATCAGTGCACAGCATTTTTTCTGCACGAAATCTCATCCCCACATTTCCAGCATCAGGACTTGGAGAAAATGCATTTGCTACAGTGCACCAGTCACAGGAAATAAAACCTTTTAACAAACTCTAGGTGCAATGAACTGCTCTTTTTTTCTTCTCCTGTGAATAACACTACAGAATTGCTATAAATGCCTACAGCTGTCATTATTTCACTCAACCAGGAACATTTCTTTGCCAACATTTTATCTCGTTTTAAAACGACCAGACTAAAAAAAAAAAAAAAAAAATACAAAAAAGAAAAAAAAATGCCAACATATTTGTGTTAGTTCTTTTTTCACTATAGGAAATTGTGGAATATATGACCATATAAGATTATTTCTTAAACAAATAACTAAAAAAGTAAATTAATGGATAGGACAAAATAAAATAAAAAATATTTTTTTGTTCCACTTTTCCACTTTTTTTGTAAACTTTTGGATTGCAGTATAAATGATGATTTTTATGTTACATGATGTTTTGCATGGGAGAATTTAAAAAAAAAGCCTGTTGTGTAACCAATGCTGAGATTGATGCAAGTGACTTCATTCATTTGACAATTACAAAAAATGTGTCTGTTACGCTATTTACATTTTAAAAATCAGCCAATCGCTATACTTGTCTCTGTGTATAAATTGTATATTTTACATCCCGAAACACTGACCTATGGTGGGGATGGAGCATATGACACTTTTTTAGCTGTACCCAGGCTTCTGTGACACACGTGTCTTTCCTGGATAGAGCATGGTATGAGCTGTTTAAAAATTCACTGGAAATTCCAGTTGAAATATTCTGCACTTACTAATGTTTTTATCAGATTTTAGTTTATATTTGTTTGAGATTGATGCAAGCACAAAGCTTGATTTTTTTAACGCAAAATATTTTACCTTTTTTTTTTTGGGGGGGGAGAAAAACTCTCAAATTGCGCAATTAGCATTTCCTTTATTTTAGTTTTTGAAAGCCCTTGTGATTTATGTACATGTGCTAAAAACTGCAGGCCGTGCAGATGCCATGATATGTTTCCCACCTTTTTTGGGCCATTCAATTTTGTGATCACATGAATAGAGCAGCATGACTTGGAGCTATTCAGCTGCATGCACGTTTTGTAAAAAGAGACAAAAAGGTTATTTAATAATGTGTGTTAGTTCCACATAGGCCAGCTTGTATGTTGCATGTACTTGTACAGTTTGCTCGTAATTATGACATAACCAAGAAATCTAAGCCATCCATTTTTCTTATAGACATTTTGCAGATTTTCCCCAGACTATGTCTGTTTAGTCTGGTGCCAAATGTCTATAGATGGACTTTATTTTTTACCCTATGGAAGCGTAATGTAGTACGGACCAAATTCCTTCTAATAAATATTTTGGTGTAGATTCCTACTGTGGGACTGTAACACATATAGAAATTGTGTACACAATAGGTTTTGATTCATAGACATACTGCCTGCACCAAGTGAATTATTTATTGTTAATACACAGGCGGAAACTATTATGCCTATATTTCCGTAGGGCAAAGATAGGTTACTGCTTGACCTGCTGAGCAGGAAGAACTGACGCACTGGTGCACTAATATATTATGTACTGTCTTAGTGGCCAAAACAAATGAACTAATTATAATTGGGTAGTATCTTTCTATTTTGACCACTTGTCTTAATACCCCCCGTGCTTTTAAATAAACTTCCAAATCATGTTATGTAAAACATGTTTAATAAAATTTACTTTTCATGTCTATGGTTGTTGTCATTACTTTAGATCATATGCCTAATGAATGAAGGGAATGGTTAAGAAAGAGAGTGTACATTTTCACACATTCTGTATTCAAATATTTATTCCATATTGCCTTTAATTTTGAGTCTATATAAACATAAATTACATGTCAATTAATTACTTAGTTCTGGTCCATTTGAACCATTCAGTTGATTTCTAAGTTACTGAGGTATAATCAGCTGTATTTTATTTGAATAGTTACTGATGAGATATCTCAATTCAGTGGATGAACTACAAATTCAGAAGCCATACCAATGATGGCTCAGGTTCTCCAAGATATAAAAAATGAGACAATACTTACATGCTATACAACTATTTTGATAGATGTGGTGCTAAGGAAATTGCATACAAATATACGGCATATTTCTCAGAGTAAGGCACATTTAGATAGTCTGGAGTCAACCCAAGATTTAAGAACAAGATAGATACAGAAAGCAAAAATTTAGGGTGGAAAAGAAGAGGGCTATGTAAGAAATACAATCAAAACCTTCAAATAGGGCTATTAAGGGCCCATTGTATGTAGGAGTGTGAGCCAAATACAGCTGTTACATGTTATGGTATGGGGTATAATGGAACAAGAAACAGAAAACCATAAAAAATAAAGAAACAGAGATTGTAAAGGAAAGTAGGTGGGAAGAGAAAAAAAGAAAGGAGAATGAAAGAAGGTCCAAAGAAAGCATCTGAAGACAAGTCGTAAGTTCTTACAACGTGAGCTGTGGCTCACGTCTAGCTGGTCCCAACCCCTTTCACAAGAAGTTGTCGGATCAGATACCTCACAACAGCAAAGGGGATAATTAAGTGGCATGGGCATAAGCAGTTAGCCAAGGTTGCCAAATGACTAGGTAAGTTTGTGTAGCTTCGTGTTCCAATTTATGGGCTTTGGTATCTAGGCTGACTAAACAGTAGTAGACTTAGGAGTGCCATCTAGGGGTCCAAAGTGATTGAAGTACTCAATGCTTTGCTTAGTGAAGTAAAGGCATAAGTCAGGTCTACCATAGGGCAATTTCACCACATTTACTTATATAAGCCAATTTAGCTGCATCCTCTGTAAAAGAAATTCATACTAATGGGTCTTATGTGAACATGTTGATGTGGGTGCATGTAACATAGAAACATAGAAACATAGAATGTGTCGGCAGATAAGAACCATTCGGTCCATCTAGTCTGCCCAATTTTTTTTGAGTACTTTTATTAGTCCCCCGTTCCTGGTCTTATAGCTAGGATAGCCTTGTGTCTATCCCACGCATGCTTAAAATCCTTGACTGTGTTTACCTCTACCACTTCTGCTGGCAGGCTATTTCATACATCCACTACCCTCTCAGTAAAGTAATACTTCCTGATATTACTTTTAAATCGTTGCCCCTCTAAATGTACTATCTGGAAAAAAAATGTAATCCATTTTCCTATCCCATTTTCCACTGGATCCCAGCCCAGTCCTTAAGGCACACCAAACAGTCAAGGTTTCAGGGATTACATAAGGCCTTTAGTGTTCTGTCCAAGGCTCAGTAAAGCTTTTTTCCTATAGTGTAGTCTTATATTCAGGCCTTTTCTTTTTTTCCTCACTAAATATTCAAAGTTTGGGGGGTCGTCTTATAATCATGGTTTTCTTATAATTGAGTAAATACGGTATTTAACACTGCAAATGAGGCCAGGAAATTGTGTAAGAATAAAACCTGCAATGTGTGACCAACATAACCTGCTGGGATATTTTCACAAGAATTTGGCAAGAGGAGGTCGAATTGGGAGGTTGAAATTGATTTAGGTCCAAAAGTGAGTTCAATACCATTATCAAAGTCAAACTGCTATCTCACCACTGAATTCAATAGAAAGCATTAAAAAATTGGTATTCACTGGGAGGTTGAATTTGACTTAACCACAACTTGCCTAATCTAAAGTTGTCGAGTCCCATTATTTCCTAGGGGTTAAAAAAAAATCTAGGTTTCAATTTTGTCTTGTAGTGTGCAAAAGTAAGAACATGATATATTCACTTAAGATAAGTAATAATTTTCCCTAGCACTGATTCTGTTGTCTATACTGGCTCTTCATCTAACTGCCATCCACCTCTCTCTAGCACTGCCCCATAACCTTTATGCAAAACAGACAAATATTATCGTTCACCCTAATATGTAATTTTTTGGGGAAAATTGGAGGTTTTTGTAAAATGAACAACTTACAGTCTTAATTTTTTAATTGAGGAAAATAAACACTACTTTCAAGGCTTGCTCCTCATAACTTGTAGAGCAAGTTGTATGGTACATAAAATGGGTCTTTCTCTTTTATGAGACTAACTGTGCAAAATACACTTATATGTAGGTACTGGCAGTGTCCATACCAGTGTATGCGAAGGTCCATAGAACATAATTTAATTGTCTGTCACAGACCCCAGTAAATGTCCATGTTGTGACTTAAAATCTTCACTTTAAAAAAAAAAAAAAAGTTACTCATTTTTGTTTTTACCAGTTAAAATAAACACTATAAAGTCCCTTAATACAATTTCACAAACAGGCCCTAAATGGCAATGTGTGTATTTTCCTTAAACATATTCCTTTCACACTGTGTGTGAAGGTGCTTCATGACAAATCTTGTCAGTGTGTATCTGCTTCAAACATAGACGTGCTTTTGCAAATATTCAATACAGTCAGCAATATATAATATGACATCAATGACAATCTCTGCGCTAACACTGTTATGTCTACAAGAAGAGTCATATCAGAGGCTGATCATTCTTGGATGCTAGCCAAGAGCTCAGTCGAAGAGTAGTGAACATATGTTTATACAATATGGTTCAGGTCATTTATTCTCATGACATTTGGTTCCCATCATGCTTTGTAGACTGCCAGATAAAATAAATATTTTTCTTGATGTTTCAACACTTCGGTCTGTTCACTAAATGGTGAGTTGCAGGTAAGGGAGGTGAGAGGAATATGTTGTTTCACCAATTTAGCTGTATTCTTATTTCAGCCACAATGGGTGCCATAAATAAGAGACACCACATTAAAAACAATTTTCTTTTAATACATGCATATATATTAAAGCTAACATTTAAAAACCATGCATTCATTACTTCATGTTTTTGTTGCAATAGTACTAACCTTCAAGACATACCTGATGCAGTGTTTGTCCTGTGGATCCACTCTTCTTTTGGTTATGAAAGGTATGCTGACCTCTTGATCGTCTTCAATCTGGTCTCGCTTTAGAAACTTACACTCTGCTGAAACCACCCTCATTAAAGGGTCAAATGACTTACTCTCTGCCAAATCTGGAGGCCACTTCTCCATACTGAGCCTCTAAGATCTGTCTGCTGCCTTTGACACTGTTTTGACAAAAAGGGTTTTTATTTGCTTTCTTTTGGATCAACAGCAGTAATCAAGGAATAGGAAAAGGGTTGAACTTGATGGACACAAGTCTTTTTTCAACGTCAACTACTATGTAACTATGTTGACCACCTCCTCCTTCTTAACAGATTATCCTCGTTCAGCATATGTGGCTCGGCTTTTTCTTGGATTGAGTTGTATCTAGCTGCGCACACCTTCAGCGTGTCACTTGCTGGTGCAATATTGTTTCCTGTTCCACTTTCTGTTGGTTTTCTGCAAGGGCCGGTCCTTGGTCCTCCACTGTTTTCCCTTTAATGTCCTCTCTAGGAAAACTTAGCAATTCATTTGGCTTCCAATATCACCTTTATGAGGATGACACCTAGATCTACCCATCCTCACCCTGACCTTAATCCCTCTGTTGTGTTGAGTGTCGGAGACTCACTGTTTGCCATCTCTACCTGGATGTCTCTACCTGGATCACTACATAAAATGTAATCTCTCTAAAAAAGAGCTAATAATCTTCCATCCCTCAAGCTCTATCCTTGTACCTAACCACTTCATTAGCATAAAAATTTTTTTATGATCGTACCAGTCTGCCGAGAACAATATCCTTGGTTAAATTTGTCTTGGCTTTCTCCTTCATCCTCCATGTTCAGTCCTTGACAAAAGCATTTTGTTTGCACCTAAGGAACACTGATTCTTTCACCCATTTCTCAGCAAAAAGGCTTCCAAAATCCTAGTGCACCTGCTTGTAATCTCATATCTTGATTACTGTAATAGTCTGGTCTGATTCATCTGTTTTCCCTGCAATTTATTAAAAATGCTGCTGCCAGGTTAATTTATCGTTTCACTTTGGCTGCTTCTCTCTGCAAAGCCCTCCACTAGCTCCCTGTCTTTTTTAGAATACAATTATGTATTTACCCTATAAAGACCTTCACTCATCAGCCCTACTATCCTACGTGACCATTATGTTCCTCAAATATATTTAGACTCTCCTCCAAACTGCAGGACTTTGCCCTCTTTCTCTGGTACTCGATTCCTCAAATCATCCACCTTCCTCATCCTCCCTCAGAACTTACCTCTTTAGGGGTGCTTACTACACATTGTCAGAGGTATTGAACAGTAATCTTGAGACTGGTACAAATGAATAAAGCAGAAGCAAAGGATTACAAGATGGATGCCAGCAACCTCTATTTTGTGTCAGTGTTTGGACATCCTTTTGTGTGTTCAAATCTTATTCTGTGTCCCTGAGGCTAAAAGAAACTCTTTCCCTAACTCTGTTATCTGAAACCAAATACTTTACTGATAAGTTCATAGTGTCACCGGAACAGATAAGGTGGCCATTGTTAGTGGAAGGTTTATGACTCTAAGACACAGCTGTGTCTATATACATACAAGAGGAGAAGGGGGGCTTCTCTTCAACTTTCTAGCCCACCCAAACTGGCAGAAACTAATACGGGTTATTATAAACACACCTGGTTGATTCAAATCGCTCATTAACATATATAATTATATCACACCTTCACTCATAAATATGTAAAGTATAATTAATCCTACATATTAATTAGAATATTGTTTTTATTGTTTTATTAGTGTGATATACATTTTATTATACGTTTTTATCTAATGTGCAATGATAAGAATAAGAATATTGATAAGTTTACTCTAATATGAAATTATGTTAACACTATACATTTCAACATATATACATTCTCACATTATACTCACAATCCAGGTATAGCTATAAATCATGACATCATCTCAGTTAATTTAAACACACCCATCCATTCAATTGGCTAGAAGTTACAGAAACAGGGTGTGAATCTGACATAAGGTTTGGTTGATTAGTTGATACTGGAGGTGTAGAAGGGGGACCTGAGAGACCTGAAAGGACCTAGGGGGAAAGATTTTGGGAGAGCTGCCACTAGTGGGGTGAGAGATGTCAATGTTTTAGAAACGGGCTGAGTTCTCTCCTTCTGGGGAGAACTCAGGTATATGAAGCTTTTAATAGCACATTCTGTTTTTGGGAAAATGTAATAACCTCAAGGGTTAACCCCGAATAAATTATCAAATTCATACACTTTATTATGTACAAGTAAAACAAACTTTTAAAAGAAAAATATGCATTGGAATAAAATATGTCCTGCTTCAATCTTTATTATGTAGTTCAAAATACAACTGGATACTGAAATAGGAGATGACAATTGGGTCGGGGCCACTAAAAATACATGATCCATAGTCAATAAATCCCACTCATAAAGAATGCTGTCTAAGAATTATAAGAGCTGATAATTTATCCCTATAAAGATTTAATGGAACAGTAGATTGTCTTATTAATAGCGTAATCAATATGTCATTTAGGCTTACTCGAATATACACACAATATGTAGCAGTTTCTATCTCATCTGATTTTTAGTTGCAATTGACATCAGCAATGTGTAACGATATGAACTTGAAACCTAATTTAGCAACCGAGTTACATGTAAATATTAGCTGTTTAAAATATCAACACACAATGCAACAGCATATTGTCATTCAGTAAAAATAAACTTCATTGTGAAACTATACACAATGATAAATATAGCAGATATCTATCCACATGCTTTGTTCAACAAAAAAGAGTACTCAACTTACTGAGAATTCATTGCAAGTAAAATGTCTGCTAAGTGGATACATATCTAGGATTTACTAGGCAGACATCTGTAGCAATATTCATTTATCAATAAATTAACTGAGCAATTGCAGCTGTACACTCTTTAAACCTTACAACCTATGATATAGCAGTCTATTTTTCATTCAATAAATAATGTCTTGAATGTGCGCATGGATAAAATTGATCATTTATAATGACCGGCAAGGAGATATCCCTACACGTTAAATCAATCTGTGTGGCTCATTAGAAAAAAGCAGTACAATAAAATAATTGATGAGGTTCTAAATTATAAAATAATGGCTCCACTGGTTTGAACCACATACCGTATATTCATGTAGTATCTCAGTTAATTGTCAAACCAATGAAAAACGACCATGAACCAAATAGTTAATTAATGATACATTTGTATCTCAAAAATATTGTAACATTGTTTTTATTATTCAATCTGAAACCTGTTCTAAAGATATAATGAAGACACTTCATTGACTATTGACTATAGAAATAGAAAAATAAAATTCACCTCTCATGCGGTTATCTCCTTTATTTGCAAAATGAACATGAAAAAAAAATAATGTACAGTGGATATAAAATGTCTACACACCCCTGTTAAAATGTCAGGTTTCTGTGCTGTAAAAAAAATGAGACGAAGATAAATCATTTCAGAACTTTTTCCACCTTTAATGTGACCTATAAACTGTACAATTCAATTGAAAAACAAACTGAAATCTTTTAGATAGAGGGAAGAAAAAATATAAAAATAAAATAATGTGGTTGCATAAGTGTGCACACCCTCTTATAACTGGGGATGTAGCTGTGTTCAGAATTAAGCAATCACATTCCAAATCATGTTAAATAGTAGTCAGCATACACCTGCCATCATTTAAAGTGCCTCTGATTAACCCCAAATAAAGTTCAGCTGCTCTAGTTGGTCTTTCCTGAAATTTTTTTAGTCGCATCCCACAGCAAAAGCCATGGTCCACAGAGAGCTTCCAAAGCATCAGAGGGATCTCATTGTTAAAAGGTATCAGTCAGGAGAAGGGTACAAAAGAATTGCCAAGGCATTAGATATACCATGGAACACAGTGAAGATAGTCATCATCAAGTGGAGAAAATATGGCACAACAGTGACATTACCAAGAACTGGAGCTCCCTCCAAAATTTATGAAAAGACGAGAAGAAAACTGGTCTGGGAGGCTACCAAGAGGCCTACAGCAACATTAAAGGAGCTTCAGGAATATCTGGCAAGTACTGGCTGTGTGGTACATGTGACAACAATCTCCCGTATTCTTCATATGTCTGGGCTATGGGGTAGAGTGGCAAGACTAAAGCCTTTTCTTACGAAGAAAAACATCCAAGCCAGGCTACATTTTGCAAAAACACATCTGAAGTCTCCCAAAAGCATGTGGGAAAAGGTGTTATGGTCTGATGAAACCAAGGTTGAACTTTTTGGCCATAATTCCAAAGATATGTTTGGCGC
Source organism: Pelodytes ibericus (assembly GCA_036172795.1). Taxonomy (NCBI): domain Eukaryota; kingdom Metazoa; phylum Chordata; class Amphibia; order Anura; family Pelodytidae; genus Pelodytes; species Pelodytes ibericus. Next base: position 117,967,720 of record CM069861.1, on the reverse strand, counting down.
AAAAACACTGCACATCACCAAAAGAACACCATACCCACAGTGAAGCATAATGGTGGCAGCATCATGCTTTGGGGATGTTTTTCTTCAGCTGGATCAACAAAGGAATGGCTTCACTACTAAATATTTTGTTTTCCTCCAATTCGGGAGCTGAGCGTGGAGTAGAACACAGTTTCAGGAGAGGTGAGGGGTAAAACTATTTCTCAACTAGAGCACCATATTCCATGGCTGGAACGACATTGATAAAGAGGAAAAAAAGGGAGAAATGTGCAAAGCGCTTTGAATGTAACGAAAAATACAGTGTGGAAAAAATCTGAAAAAAAGTGATAAAGTATAAAAACAAATAGAAACGAACCCGTATGTACTCCACACACAAAACAACTTTCACATGAAATAAAATGTGGAGAGAAAAATATCTCAATCTCGTAGGAAGGGGGACAAGCCACTTACAAATAGTGGAAAAATATAGCAGTTAGTCTTACAACTGCAATGGACTGCACCACTGCAAAAGAAAAGCACAGGTTTAAAAAAGGGAGAGACAGTGCTAGAATATACCCCAGAAAAAACAAGACATATATTATGAAAATGAAAAATATTTATTATACATCACAGAATAAAAATATGCATATATATAATGTAAAAAGTCCAGTACCACAGAAAAACAAATATTAATAGATGGTCACATGGACACAGGAATACAGTAAATACAATCTAATTATATATATATATATATATAAATGTACATAAAGAAGACCTCGATTATAAGACGAGGGGTAGTTTTCAGATTTTTTTTTCTGAAAAAAACCTCGTCTTATAATCGAGCAAATACGGTACTGCTTAATCCTCTGCTTGGGAAACATCAGCACCTTAAAGAAGTCCCACTCAAAAATGAGCCTTAGTGACAACACCCATGTTATTTAAAGCACCAGCAATTATAATCGATTTACATAATAATTGTAAATGTATTTAATAAAGTTATTTACAAACATCTTTGGTGATTTATGGCTTCAATTAAACATAATAAATTAATATAAAGCAATCATTTTAAAACAGGAAAGCCTAAAAAAACAGTTTAATAAAATATATTTTACTAGTCCGTTTAGAAGCAAAAGAAAATGTCAAATGAAACATTAATAATTTCAGTCCCATCTGAAAGAAGCTTATAAAGAATACAAAAAGGTTAATATTCACCAGAATTAAAAAAAGTAATTGTAAAAAGCAGAATTACAGTTAACCGGCAACTTTTTCAATAAATTATAATAATTGCTTTGTAGTGGTTACAAAGCTTTGCTAAATATTGATGACATTAATAAACAGAAACTGTGTTTAAGCAAACATTTTAAATGTTACTCAGTGAAATAAAAGAAATGTATTTATAGACTTGTTTGAAAGGGAAAAACTATGCACAGTTTTGCACATATGATAAAGATCGAGACCAGGAATGTTTAATCCACATTAATCCATTATCTTTCTATCTATCTATCTATCTATCTATCTATCTATCTATCGATCTATCTATCGATCTATTATATATCTATTTCTCTCTAATTCAGTATTTATACATCTGTGTATGTCTATGCCCTTTATATTCCAGGAGATAATTGTCATGGGAGCAGAGCTACAGCGACACCTAGTCTACCTGGTTATTAATTTAAGTGTCTTAATGTTCATTCAAGGTGTGATGTTAACTAACTCTGTTTTGTCCCATTGTAAGTTTGGACCAGGTCAATAAGAGGACCTGGTTTATTGTTTGGGTTAATGCATTTACCCCTATTAACCCTTTAAGGACCAGGGATTTTCCTGGGCCAAGGACCAGAGCGTTTTTCAATTTTTAATACGCGGTTTTTGAAACATAAATTTCCTCTCTCTCATTTAACGTACCCATACAAGTTATATGTTGTGTTTTAGAGGACAGTTAGAGCTTTCTTTTGATACCCTGTACATAAAAATGATTTACATTTTAGTATTAAAAAATACATATAAAAGAGGAAATTTTTGAGGAAAAAAAAGTTTTTCCCCATTATTTTCCCAATAATAAGCTACATAACTAGTGCAACACTAACCCACTTATCACCCCTAATTAACTAACTAATAAAAAAGAAAAATATTGGTTCCCAAACCCCCCATAACAAAAAAGACAGAAAAAAACTCTGAAGAGTGCGATGTCAGATCAGTAAAAATCATGCAACAGGCATGCAGGGGTTAAATTTTATTAAATATATTAAAATTACCTTTATTTATTCAAAAAAACTTTATAAATTGTAAAAATAAAAAAATCTGTTAAAAAAAAAAACTAAATGAGGGCCATAAAGTGGAAGGAAACTGATCACAGTTAAAAACTGTGATCAGCAATGAAAGGGTTAATTTTTATATATGTAATTAATTTCTTTTTACTTACAGGTCACTCTCTGTGCTTCACTATAAGAATGTGAAGCACAGGGAGTGAATTAGAGGCAAAGTCAGTGTGTGTACACACTGACTTTGCCATCTAATTTGCATGTTATCGCGGTGATGACTCAATCACCGCGATCACATGCCCGGAAATCGACCGATCGGGTCCAGGAGCTTTGCCTCGGGTACGAGGCTTAGTCCTGGACCCGTTGCAGACTAGCTGGCGGTGCCCACGGAGCGCACCGCCGGCTAGACTGCATGACGAGTTAACTCGTCATAAGGTCACTAACGCGGCGGCTCTTATGACGAGTTAACTCGTCTTAAGGTCGGTAAGGGGTTAAGCTGTGATTAGAGTCATGTGTAATTTTCTATTGTTTACCAAATTGTGTCATATTTGTTTTTGTGCTGACTACCCCCTTTTCGAGGTGTATAAAAGCTGTGTTTCTGCTCAATAAGCTCAGTTACTGTTTCATACCTACACGTGTGTCCTGATTCTTGATGATACTAGCGGTTAGGATTCCTGGTTTTCACCCAGGTGGGTTCAACTCCCGGTATGGGAACAACATATCCTTGGTGTAAATGGCTGAGTAGTCCTGAATTATTGGGAGTTCAGACTAAGGTAAGAGAGGTTTGATGCAGGTACCCAGCCAGGGTACCAGGGAGTCTGTCACAATAATCCTCTATATTGCTTGTTTCTCTTCTATAAAACTAGTGATAGCTTCAAAATGAAGCATGGCTGAATAATCATTTAAAAGGTGTTTCATCAGCAGAACAGCATCATTTATTAAAGGGTCTAGACAATATATGCCGAAGTTCATAAGAAATAAGAAACTGCATAAGAAATCGGCCCGAAGTTCAGAAAGATTTGGGGTACATCAGGGTCATATTCGAGCTACACAATAAGCCCCGATGTCACAGAGAATAGTCCATAATGGCAGAATACACACTGCAGACTGGAATACATGGAACTGAAAATAGCCTCTATCATCCCATTAGACTTCTATTGGATGATAGACATATTTCAGGACAAATTTGGCTATTATTGACAAAGTTGAATTTTAGGATTTTATTTTAAATCTAAAGAAATGATCTGCTTAATTTGACAGCTTTCTTTCTTAGCTATATGACTGCAATATTCTCTACAAGTTGATAAGACAACATAATTAGATCTAAACAGTTATATCATTGCTGTCCTTAAGGAGGGAACACAAAATAAACCACAAAAAATATTTTCTTGATATAAAAGGCCATTTATCCCTGCCTTATATATATTTTTAAATAGTACTTCTGCAAAGCACCATTCAAAAGATATCCTGCCGTTTTTGCCAAAAACACTCCGAAGCCTTTGGAGAAATCATATTATGATGCTGTTTTTTTTTATTTTATCATTTTAAGAATAAGATGCAATTGAGTATGGATAAACACAAGAAATGTGAGTTATTTATAGGAGCTTCTTTGACTTAAAGGAAAGAAACAGTAGTAAAACAAAATGTGTTCAATTATTGATATGGAAAATAAAAAAGCATTCCAAGGATGAAATTAGCTTTTAAAAGGAAAGTAGATAATTACTTTATTTGAATAATCCATCAAAATGTCTCCTGAACAGATAGTTCTGCCAGTGACAAGCTTTGTAGTTAATATACAGCTACACATTGCAATCATTATTTTAAAACTTTTACTTCTTTTTTGTTACATTGCTGATTCAAAAATGCTACAAGGACCTTAGGCACAGCTTGCTCCAAAATTCAGAATCAGGATGTTAGTAGTTTTAGCGTAAGACATTACAATACACAGAAAGAAAAACACTTACCGTATTTTTCGCCTCATAAGACGTACCTGACCATAAGATGCACCCAGTTTTTAGAGGAGAAAAACAAGAAAAAAAACCTCAATATGCCAGGATTTAGCCATTCAATATGCCAGGATTATGCCCCCCACTATGCCAGGATTTTGCCCCTCACTATGTTAGGCTTTAGCTACTCACTATGCCAGGCTTTTGCCCCTCACTATGCCAGGCTTTTGCCCCTCACTATGCCAGGATTTTGCCCCTCACTGTGCCAGGATTTTGCCCCTCACTATGCCAGACTTTAGCCACTCATTATGCCAGGCTTTTGCCCCTCACTATGCCAGGCTTTTGCCCCTCACTGTGCCAGGATTTTTCCCCTCACTATGCCAGGCTTTAGCCACTCATAATGCCAGGCTTTTGCCCCTCAGTATGCCAGTCTTTTGCCCCTCACTATGCCAGGATTTTCCCCCTCACAATGCCAGGCTTTTTCCCCTCACTATGCCAGGCTTTTGCCCCTCACTATGCCAGGCTTTTGCCCCTCACTATGCCAGGATTTTGCCCCTCACTGTGCCAGGATTTTGCCCCTCACTATGCCAGGCTTTAGCCACTCATTATGCCAGGCTTTTGCCCCTCACTATGCCAGGCTTTTGCCCCTCACTGTGCCAGGATTTTTCCCCTCACTATGCCAGGCTTTAGCCACTCATTATGCCAGTCTTTTGCCCCTCACTATGCCAGGCTTTTGACCCTCACTATGCCAGGATTTTCCCCCTCACAATGCCAGGATTTTGGCCCTTTATTATGCCAGGATTTGCCGGTTTGTGCCACCCTCCTCCCCCCTTCCCTAGCACTTACCTCCATGAAGCTCTCCGTTGTGTTCTCTCTGTTGCTTCCTCCGTGCAGTCTAACCTCCTGCACGGTCGCTTTTTTTTTTCTTCTTAACTTTATTGAAGTCGCGCAACGTCAATAAAGTTTAGAAGGGGGAAAAAAAGCGCCCGGAGCTTCCTTCCTCCGTGCAGGAGGTTAGACTGCACGGAGGAAACAACGGAGAGAACACAACGGAGAGAACATAACGGAGAGCAGCATGGTATGCACATACATTCGCTCCATAAGACGCACAGACATTTCCCCTCACTTTTGAGGAGGAAAAAAGTGCGTCTTATGAGGCGAAAAATATGGTAAATAGCATTCAAAGCAATCCTGATATAATAAATATATCACAAAATATAGATATGCAGTGGTCTGAAATAAATTGAACCCTTCCCAACCTAGAAGCACAAACCCAGGATAAATAATAAGTTATTACAAAAATAGGACAGGGCCTGATATTGTATAAAAGTACTTTTGAATTAACATTCCATATACAGAAGGTGTTGAATCCTACACATCCTACAAATGTGAAGCAAACCGTGAAAATAAATCCTGATACCAGCAGAACTAATCAGTAATAACTAAAATAATCAAACGGTAAGTCCAAGAATAATGAGATGGGCTGTGGCTGGACTAAGGAGCTGAACAGCAATTCCACTATGCACATATACCTGTGGTCGCTACCAGATTTCCTTCTTATCACCAAGCTAAAGAATCCTGATGCCGCACATATCATGTCCTTGATAAATAGACTGCACTGAATATTTGTCTGCTGGTGGCCTGAATTGCCCTGCAAGGTATTTTTGCCGTTCTAAATATCATCGATCCACCAATACTAACTTCTGGGTAGTCATTCTCTGAAAATATCGGCTTATAAGAAAGGTTTTTATGTTCACGCGTTTAGACAAAAAGGAATAGAGAAGTCATTACTTTAAATAATGGTTTTATAATATGGGTAGTGATCACTATGTATTTTTTATCCATTCACTAAAAGTGAGTTGCAGGGCAGTTAAGGTAAGATGAACATTTCTTTTGTATTTAAATATTTAATATACATTATGCAGGGGTGATTGATCTCTTCCAACAGGAAAATGTCACTAAGTTTGTCACTGCAACCCACCTGCAACTATGTTATATATGTTTTCAAGTGCAAATGCTATATAATGTGCAGACTAATGCATATACTGTACATATTGAAAATTGATCACTTAGCTCTGTTACAAAGTATTATGGTCATCAGAGGTAGAGTGTTCTAAGATGGTATGGTCTGAAAAGAGCTACAGTTCTTCTATGTATGTGAGGAATATCTAATTGAGATTCCCTGGTCTGAAGATTCTGACTTTGATGTTATTCTTGAGAGAGCATCTAATGGAAAAAGAAGAGGTCAGTGTGAAAATAACAAATTACTATCTGAGAGAAATGGAGTATACCTAGGGATCTACATCAGACCAGATCTCAATGAAAGGGTGCCCGGAAACAAAGTGGAAATAACTGTAAGCTACTGAAGGAAAAACTGGTGACTACGGAATTTCAACAGAGAAGAAAATATCTGGCTCATTACTCAGAAATAGCTAAATTGCTTTAATTAGTGCGTGAATCCATGGTCTATGTCCTACTCTCAATACAAAAAGAAAACAGAGTGGCAAACAAACAATGCTAAAACAAACAATTCTTTAGTGTGCACTTAAAAAAGTACAAGACTCAAGCTTCATTAGGAAAGCACATTGAAATTCATGAGGACCAGAATCACCAGTTATCTCCCCAATGATTTGGGTAAAGACACCAACGAATATAGGTGTCAATAGCAATCACCAGTTATATATACAAACTGTAGTAGACATTACATATATACAAATGGTAAAAAGAAAGCACAGACTAGGGGTCTGCATTTTTGAAGAAACAGCTCTCTCTTCATCATCAATGTGCAAACGCATCAATCAGTGATGTCTTGTCATGTAGCTGTAGAAGAAAGTAAATCAGGATCAAAGGCCAGCTGTTATAATAGAGCATCCTGACTTTACTAAATCACTTTGTGGTGTGACACAGGATATAAGGGTGCTAAATAATTAACCCATATCAGTTGGGTATCATAATTTGTTGATGTTAATTGAACATTAATTGTGTTTTTAGTATATGTCTCCTTAACATTGTTACACTGGTATAATTTCCCTTTAAATAAACTGAAAAAGGATTGCCATTTAAAAAAAACAACAACACATTTTTATGGCATATTAGACAACAATGACTCAGAAGCTTGGCCGGTAAATGTCTAATGTAAATGATTAGCATCGTAGGATACCATCTCTTTAGTGGCTGAAAGCTGTAAAGAAAATGCACATTCATGTGAAATGCATTAGTTTACATTTCAGAAAATGCAGAATCCACAGCTGGAACACCCAGCTGGTGGTAGATGGCAATTGAACATAATTTGTAATCGAAAGCACTGCAGTACAAAACAATCCCCCAAAATGAATACATCCATAATCACATTTATGAACAGTAAACAAAAAAAAAAGACTAATGGAACCCAGTTGTCAGACTGGATTAACGTATGTATTTGGCACTTTTTGTATTACTCTAGTTCCATATCTGACAATTAATTAAAGATGATGTATTTTATTTTGTTTAAAGTAGACTTGTCACTTGAAAACCTCTTTGCCTAGATCAGTAAATTAATATTACCAGCAAATTAACATTTCTTTTCTTCTAACCAAGTGACACATGTACAAATGTATCTATAATTATCATGTGAAGATATGACTGCTTTCACTCAATCAGAATCTGAGAGAACTTTTTTAGAAATCTGCTCAATATCACAGCAAAAGGGATGCATATACAAAGGGGAAAATACATAATACGCAAATGCAGTAATAAACAGTGCAGTTTATTATCTATTGCTGGTCCTTTACCTTGCAAGTCAATTCCACTTAAAATAAAAATGCAGAAAGTACGAACATAGTACATAATAGTAGTGTGCTCAACTTCCATATAACTCCCTCTTTCTTAATCATTAAATGTATCTCAGTATTTGCCTCTTACTTGCATCCAACAACAATTTACCAGACATGATTTAATTGGTCTATATTAAATAGTCCCATTATCTTTCTTTTTGTGTAAATATGTTGTTTTAAAAAATAATAATATTCTGGATTGGGAGGGACCAAGGGAACGGTTACATGAAAAAAAACAGTTATAAGATTACAGATACAAATCTTACAATTATTTCAGTTTAAACACACATAGTATACATATGGTAGATTGTCTAGTCCTCATTGCTGGGCAACAACTTTTAATAAACGTCCAATGCTTTTACTTACTTAATAAAATAATCTAAATAAAAACAAAATAAAATAAAAATTTGAGAGCAGGGTAAGAAAAAGTAAAAGAAGAAGGGAAAGAAATGGGCAAAGGGCACTGTGGACACTTAGGATGGAATCTCTCATATTAAGGCATAAGTAAATACACTTTCTCATTTTGAGATTGGAGCACGGTTCATTGTCTGGGAGAGAAATCAGAATTGTTTCTAATTGGTATCAGTGGTGAAGGGTACAATGTGAACTCAGATTTTGTGTGCAATGAATGCAAAGTCTGTATAGATGAAATGAATGGGTGGTCTCAGGCAATATGTCTTGAGTGGCATTGTGGACAATAGCCGATGTAAAGGCATAATGATTAGTTGTGATTATATATCTATATTTATGTGTTGGATGGTGTGACAACTCTGTTGCCCTTTAGAGGTGGCATGTGTTTTAATAGATGCAAGGGCTAGATAATCCTGTGCCGCCTCTGACTTTTGGATGAATCAAAGACTCATTCTTTTTCATGGTGGTACACCTTAGGTTTCACCTGTGTCTCACCTCCCCTAAATTGTAAGCTTGTGATCACGATTCTCCATATTTTCTATATATAACTATGTCTCTGGTTAACTTATTGAGCTACTAACATTCTTTAACTTCCTTTAATTTGTATTCCAAATATTACAGCCAGAACACAGAAAGTAAGCCACTTTCATCAAATAGAAGAATTGATTGCACTTCAGAAGGTAGTTGAACATATATGGAATATCTGGAGTTTGATGATTCTACTACAGTATTATTCAGGTATTTTATGTACCCAGTTCCAATATTTCTAGTTGTATGAAATTATAGTAAATGGTTGATTTTGGATAATATAGCTGATTCATTTCATATAATATATGTTAGTATTTCAAATAATGTATCACAATTCAGACTGACCCCTGATTCACTGGTAATAACTTAACTCATATTTGCATTAATTATGCTAACGCGATTACAAATGGAAAGTGTTCAGTGCTGGTTATTTTATTTTTTTTTATTTTTTTGTGTGCCTATAAAGCATTTTGATCACGAAAGAAAAGTATGCCTTTTTTTACATTCATTGAAAAAATAATCTATTGTCCATTATTGCTTTGAAGTGAGACTCATGGAGGCATATTTTTTTTATCATGGAAAAAAACAAGCTGAAAATTGTAGACACAGCTGAGAAACAATTCAGAAATAAGAAATTCCTCTCTAACTTTTTTCTATTCCGTCTAACCAAGACAAGAAAGAAGTCACTTTAGACCTTTCATTGTTCACTTATTATAGTCTCATAAGATGTGGATACCCAGAGGTACCAGGTAATGTTCGCTCATATCAAAGCCATTATATTAAATTTTATCTAAATCATCAGCTATTTTTGCAATTGTTACAGAACCACATGCCTTCTAGCTACATCAGTGGGTGATAGTGTTCTATAGTACTGTAGTGTTACGTGCTTTTAAGAGAATGTTTTTTAAAGTTACCTTATATCAGTATCAGCCTAGAGCATGTTATTTTCCATCCTTGTAAATTTCAATTGCCTACATTTGTTTTTGAGCCTGAATCTGCACTATGTTTATTGTGACCTTTATGCTCTAGTAAAAGTTTCCTTTCTAACTATGGCTGTCACCCAGACAGTTCTGACAGGCAGGCCGGTAAAAAAGTGGCTTGAGGCCAATGTTATATATTTTTGTTTTTGAAGAAGAAAAGATGGCATCCCTATTTTGTAAACCATGCAGTTACTGTTACGTTATGGCCCAGGGGCTATTCATTAAAACTAAAAGTGAACTGCAAAGAGCATATAAACTCTGTGTTACCCCTATTATCGCTATAGTGTTTAAATTGCTTGGAATTTAGCAGGACTGACCTTGCAAGTATCTTTAGCATCAATGGTATATCGACAGACAGGTTTCTATATTTATATTTTATAAATAATTCAGAATATAACAAAAATAGGGATTTGGAAGCAATAACTTTTTTTCTTTAAAATATTTTATTGAATCCATAATAATAAAAACTAAGGTAAATAAAATATATCCTTGCAACATAAGTAAACAGAGTCACATACCCTCCTGTTCATTATAGGTTTATTTTTCATTCTTGTGTTAATGCAACAGCAAAAGCATATTCTCCTCCAATCTTCCCCATAATTATTTATCAGTGCTTATATCTCTAGACCAAAACGTCTGATAATCATAAAAATGACAGGTAATCACAGGTCAGTTATAGATCTAGGGTTAAAATTAGAGAGAGTACAGAAATGGAGGAGGAGGGGGAGAGAAAACAGAGATGGGGAGGAGGGGGAGAGAGAACAAATATGGAGAGGAGTGGAAGAAAGAACAGATATGGGGAGGAGGGGGAGAGAGAACAGATTTGGGGAGGAGGGGGAGAGAGAACAGATATGGGGAATGAGGGGGATGAGAACAGATATGGGAAGGGGGAGAGATAAATATGTATGGGGAGGGCGTAGGAGAGGTTATGAGATATGGAGAGGGGAAGGAGAAGCAAAGAGATATAGGGAGAGAGGATAACAGATATGGGGAGAGAAAACATATGGCAAGGGAAAGAGATAACAACAGGTTTGGGGAGGAGGAGAGAGAGATCTGATATGGGGATCGGAAAAGGAGAGACATACATGGGAATGGAGAGAGACAGACATGGCAAGGAAGAGGAAAGAGACAAACATGGGAAGGGAGAGAGACATACATGGAGTGAGAGGAAAGAGACAGGCATGTGGAGGGAGAGGAGACAGACAGACATGAGCGTAGAGAGAAGGGGGCGCCACGGGGGTGGCCCACACATGGCACATGTACACGTAAGGCCAGCCCTGCTCCTCTTTATGCACTGACCTTCCATTTTTTGTTTTGCTTAGGATGTCTTTTATTTTGTGTATATTGCTGAATTGATTTTAATTGTCTAAGAACTTTGAATTAAACACCACATTTTTTAATGGATTATTTTGTACTCTCTCTGGAATACATTTCCACACACAACAGTGTATAAATGAGTGCCAATGCAAGATTACCTAGGTCATGTCATGAGTAACATAACTTTACAGCCCCTATCACACACCTCTCTCTCGCTTAGTGTTATATAAAAGAAATTCTACAAAAGTATTGTATTAATATAAATCATGGAAAATAACAGGTTTAGTTGTACAGTGGGTACACTTTTGATTGCACTGTGCTTTGAAATGAAGACATTTTCTCAGGTAAACTAGCATGCACGGATGCTTTTCCTCTTTTAATCTATTTTTTCATAATTCTGGTTTACAGGAAAGGGTTACTCACAGAAGCAGTTCATCGCAGAGTGATTTTTTTTAGCAACATTGCACTATTTTGGATTTTGATGTAATAGTAACCTTGTAGGCTGATTTATCAATGTCAAATTTTGTTTTGCCTTTTTAATGATTTATTGCATGAATACATTATTGAACTGTATGCATATGACAAGAAATACCTCAGCCAATACAAAAACATATGTTAGAAACCTAGAAAAATGCTTAAAGAGACACTACCACTTACATAAGATATAACTTGATAACCTTGTCATTTAAAACAAACACATACCGTATTTGCTTGAATATAAGACAACCCTGATTATAAGACGACCCCCTAAACTTTGGATATTCCTTTAGGAAAAAAACTAAAAGCCTGAATAAAAGACTACACGGTAGGAAAAAGTTTAACTTGTATATATTCACATGTAAATTGCTTTTTCATATTTTATGACAATTATGAAATACAAAAATGCATTTCTTGTTTTTTTTCCTTTTATGTGTCAATGCTGCCCCTGCCCCCAGACTTGCCCAATGATCCCTCTTCTCCCCAGACTTGCCCAAATCTCCCCCCCCCCAGACTTCCCCAATGCTGCCTCTACATCCCTCCCTCCCCCAGACTTTCCCAATGCTGGCTCTACCCCCTCGCTCCCCCAACGCTAGCTCTCTTCTTCACACCAATGCTGCCTCTCTCCTCCCCCCTCCCCCAACTCTGCCTCTCTCCTCTCCCCCTTCCGTCCCCCAATGCTGCATCTCTCCTCTCCCCCTCCCTCCCCCCAAAGCGGCCTCTCTCCTCTCCCCCTCCCTTTCCCCCCAAAGCTGCCTCTCTCCTCTCTCCCCCTCCCCCAAAGCTGCCTCTCATCTCTCCCCCCCCCTCCCTGCCCGTATGTGCAGACATGCCCCAATCTCCCGCCACTGATAGCGGCCCTGTGTACATGTTGAAGTTTTCTCTTTTACTTTTTTGTATCAATAATGATTTACCTTGTATGTTCTCTTTGCAACCTAAATAAATAATGTATGTATTTTTTACATTTTTTTATATCTACTGTTAAATGTGTAATCCTATGTAATTCCATTCTGGACTGGGTCCCCAGAACATACTTGAAAACAAAATGGAATAAAGGGTGTAGGCAGCACACAGAAGATTTGGGGTGCTCGAGCCAGGGGCTCCACCAGTCCTCCGCAATATTGACATAGAGAAATCAGGCGGCTCAGCACAGTTCAAGTGAATGGAAGTTTATTCCATGCAGGTGGCAATGTTTTGGCCCACTGGGTCTTTCTCAAGCCATAGCAAACAACTCAATAAAGTGCATATTTATATCATTCAACAATCAAATGGGCATGCATCAATCAAGGTAAAATCAGAAAATTTAAAGTGACAATGTGCTGCATACAAAATAGCAAAGTGTTTTATACATTATGTAGCCCTGTAGCATGTATAAAAGATATAAACAAACATATGGATTATATTAAACAATAATATTAGGGGGATAGCAATCCCAAAAACTTGTTGCACAATTGTCAATGTGTTCAAATTTGATCAAATAAAGTTATTGCAGTAAATAAGATTTACATTCTTTTTTTTAATTTGAGACAGTGCATCACAATACATAGAAAACATATTAATTAATAATGTTAAGCATGTTCATTCCCAATTCATGACCAATTCTTTCAATTTTGTTGTTTTCTGCAATGTGATTTTAGCAAATATGAAATAGGCAAATATAGAGCTAATGAGGTTAATTACAACACATCTAGAGAAATGTATTGAGGAGAAATAATAAGAACACTAATTACTCATGAAATTATACTTTACTTTTGCAAACCTCTGCTAAAAAATGATTTGTAAAGTTTTGTAGATTTTGAAATGCTGTTACAGTTCAAGTGGAAGCTATGAAGGCGGGTGGGGACCCTAAAATAATAATGAGAGGGGATCTAGTGTCCCCCGTTCCCCATCCATGAGCAGCGGGTGGGGACCACAAATAAAGTGACTAGGGGTGCCCAGCCCCTAGTCACTTCCCCCCCAATAAAAAAAATGCCTACCTACCCCCCCTCACCCTAATAATAGTGAGGGGGGTGGGCAATAAACTAACCTGTAAAAAAAAAAAATTTCATACTTACCATTTGATGTCTTCTTTTTTCTTTCTTCAGCCCCCCCCAAAAAAAAACCATAATACGTGCCGCAAAAAAAACTGAGTGCAAAAAAAAAAAAAATCCACGAGTGAAAAATAATCCATCTTCTTTTTTCTTTCTTCAGCCCCTCAAAAGGCCAAATAAAAAACCATAATACACTCCGCAACTGTTAAAAAAAAAAATGAGCGCAAAAAAATTATCCACTGGGTAAAAAATAATCCATCTTTGCCCATGGAGGGCCCCATGCAGACTGAGCTCTGCAGGGTGGGGGAAGGCTTATAAATTGGCCTGCAATTAAGCCAACCAAAGTGCTCTGACAGGTAAATAAGAGACTGACGGGTAAGTCTCTCCATTTACCTGTCACAGCACTCTGAATGGTTTGTTTGAAATCCAACCAATCAGAGTGCTCTGTGTCATTTTACACAGTGTGGGAAAGTTCTTTGGAATTTTCCCACTCTGTTTAAAATGGCTAGCACTCTGATTGGTTGGTTTAAACCTGGCCTGGTCAGGACTGGTGCGGGAGACTGATTGGGAACCCCGGGTGCTATAGGCTCACTTTTTTGTCCGTCCGCCTTAGCTGTTTTCGTGCTTGGAAGAGTTAAAAGTGCTACCCTGCAGGGTACTCTTTGCCTACAGCCATACTGGTCTGAGAGCTCCCGATCCCGTCCGTCCTCAGAAGCTAAGCAGAGCAAGTCCTTGTCAGTACCAGTGAGGGAGACTGATTGGGAACCCCGGGTGCTGTAGGCTCACTTTTTTGTCTGGCCGCCTTAGCTGTTTTCGGGCTTGGACGAGTTAAGTGTGCTATCAAGCACGGTCAGTACCGGTTCGGGAGACTGAGTGGGATCCCCGGGTGCTGTAGGCTCACTTTTTTGTCTGGCTTGGACGAGTTAAGAGTGCTATAATGTGGCACTGATAGACACCTTTGAAAGCTAGACTGTTTTTAATTAAATACCTTTCATGCAAACCAGCAGTGGAAAATATGTTTTGTTTCTAACTAGGTTGAATTGGTTATTTATCTTTGCCTCTTTTGTTCATTTAACTTCACTTCTCCTTCATTTCCCTTCTCCTTCCTTCTCTCCTCTCCCTTTCCCCTCTTAACTCCTCTTCTCCCTTTCCTTCCTTCTCCTATCCTTCTTGTTTCCTCGGGAGACAGTTTCATTGTCACTTTTAGTATAAATTTTTGTACATTGGGCTAATAAATAGCTTTCATTTAGTTATTATTCTGTCAAGCATCTAACCCATCTATCCCACATAAAATATTTATTATTGTTGGGACTGTGCTGGGATGAGATTCCTTTTTCCAGTTTCAGCTGGTGGACCATTTGTTGTCGAATAGTTTCCCACGTTAGGAGGACTTCCAATCTCTTGCAATTGACAATTTACAGTTAGGATATGATGCATGATGTAGCTCTCTTCTTTTGAGATCCGAGGGAGTTTTTGATGAAGGAGAGCACTTTCTGGTAATAAATTCAAGTCAATCCCAAGGGAGTGCTTTAATTTGTTAAATACCTCTTTCCATGTTATCTATATTAGTGGGCATTCCCACCATATGTGTATGTAATCTCCTATATCGGACCCACAACGCCAGCATAAGTTAGATATCGCCTTATACATTTTGGTTAAATTAGTCGGGACAAAATACCACCTTTTAAACAGTTTATAGGTACATTCTATGATATTTAGGCAATATATAGCTTGGTTTATATTCTCTAGTGTCCCTTTCATTCATCATATGGGATCTCTATTTGGAGGTCTTGCTCCCATTTTCTTATGGCTTATTTTCCTAGACATATCCTTCTTCCTCGTTCTTCCTTCCTGTTCCTCTCCCCTCCCCCCCATTCTCGCTCTCTACGTTGGCCCATACACCCTTACATGTGTAAACACTTGTTATTAAAGAAAGGAAAGAAAAAAAAATATCATAAATGGCTAAATCCTTTATTTTACAAGTGACAGTGACAGGAAGAGAGTGACAGTATCAGTGTCATAATTAACAATACACTTTCTTGAGTAAGTTTCATGTTAAAGAATAATAAAACAAACAAAAAAAAATGAAAAATAGATAAAAATATCTTAAATGGCTAAATCCATTATTTTATAAGTGAACACATATCAGTGTCATAAATAACAATACATTTTCTTGAGTAAATTTCATGTTAAAGAACAATAAAACAAACAAACAAAAAAAATAGATAAAAATATCTTAAATGGCTAAATCCGTCACTTTAGAAGTGAACATATATCAGTGTCATAAATAACATAAGTTTCATGTTCATGTTTTCATAAGTGATGATACATTTCCTTGAGTGTTGCACGTGTAAAAAACGGGGGAGAGGAAAACTTTTTTTTTCTTTCCCTTTTTGTGTTAATAGTGAGATTAAATTTTCATGGGTGATAATACATTTCCTTCAATGTTACACACAAAAAAAACAAGTTCTCCTTTTTTTCTTTTCTGTTAATAGTGAGACTATATTTTCATGGATAGTGATACATTTCCTTGAGTTATTCTCGTGAAAAAGAGAAGTGAAAAAGTTTCTTATCTTGATAGTGAGATTATATTACCATGAATAATTATTTTGGTGGTGAGCAGATATCATTATCCTGAGTGGTAGTACATATTCCTTACGTGAGTCTCGTGTTAGTAAAAAGGAGGAAAGGATAAAGACAAAGTAAAAAGCGGAAAATGAAATAAGAATATATAATCAGATCTATCTCAACAAGCTAGTTGGTATTAATCCTATTATAGATTAGATATTTTGCATTTATCTTAATATATAAGTATATCCTTCCAATCCTTATACCACCTATTGCAAATGGTTTTGGTGCTACTTATATTAAGAGGGTCAAAAAAAAAAAAAGCACAAAAACAAAGGGATTGGGGAAGGGAAGAGGGGAGCGTAAATAAGTCCTAATAATTAAATAGTAGAAGTTCTTAGGGTTATTCCATTGTCTTTAAGCCAGGATTTTAAAAGTTCTGTTTTTCCAAAAGGATGGGTTTCTGAATCAAATATGACCAGAATTTTACTGAGGTATTTAATGTTATTGGAGCGAAGAATTGTAGTAGATTCTGTGAAAAATCTTCTTTGAAATCTTGTGTGATATGATAAGTCCGGAAAAATAATTATCTTGTCATAAGGTTCTTCTTTTGATTTTTCCCTTTTTGCTCTCAGGACGAATTCCTTGATTCTGTATGAATAACATCATACGATAACATCTCTTGGGAGTTGTGGCACGTTTGTCGGTCTGTACGTTCTATGACATCTTTCCAAAATGTGTGAGTATGTTGCTTTCTCTATCCCCAGCTTTTAAAAGTAATCTGCCACGTATTCTTCCAGTTTGTCATTGGTGATAGATTCTGGGATATTCCTTAGCCTGATGTTATTACGCCGTGATCTATCTTCCAAGTCTGAGATTTTCTGTTCCAGAATCTGGTTCTTATGCGCAAGTGCTTGAATTTTTTCCTGGTTCTGCTGCGATTGAACTTCTATTGCCTACATTTTTTCCTCGTTGGTTGTTATTCTCTGAATTAGAGATAGCATGTTTTCTCTAATCGTTCCAATATTGTTTTCTATTTCGCTTTTTATGCGTTCAAATTGAGTGTCAAGGCATTTAAGCAATTATTCGTGTGATATTGTTTGATGTTCTTGTGTTGTGACTGTCTCTACAGCATCTAGATTAACATCTGTTACAGAACTATCTTCTCCTGGATATCTACAGTTACTGTTGTTACATTTGAACACTTTGTTTCACAAGAACAGACTTGTATATCAGAACTCTGGCACATCGTTTGTGAGATCGGAGCGCAATGCATACATCTTGTGCGCTCAGACCTGAGCTATCTGTTGAATGGTCACATGACCTATTTTCATCTTAAAATGTCAAACGTATATGTTTTTATGTTATTTCGTTTTATGGGTGTAAAATGCAGTAGTTCCATGTGCTTGGAGATAATTAGGTTATTGTAACCATTAAAGCCAATTATCTCTAAGCTAGGCCGGGACCTTTTCATATGTTGCACTGTGTGTCCATTGGATAGAATATGTGATTGTCCTGTGTACCTTCAGGGGGGAGGGGGCTGTCCCTTGGTCTGTAAGGCTGTATAAATTTTCCCACCGGGAGCCATTAAAGGTGTGTTCGTGTTACACTCAAATCGCAGCCTCGACTCGTTTGGTAGGGAAGAGTATCCTAGCGGTGCCATAGCTAGTGGGATGTTACCACACTTGCAGGTTTTTGCCAATTGAAACAGTGTTCGTCTCTCTGGATTCGGGAACCAGGGTATCCAAAGCGGTCCAACTTCCAGCAAGCATGGGACAACCGTAACAACATCTTTTAGACTTGGGCAATTACTGGTTTCACCCAGATTGGGTTTTTCTGTATCTTGTTTCCCAGATTGAGGGGGGAAGAAGGAGAGACATTTCTCTATTTTATCCAGTTTTTTTTTCTTTCTTAGTGATTTGTTTGTTTTCTTGATGTCTTTCTGAAGCCATATTGACCTCTGGATGAAACACTTTTTTAATACTGGAGTGATTATTCAACTTATTAATTATCTTCTATATCGCATATCTTAAGTGAGGAGACTATTTTAGCTCCACTTCCCTCAGAGAGGGGATTGTTTAACGAGGGGAGTATTTCCCATATATATTGAGTTTAAGAAAGGATAGAGTTAGTTTTCCTTCACCCCTTTCTTCTCTCTATCCAGCTTGTCTGGCAGAGGCGTCGCTAGGGGGGGGCTACTGGGGCTGAAGCCCCGGATCTCCCCTCCATAGCCCCGAATGGAGACCCTGACCACGCCCCCTCGCGCTCGGCTCCGCCCCCTAACGTTCGATCCCGCCTCCTGCATGCTGTATGCTGAACAGCAGCAGACTCCATCCCCTCACGATAGGCTCCGCCCCTCATGTTTAGCTCCGCCCCCTCAAGTTTTGCAGGTGAGTGTTTGGCAGAGTGTGAGTGGCAGAGTTATTAGTGTGCAGGCAGAGGCGGCTCTAGACTTTGTGAGGCCTTAGGCGAAAGTCGAATATGAGGCCCTCACGGACACACATTATTTAATAAAATATATGCAAGTGATAATAAAAATGAACTGTAGAAATAGCATATTTCAAGATCAGACTCAAATCCCAGCTTCTAGAAATTAACAGCTCCTAGAATTTTATTTGTCTCATAATTATTCTACAAACATCTATAAACATTTGGTATAGATAAAATTGTGTGCGGCTGACATTGTTATTGCTGTGTCCTAAATGTGAACACTAACACATATCACACAGTCATTCATAGACACACTCAGTGAGCACACACTGACTCACAGACACACTCAGTCAGCACACAATCACACTCAGCCAGCACACACTGACTCACAGACACACTCAGAAAGCACACAATCACACACTAACAGAAACACTCAGCCAGAAGGAAAGGTGCTCAATGTTGAAAGTGGTCTCACAGACCACGTTGTGCTAGAAGATTGGCACTTTGTTCTTCCTCACAGCACCGGATGCACTGTGATTTAGCCATTCAATATGCCAGGATTTTGCCTCTCACTATGCCAGGATTTTGCCCCTCATTATGCCAGAATTTTGCCCCTCACAATGCCAGAATTTTGCCTCTCAATATGCCAGGATTTTGCCACTGTATGCCAGGATATTGCCCCTCACTATGCCAGGATTTTGCCCCTCACTATGCCCGGATTTTGCCACTCTGTGCCAGGATTTTGCCCCTCACAATGCCAGAATTTTGCCCCTCACAAAGCCAGAATTTTGCCTCTCACTATGCCAGAATTTTGCCTCTCAATATGCCAGGATATTGCCCCTCACAATGCCAGGATTTAGCCTCTCACTATGCCAGGATTTTGCCCCTCATTATGCCAGAATTTTGCCCCTGACTATGCCAGAATTTTGCCTCTCACTATGCCAGGATTTTGCCCCTCACTATGCCAGAATTTTGCCCCTCACAATGCCAGAATTTTGCCCCTCAGAATGCCAGAATTTTGCCACTGTATGCCAGGATATTGCCCCTCACAATGCCAGGATTTAGCCTCTTACTATGCCAGGATTTTGCCCCTCACCTCATTATGCCAGGATTTTGCCCCTCACCTCATTATGCCAGGATTTTGCCCCACACTGTGCCAATATGTAGCCACTCATTGTGCCAGGCTTTGCTCGTTTGGGCCACCCTCCTCCCCTCCCTAGTACTTACCTCCATGCTGCTCTCTGTTGTTTCCTCCGTGCATCTTCTCTCCTGCACGGAGGAAGGAAGTTCCGTTCGCGTTTTTTTTTTTTTAAACTTTATTGCGCGGGTTCAATAAAGTTTAAAAAAAAAAAAAAAACGCGATCGGAACTTCCTTCCTCCGTGCAGGAGAGAAGATGCACGGAGGAAACGTCCCAGGTTAGTGTAACAGGGAGCTTAACGGCAGCGTTAAGCTCCCTGTTACATCAAAGGCAATAAGGTGAGTTAGGCAGCCGCGAGGCCCCCGTGAGTGCGAGGCCTGAGGCGGCTGCCTAACTCGCCTAATTAGAGAGCCGCCTCTGTGTGCAGGTGTATGTATGTGAGGTAAGTGGCAGAGTGTAAGTGGGTGTGAGTGGCAGAGTTATGAGTCTGCATGTGTATGTAAGTAGCAGACTGTGAGTGGCAGAGTTATTAGTGTGCATGTGTATGTATGTGAGTGGCAGAATGTAATTTGCAGAGTATAAGTGGGTGTGAGTGGCAGAGTTATGAGTGTGCATGTGTATGTATATGAGTGGCAGAGTGTAAATGGGTGTGAGTGGCAGAGTTATGAGTGTGCATGTGTATGTATGTGAGTGGCAGAATGTAATTTGCAGAGTGTAAGTGGGTGTGAGTGGCAGAGTTATGAGTGTGCATGTGTATGTATATGAGTGGCAGAGTGTGAGTGGCAGAGTGTAAATAAGTGTATGTGTGTGAGTGTGGCAGAGTGTGATTGGAAGAGAGTGTGTGTGAGTGTAAGCATGAGTGGAAGAGTTATGAGTGTGTATGTATGTGAGTGGCAGAATGTAAGTGTGTGTAAGTGGCAGAGTGTGATTGTATGAGTGAGTGTGCAGAGTGTGAGTTATGAGTGTGCGTGTATGTGTGTGGCAGAGTGTAAGTGTGGGTGAGTGGCAGAGTTTTGGAGTGTATAAGTGTGAACAGCAGAGATATGAGTGCGTGTGTGTGAGTGTAAGCGTGAGCAGCAGAGTTATGAGTGTGTGTGAGTGGCAGAGTGTAAGTGTTCGAGAGTGAAAGCATAAGTGGCAGAGTTAGGAGTGTGTGTCAGTGGCAGTGAGATTACTAGGAGAAAATGTGATTAATTACTATTAATCATATTGAATGTGATAATCAAGTGTGAAACAGTGCTCATACCATTTTTATTTTCACACCTGATTATCACATTCAATATGAATAATAGTGATTCATCTTTATATATAGTCTTTATGTTGATGGCAATGAGTCCATACACATGGCATTAAACATCACATGGACCTCGTTATACTATTAAACCCATACATTATGAGTGTATGAGCTGCTCATTATATTATAGGCTTTAATCATGAAAGAGAGAATTGCAGGGAAGTGAGATGGGAATTTCAAAATTAAGGCTAAAGTAGCAGAGCTGGAAAAAGTCTCGCATTCAGTTGAATTCCCATCTCAATTCCCTGCACTTCTCTCTTTTATTAGGTTGGTAGAAGGAGCATACCTTCATACCTCAGCCTATTCTCCCCAAGTTTTTTACCCCTTTTTATTAAAAAATGAAAAATATTTGTGATGTGAGTGTGAGAGTTGCAGGTTTACACACGAGTCTGCGTGGCAGAATGTCTGTGTGGGAAAGGCCATCTGTGTGTATAAGGGTGTCTGTGTGTAAGGTTGTCTGGATGTGTGTGTGAGTGTAAGGTTGTCTATGTAAGGGTATCTATGTGGGGGGGGGTCAGTGTTGAGTCATTTTTATATGCTCAGTTATTTTTAAATCATGGGAATTTGCTCACATACAAGTGTGTGTGTGTGTGATGTAAGTTGGTGTGTGTAAGTGGGATTGTGTGTCTCTGTGTGTAAGGGTGTGTGTATGTATGGGTGACTGTGCATGTGTGACTGTGCAAGTGTGAATGTGTGTGTATGTGTGGCTGCATGTGTATGTGTGTGTATTTGTGGCTGTGTATTTTTGTGTATAAGTGTAACTTTGAGTAATGTGAGTTTTTTGTGTGCTGCGAGTCTTATTGTCAGTCACACACACGCATATAGTCAGTAACAGACAGACACAAACACACTCATACAGTCACAGACAGACACACACACAGTCAGTCACAGACACACACATATACATTCTGTCACAGTCATACATACAGTCACACACACATACAGTGGGTCACATAAACACACAGTCACACACACACATGCAGTCAGTCATACACACAAACACACACTCTGTCACATACACTTACGCACAAGTCAGCAATTTTGTTGTTGTTTATGATTAAAAAAAAATGCATCTATCAATATGTCCCCCTCTTGGCTGCTATACCTCATTCTAGCCTGGTCTGTGCCCTGCTGTTGTTTCTAGCCCTGCTGAGCACACTCAGCGCTCGGACACTATAGTACGGTGCATGTGGGGATGGAGCAGGAAGACTGTGCAGCCAGTGCACACACTGCTCCCCCGTGCTCCGCTGGATAAATAAAATGATCCCAGCGGCGAGGGCACCATGCAGGGACAACAATAACTGGGCGCCAGGTATAATTTCCTGGTGCCTGGGATTTGTTGAGCCCCGATATATACCCATATATACCTATTGTTCATTGGCGTCAATTATATCAGTCTGTATGCTGCCTAACCATGTGATTTTATTTACTCTACTTCTATAAAATCTATCATGGGCTCCAGCCCCGGATGTTTTGGAGACCTAGCAACGCCCCTGTTGTCTGGGCTCAGTGTATGGACTCCTCTCTGTATTTTCACAGTAATCAGTCAGGGAGCAATGTCAGCTGGTAACTGTTATGTTGATCAAAATTATAGGTAGCCCTTTATTCTGGCTACTATTGAGCTAAGTCCAGTGTCATACTGCCAGTTTTCACCTTTAACACATCATAGACAAACTTCAGAATAGCTCCCCATTTTATCATATGTCTCAAGAGTCCTCAAAAATATTTTAGATATTAATTAACCTTTTTGAGTGTATATACACTCTCCCACTTAACTGTTACACATTAAGGTTCACATTTCAGTATATATCGGCTTATTCAGAGCAGAAAAAACACAAACAGGTATTTTAGGCCTCCATTCCTTTTCTTATTTCCTATTACTTATCTGGCCTCTGGCGTCTTCCTTCTTTACTGAGTCTCTTCCTCTCTCTCCTCACTCCCCTCCTGGGTATTTGTCTCATGGAGGTCCTCTGTACCCATCTCTGTTGGCTCCCCCATCCCTTCTGCCATTTAGAGCAAGCGGAGGTGATTGAGGGGAAGGATGGGTCTACCCTCCGTTCCCTGTTCTCTGTATCACCGTTTGTATCTTCTTCGATCTGGCTTTCGGGCTCCATGCGCCTCTCCGTCTCGTAGCCCCGTCAATTCGCGTGCGTGACCCTGTGTCACGTCATCGCTCCTCCCCCCTCAATCAATCCTCCTAATTGTTGTTACTTCTCAAAATGATCTTTTTTTTTTTTTTTTTATTTAATATGCAACATATGATAAAAAAAATTATTCACTTTTATTAATATTATTTTAATCACACTTTTGGGTTAACATATACACCACTAAAATTCTACTTTCTATGTTTCTGCTTGTTTGGTTTCAACAAAATGTCCATAAGCTTCTAAATCTGAATTTCACAACCACGTAGAGCCAAATTTCAACTGCTCAATAGCATAAGTAAGGGATGAAATTTGAAAATGTCTACTCTTTAAAACTAATTATCCAACCATATACTATTGAAGTGAGGCCATTTTCGTCCATTGATGCATTCATTTCACCATTCAATTCGTATGAATGAACATTTCACCTATGTTCATTCAATACATAGTATAAGGTTGGGGAATTCGGATGTGTAATGGTCCGTCTACCGGACGTAGTAGACCCTCTGTCCGTTGTGTGAAATCACCTCCTTAGCCCCCACTTACAGCTCAGCATTCACCCAGCAAGCCTTTCCTTGACTCTTGCTCTTTGTACCCAAATAGACAGGACATCTAGCAGTTAGGTACAGCAAGAAGAACAACTCCTTTATTTGTCAAACAACACAGACTTATAAAAATACATACACATGACATCACAGACATAAGTATACAATGGGGGGGGGGGGGGGGTGGAACTAAACATAGTTCTCCAACTAACTGGGGCTAGGAAAACAGAGTGGTCTACTCACAGAATTAAACATTACACATAAACCAATATACTAACAGAATATAACTAACTAACAATAATAACGTATAGTGTTATGGCACATTCCTTACCCAGGTGGTCCGTTCATTCGTGAGTTGGTTCGGTAGATTCAATCTACCGAACACCTAGGCAGAAAGGCACGAACAAGCCTTTCTGCAGGGAAAATACAAGCTTTTACCATGGGGCCATAGTCCAGAGGCAGCAGGCGAGCAACCAGGCTTCTCCAGAACATAGTGGCGAGGTTGGTTACGCCACAGGATGAAAGAGTCAAATTTCAACAGCTCAATAGCATAAGGTAGGGGATGAAATTCTAATTAAATTCGTATTTATTAGACTATTTGAACCGAATTCTCCAATAGGTGAATTATTTTCCATTCGTATGAATGAATATAACGAAACGAAAATAATGAACAAATTTCGTCTGAAATGAATGCAGCAATGGACGAAATTAATTTTAGACGAAAAAAATAACATTTTAGTCCAAATGGACAAAAACTAAACGAAAATTTTCATTTTGCCTATCTCTAACATGAATAGAGTCCCTAGCAGGGCCTGGGGACTTTATGAATGAAATAAAGTAAAAAGTAAGTCTACCCCCACGAAAATAAATAAGATCATTGACATGATGATAATTGACATGCAGACTGAGCACATCCATAACAGGAAGTCACATAATTGTCAATACCTTCATCTGTTTTTGTCCATTAGAAATAGATGAATAGCAGCCATATATGTGACATGTCTGGCTGTCCATTATGCAGTAACTGTAAGCTTCACACACACAAACAGCCACACACACGCACACAGCCACACACATGCACACAGCTTCACACACACACATAGCTTCAAACGCACACACACAGCTTCACATGCACACACTAAGCTTCACACACGCAGCCACCCACACACACAGCTTCACACAATGTTTTACACACAGAGCTTCACACACACACACACACACAGCTTCACACACACGCAGGTTCACACACTCACACATACACCAAATTTCTTTAGTTTTAGGATATATATATATTTTTTTTTTACTATTTGTTTCCCTGGTAGTCTAGAGGCTGCTGTTGTCCCTCTTATTTGTTTGGGAGCACTGGGATGTCATGCTAGAGGTGGCGCTTGTGTCATCCACAGAAGTGCTTCTAATTGAGAAGCAGCATGATCAGTCATCTAGTAGGTACCCTCCCAGCTGCGCACTTCTGAAAATGAGTAGACCCCGGATGTAGCTCATTTTCGGTAGTGCGCAGCAGGGGGGAGGGAACCTATCAGCTGACTGATTTTGCTGCTTCTGAATTAGACGCACTTATGTGGAGGACACAAGCACCACCCCTCGTGTTTGTGTGTGAGTTTCTTGCCTCCTGGGTACAGCGAGTGGCATCGGTCAGACTTTTGTGGCGCAGCACCCACCCCCATTAAGCATGGGGAGCCGAGCAGCACTTTCTCTTGCTGCCTGTGAAGCAGACGCTGCTCTGCTTCACAGGGTGGGGGCGGAGCTACACTGCTCAGCCGGTAAGCTCCGCCCCCACCTTGGATCAACATTTGCAGGCAAAGGGAGGGGGGGGGGAGACACAGAACAGGGGGAGAGGGGAGAGAGAGAAAGTAAAGGGGGAGAGAGAGACAGAACAGGGGGAGGGGGAGAGAGAGACAGAACAGGGGGAGGGGGAGAGAGAGACAGGGGGAGGGGGAGAGAGACAGAACAGGGGGAGGGGGGAGAGAGAGACAGAACAGGGGGGGAGAGACAGAACAGAGGGGGGCAGGGACACTTAATGCCGGCCCTGAACCCAACAGCACCAGACACAACACTATAGCACACACAATATAACACCTCAGCACCAGATACAACACTATAGCACACAATATAACCTCTCAGCACCAGATACAACACTATAGCACACAATATAACCCCTCAGCACCAGATACAACACTATAGCACACAATATAACCTTTCAGCACCAGATACAACACTATAGCACACAATATAAGCATACGGCAACAGATACAACACTATAGCACACAATATAACCACACAGCACCAGACACAACACTATAGCACACAATAAAACCCCTCAGCACCAGATACAACAATATAGCACACAATATAACCCCTCAGCACCAGATACAACACTATAGCACACAATATAACCTCTCAGCACCAGATACAACACTATAGCACACAATATCACCCCTCAGCACCAGATACAACACTATAGCACACAATATAAGCATACGGCAACAGATACAACACTATAGCACACAATATAACCCCACAGCACCAGACACAACACTATAGCACACAATATAACCCCACAGCACCAGATACAACACTATAGCACACAATATAACCCCACAGCACCAGATACAACACTATAGCACACAATATAACCCCACAGCACCAGATAAAAAACTATAGCACACAATATAACCTCACAGCACCAGATACACTATTGCACACAATATAACCCAACAGCACCAGACACAACACTATAGCACACAATATAACCCAACAGCACCAGACACAACACTATAGCACACAATATAAACACAAAGCAACAGATTCCCTAAACACCCAAATTCCTAAATCCATGACATTTCTTTATCTCTTTCCCCCTTTTTTATATGTTTTATTCCTCCATGTTTGCCATCTCTTTCCCCATCATTTTATGTGTTTTATTCCTCCATGTCAGTGACCTCTTTTCACCTACATTTTATCTTTTCTGCCCCATGTCACAATTTTGTCTGTATTCTGCTCCAATCAATCACCTCTTTTCATCCTCCATTATCTTTTCTGCCCCATGTCATCCCATTTTGTTTGCAATCTGCTTCCATCTATCACATCATTTTATCCTCCATTATCTTTTCTGCCCCATCCACTTGTCACCATGTTGATGTGAGCAGAGCCTGGTCAGAGGAGCTGCTCAGACTGGACAAATGGAGACCTCAGGGAAATGGGAGGGACCTCCTTGGATTTACCCCACTCTTCCATGTACATTGGCTGTGTTTTTTTTTTTTAAAGCTATTATAAGCTCTTCCTACCTGTTACAGAGGCTCAGCTATGGTCTCTGAGTATCTACCCCTGTTTCCTCCATGATGTTGCACTGCAGGCTCTCTTCTGTCAGTCATGCTGCCACATCGAGGGCTGACAGGCTGGGCTATAACTTCATATCCCCGGGCACCCCTGTCATTGGCTCTCCATGCAGCATGACTGACAGCTGCAGAGACCTGCACCAATGTGGATGGGAGATCAGTATTACAGCAAGCAGAGTTGCAGAGAGCAACAGCTTTGGGTGCCACCTCCTACCCCAGCAACTGGTGTGCAGTCCCCTAGGGACAACTAGAGGCTACACACTGAGTAAAAATAATAATAATTAAAAAAAATTTAAAGGGGAATCGCAAAAATCCAGGGGGGGGGGGGCTTGTCCCCCCCTGCGGACGCCCATGCTTTTTTGAGATACATTTTTGTAAAATAGCACGGCAAATATTTTGTATGTCCTTGGCAAAGTATATTTATCCAGAGACATTAAGAGTCCAGGCTAGTCAGGCATACAACCTTCACCTTAAAGATAATAATGGAGCATATGGGCCAGCCAGGTACTTTTAATTATTGGCTTCCACCGTGCAAACTTAGACAAGAAGGAAACTGAGCATATCCTTAAGTACACTTAATGACTGTAGATATCATAAGCAAAGTCCAGCACCTTGATCATAGACCTATGAAGGTGAAATGCATAAGACGCTGTCTCTCTGCTGTTATTCTATTTCTTATTTTATCGCACAATAAAGCCAAATTTGCTTATGGATTTGCAAATTTTTCTTCTTTTCTAAAGGATATTTATCTAACATTAGCGAGAATTCAGTGTCATCCTGTAATCTCCACACAACCTCATTTCACCACTCTTTTTTACAAACTGGCACAATGGATGATGCACAATCATTACGATTAATCCCTTCACCCCGAATGGCACTTTGGGTCCATATTGGCATAAACTGATAAATAATGAAGTTACTCTTCATTTTTTGAATTTGAGCATTCTGTATTCAGATTACAAGTTTGTCTCATAGTCTGCTTTCCTTGTAAATGTCCTGTTTTTCCACATCAATGCAGTGTATTTAACACCTTCGCGACAATGGACGTGTCAGGCACGTCCTGCCGGGAACTCCATTCCCAACAATGGCCTGCGGTGACATCGAGACAATAGCCAGCACCGAAATGTATTTTCTGGGGCACCCACGATCGCCCCACGGAGCGATCGTGGGAGCCATACTGACAGAGCAGCATGCTCTGAGCTTCGGTCTGAGCTTCGGAAGTGAAAGTAACTTCACTTCCGTCACTCTGAATATGCTACTTGACTGCCCCTAGTGGTAGTTAAGTAGCATAGCAATGTAAAAATATTAAAATAAATATTTAATTAAATAAAAACTGGTTTTATACTTAGATTAGCCTATAGGGTTAAAATTAAATAATTTTTAACATAAGGGATAGGGTTACAATTAAAATATATTAAGGGATGGCATAAGGGTTAGAGTTGGGGTTAAATTTAGTGTTAAGGTTAAAAATACTATTGGCTTTCTATAAACCGAACTAGAGTCCCCATTCATAAGAAATTCTTATGAAGGGGACTCTAGTTTGGTTTATAGAAAGCCAATAGTATTACATCTATTCCATAAGCCGAAAGTCTATAAATCGAATGACATTCGGTTTATAGACTTTTGGTTTATAGAATAGCAATAGCATTACATGTATTCTATAAAACGAAAGTCTATAAACCGAATGTCTTTCGGTTTATAGACTTTCGGTTTATGGAATACATGTAATGCTATTGCTATTCTATAAACCGAAATAGAGTCCCCATTCATACGAATAGGTCAATTGACTTTTTTAGAGGTATTTTAGTGGCCAAAAGTTCGGATCCCCATTGAATTCAATGGGGTTCGGGTTCTGGGTCAAGTTCGGTGTCAAGTTCGACCCCGAACCCGGACTTTTTTCCGAAGTTCGGCCGAACACGCCGAACCCGAACATCCAGGTGTCCGCTCAACTCTACTAATTAACAATTATATCATACAACGTGTTCAGTACAAGCGCTAAAGAAAGATAAAGAATCCCAAGCCACAGACTTTTTATTTTTTACTTCTGGTCGAGCCTGGCCCATATTGTTTACTGGGTTGTTTGGCTTTCCTTCTGGTTTAAGATTTGCCCTTTTATGTAGCAAAAGTTTATTCTAGTCTGAGTGAGTTCGAAGATAAGCAGAGCTTAGTCAGAAAAATTGGAACTTTTGATTTCGCCTAAACTCATTCTGGTCTGAGTGAGTTTGATCCCATCTAATCAGAGCCAATACATAAAACGTAAGACATAGTATATCATTATCACAACAGTTCTCGCTACAAGTTCTATGACTTAAACTTCACAATAATTGTGAGTTCTAGTAATGACAGCCCATAAATCCTTCATCTCTTTAATTCTGTGGGTCTTTCAATAAATTACTGGGTCATGATTATGATCAAACAAAGGTCTTTGCTTAATATTACTTATAGCCACTAGGTGGGGATCACGTTGTTCAATTTATAATTTTTAAGTCTAGAATGACTACATGTAATTAGCAATGAGTCTTTTGATGGTTTACTTAATATCTAAGCAAATTGTAGACACAGAGTACTTTGTTTTTCTGTGTGTGTCCCCTTAACTTGCAAGATTGCAATTTCTTAATTTATAGAAACATTTTAAATTACCTTTACAATTTCTTAACTCTTTTCCAAATTTTGGAACATTTCTTTTTAAGTATTTCCAGAGTTGTTTAATAGGAGTTTTTCCCATTTACATGCAACATTTTTAACTTTGAAATACTACAACCTTTATATTGATAAGAAATTGCAAACTACTGCTTCTTCTTTATAAATAATTTATTGAATTATTAGTAAAGCGCAATTTTTAATTAGCAATTATTTTAAATGACTGGAATTAAGTGCTGATCATCTTAATTTTTCTTTAGTCTTTGTTTTAATACAAACTATGGTATTTCTAGCATTATAATTATTCTCTGAGTAAAGTAGTTCCTAAAATCTGAGTTATTTTCAGATATTCTTTTGTTGTCATCCAGATGCATAGATAATGTGAGATAGCCTTCTCTGGGAAAAACTGCCTGGATCTGCTAAGTGGGTATTATATTCAACATATTGGTAAATGAAAAAACCTCCATAAGAATAGGTAAAATTCATGTTTAAAAAACAAACACTCAAATAAGTGAGAAAGAAAATGCAGGGGTCTACTCATAGAATTTCAAGTTTTAAAAAAGGTAGTCGAATAGGGAGGTTAAGTCAATCTTCCTATCTCAAGGACCTTGAGCTATTCACTAAATGCATTTTGACCTCAACTCCCTTTACCAAAGTTCATCTTGACCACCCAACTCAGCCTTGACTTGCTATAGAATGCATAGAAAATTGGTATTCACTAAAACAGAAATGATTCAGCATGGACGTCGGTCAAATTGGAGTTAGTCTCCCAAATCACACCGTTCAACCCCCCTCTGAGTTCAATTATTCTCAATGGAGGAAGACATGGCACTTATGGTTTTTGAGACTCAACCTCCTCGACATTTTGTAAAAAAAGAAAAGAAAATGGAAAATTAAAAATGCTTGACAGCAGAGATATAATCGCCGCAGCGAGTAGGCAGCATGGTGTCAGTGCAATGCACAGACATCCTTCCATGTTGCCTCGCTTGCGCTACCCGTGCACTGATTTGATGTCAGATCGCCAGGGGTCACGTGACCTTTCCGGTGCTCCAACTTTCATCAGTGCACAGGGAGCACGATAGAGGAAGCATGGGGATGGGGTTAGGAGGGTGGTATGTTTCTATTGGGCACTTAGCTGGCAAACAGTCTGTGGCATATTAATGGGCAAAAGAGGACATATTAATGGGAAAATTGTCTGTGGCATATATTAACGGGCAAAAGACGACATATTAATGGGAAAATTGTCTGTGGCATATATTAACGGGCAAACTATAACATATTGGAATGAGCAAACAGTTGTATATTAATGGGCAAATTGGCTGTGGCATAAATTAATGGGCAAACTATGACATATTGGAATGAGCAAACAGCTGCATATTATTGGGCAAACTGGCTGTGGCATAAATTAACGGGCAAATAGGAATGAGCAAACAAACACTTGCATATTAATGGACAGACTGGGTGTGGCATATTAATGGACAAACTGGGTGAGGGGACATGTTCGGGGGGGGGGGGGGGGTAAGGGTAAGTCCTGGATGTGGAATGTGGGCATTGAGGCTTGTCCTGGGGCAGGGATAAGTCCTTGATGTGCAGTGCGGTGGATGGAGCATGTCTTGAGGGAGAGAGGTAAGTCCTGGATGTGCAATGTGGGTGATGGGGCAGGTCATGGATGTACAATGCGGGTAATGGGGAATGTCCTGCGGTGGATTTAAACCTCATTGGCATGATATACAAAGACCTTGATAAAAATTACTTTGTGAGGATAGGGGGTGAGAGGAAGATTTAGGGATGGGGGGCCCTAGTGGTGCCCATATCTAAAAAGGAATCAACATTCCATGCAAGGCCAGTAAGATTTCATTATCAGGAGCCAAATGGCTCTGGTAAATAACAGATCTAGTTCAACTGACTTAATTGCATTCTATGAAGAAGTTAATAAAAATATAGCTATGGATGCAGCAGTGGATGTAATATATTTACACTTCGCTAAGGCATTTGATATAGTCCCACGCAAAAAGGTTACTGTACAAATTGACTGAAATAGGCTTGTGTAAACATTTGTGGAGTGGATGCTCAATTGGCTGAATAATAGAATGCAAAGGGCAGTGGTAAATGGGAAGATCTCAAATTGGACAAATATGATAAGATGTGTACCTCAGGGATCTGTCCTGGATCCTCTTCTTTTTAATTTGTTTATTAATGATCGCCTAGTGGTCATAGCGAGCCATGTCTCATTGTTTGCTGACGACACAAAATTAGTAGTGTAATATAGTCTGAACTAGATTTGTCATTGTCATTGCAAGAGTATTTTAACACATTGGGTAACTGGGCAGAAAATGGCACATTAGGTTCAATAAAGACAAATATAAAATTATGCATTTCGGGTATAATAATAAAAATGCAACATATAGTTTAAATACATTTCTTTGGGGAAATCGAGTAATGAAAAAGATTTGGGAGTAATTGTAGGCATTAGACTTAGCAGTAGTGTGTAGTGCTAGCTGGCAGCTGCATAGGGCAATAATATTTTAGCATGCATTAATTGACTCACGGGAGGAATATATTATTCTTCCTCTTTACAGGTCCATGGTAAAACCCCACCATGAATATGCAATTAAATTCTGGGCAATATATAGGAAAAGTGTTTAACATGATGGACACAAGCCTTTTTTCAACCTAAACTACTATACAACTATATAAATAACACCAGAGGCTTCCATGAAATCACTGGAAATGCACAAACTGGAAGCAACAGAGATTTTGCGTGAATGAGAGCAACTAAGATTACATGGACTCTTATTAAAATGCTGAAGATGCAGTAGTCACCATCCACTTTGAAGAAGTCTTTGGAGATGAAACAGGTCACAATAGTTCCGGATTGATGACTGGAGCAGTTTGAATTTCTCTTCACTTGTGGACATTCTGGAAGTTTTCTCTGGATTTTTTGGGTGACTACCAGAGCAGTACTCAACTTATGTTTCTGTTTTTTTTTTTTTAAAGAATCATTATCAGAAGATTATAACACTAAAACATAGGTGAGTTTCAGTCTCTTATATGAGGTATGTCACATATGTTTGTTTTTTGTCTATTCAGAGAAAGTTTAATTTGAATTTGAAAATAGCAACCCCAATTTGAAAAACCTTTTTTCATAGCTTAAGTATTTCTTTCCTTTAACTAATTGTGCTGTCTGGTTTTGAACATGTTCCAGTTTTATTATGTCCTTTTCTATACTGATCACCAAAACTGCACTTCATATTCTACTGGAATAGTTGAAACAGGTTCATGTTATCACAGCACCTAGTATGATACAATCTGATGCCATGAACATACCTTTATTCATGAAAGAGGGAACTGCACTGCATTGATAAAGGAATTGCAAAATTAATGTTAAAGGGACACTACCACTTACATAAGATGTTACTAGATAACTTGGTCATTTAAAACAAACACATATAGAATTCATATGCCACTGTTTTATATATATGTATATATAATTAGATTAATTGCATATAAAAGGAAAAATAAAATTAGGTACTAATCTCCTGGCTCCATTTTGTGAATATTTTCCATGATGCAAAATCTTTCAGCCAGTTTTACTTTACAACTGTTGCCAGAGCCTGCATGATGATGTCATAAGATACACCCCTGCTCTCTTACTGGCTCCTGTGTATAATAGTGGGCAGGACTAGGTGTACACCTGTGTACACCTTTGTGTGCACCTTTGTTTACCTTCCTTCCAACTCAAAGATAGGAGATTAACCTGATCAAAGAGGGTCATACCCTCCCATTCAATGCATCTATGATCAGAATTAGGACTTATAGACTGCATTCTGTGTCCCCAGCTGTAAAGTCACTAGAGGGTGGCACCCAAAAACAGTATATTTCACAAAATGGCAGCACCCAGTCACACTTGTTTAGTTATATATTTTATTAAATACAGACATATACCAAAAACAAAAGACATACCTGAAATTAAAAAACCTTTTCATTTTTTTGTGGGAATGTCCCTTTAAGGTAGCCACTTTGGAAAAACTATCCAAATCAGCTGACATGGAGTATTTTTCCAACTCAGCTAGTAGTTACAGTCCATATACCAATACATTCATAAAAGTAAAATACTCATAGGTCTTAATGTATTAGGTTCAATAGAAAAACAGGTCTATGGTAGATACAAAATCACCATCAATGTTTCGGACAGAGATCCTTCCCTTTGTCAAGATAGCATATAAAATATACCACTATACATACAAGGGCAATTACCCCCGCCCCAAAAAACTTACATTTAAATAACCCCACCCCCAAGATATATTAACCTACATGAAACCAGAACTTTTTCTATATTTATCTCCATAGTGCAAAGGACACAAATATTTAGGTACATATGCATAACGTTTTTAACCATTATACTAAACAGAAAACCATATTAATCTAATTAAAAATAAAACATATATCTCTCTCTCTCTCAATATATATATTTATATATATATATATATATATATTTTTTAATTGACACAGATCATCTGAGTGTCTATTTTCTTTCGACATATTTTATTATTTTTCCATCATATAAATTGATAAAAACAAACATAATGAACGACTATATCTACATGTGGCTAATTTATTTCTGGTCATTATGACT
Organism: Pelodytes ibericus; assembly: GCA_036172795.1. Classification (NCBI taxonomy): domain Eukaryota; kingdom Metazoa; phylum Chordata; class Amphibia; order Anura; family Pelodytidae; genus Pelodytes; species Pelodytes ibericus. The sequence continues at coordinate 117,933,236 of CM069861.1, read as the reverse complement.
ATTCTTTGAGTAGGAGCCCAGTGCCCATAATGAAAACATACAAAACAAATTACATGAAACGCTAAAAAGCAGACAACGTAAATTGCAAGATAGTATATCGAGAGAGCACGAGAAGAAAGACAACCCATTATATTTGTTATATCGAAGCCAATTCATATGTAATACTGCAATATCGGGCTGTCTTTTTAACTCCAGCATATCAATGCTTCAATCATTTTGAATGATTTCTTGCATATTTCTTTAATGTCCTCACACCAAATATGGAGGTTTGTTCCTTCTTGGCAGTTACATCACCAGCACACGGAAGGGATTGAATTTACAAAATCTAATTTAAAAAATGTGAAAAATAAATTGTATTAATGACCACCAATTGGTTATAAAAATAAAATATAACTAAAAAAATAAAAATAAATGAATCAGAGGTCATGCAAAAATATCAGTAAGCAAAACTCAGTTTTTCTCTGCAACATACCTAGTTTCAAGGAATTGTATACACTTAGTAAAACTGCAAAGTAACCATTTTTCTTTTTTTTTTCCAATTTTTAAAACTAAAAGCTGACAATATAAACATACATAAAAATAATCATTTAAGCATAATAAACAAAATAAATAAAATAAATACAGAGAAACATAAAAAAATATCTACAGAACCAGTTATCAAACATTGATTCAATCATCATTGTTCATTTAGCCACCTACCTAAGGAATGTTGTAGAACATGAACACCCTTTCATGGAAATTCCCCAGATCTCAGTCCAGTTGAGCATATGTGAAATTTGCTGGACAAGAACGTTCGATCCATGGAGGGCCCCACCTCGCAACTTATAGGATTTAAAGGTACTGCTGCTAACATCTTGTGCCAGATACCACTGCACACCTTCAAAGGTCGAATGGAGTCCACCCCTCAATGGGTCAGGGCTGTTTTGGTGGCAAAAAGGGGACCTTCACAATATCAGGCAGGTGGTCATAATGTTATGACTGATTGGTGTCTGTATATATTTTATTTAGAAAAGTAATGGACAACTAATGTAATAATTGAATGTGTTTTGTTAGATGAACACAGCAGAGGCATTTCAATTTAGTAAAAATCGATATAACCAAAAATATTTAAATATTCAAATACTTAGAACTTATACCAATACATTACCATCTTTAACTTAAGAAAACCCGATATCCCTAAACAAGAAGTTGAAAAAACAGAAATTGCTTGCAAAGTATGTCACAAAGAGCTTTTTTTGTAATTGCAATTTCTATTTGTTCTCTTTTGTTGTGTGTGTGTCTTTGACATGCTGCTTGTCAGAAAGGCCCAGCAGTGCCATTTCAGAACTGCAATTAGGTTTCTGGAAACCTTTATTCCTTTCTTTAACGTGCCAGTATGAGACTACAAGGAAGTTTGCCAATTTTCATAATTGTCAATTTTGTTTTCTTTACTACTGTACTTTTCTGTTTTTCACCTCCCTCCTGTGGCCAAATTAAAGTTGCAAAGTGCTCTTGTTCTGATTAGTTTCATCCCACCCTGTGAAGCTAAGTGTTTGTACAGTATTCTTTAAAAAAAAGAAAAAAGTTCTATGTTCAATCCAATTGTAAACAGCATTGATTCATGGACTGTAGTGCAAACCATCTGTTCATTCTGGAACTTCGATTGCACAGAATGCCTACTTTCTGGAGTCAATCAATGCTTTCATAAAAGTAAACCAAAAATGAAATTGTGCAGTTAGCAGCCCATCTCATAATCACATTCATGGGCTGAACAATGTTAAACAATCAATATTTTTCTCTCCTCCTTTCTCAATTTGTTAGCTCACTAAATTATTCTCATGGGATTCTGACCTGGACCTAAACTTGACACACTTATGAAACCTCTTGATAAAGAGACACAATGCAAAAGTGCAAAAACCAATATGTTACAAGGACATTTATTATACAATAATTCAAACACAATTTAATTTAAAGACATTTCTGTATAATTACAGTCTATTAAAGTGATAGTGGTTAATGTTGTGTTTAAAAAAACCAAAAAAAAACCAACAGTTTCTCTCAGAGAAGTATAATGCTTTGGTTTTTATTTACAATGCAGCCGAGGAGGGGACTGATTAAATAGACTGTCACTTTTACACTTTACGCTTATGTGGTTCAGGTAAAACTCAAGGATCCCAGCTGTGTACAGTGGGAATGCATGTTAGAATCAATTAATCATACACCTGAAGGCAAAACACTCTCAAACATATTTAAATACAAAATAACATATTATTCCTGTTATCATAAATACATTTTTAAATATTCATTTAGAAAAAGACATACTTTCATAAAAAAAAGTTATTTAGAAACGTAGGGGGCTTAAGGTTTTTGTACAGTTTGCTTGCTTAAATTGATTAAAAAAAACAGGGGTGTGAGTATCATAATCTCGCTCTCTCTGTCACTCAGTGAAGGTGTCCTAGAGCACAAGTCTTTAGTCTAGTCACTAAAGTGCAAACTTTGAGGTAGAAATTTACAGTAATTGGCAACTCCAACATCATCCGCTCGGATGCAAATTGAAATTCAATAAGCATTTTTGCCAAGATCAAAACTGCAGTGAAGCCAGCCTAAATGAAGGGGAGCAAAATTAATCTTTCTCTTATTGATTTCAATGCGAGAAGGGAAAAAAATATTTTCATGCTATGCTCAGGTGTCGAGAAAACTGAAAACCCTTCTCCTATAAAAAACAAAACACAAACCCATTTATAGAAATTGGGTCCAGGTGCTGCTGAAATGACCCCCAGACTCTTAATACCTACGGGGTGCTAGAGAAGGTGGCTCTGACCCCCCTGTAAAAATAATGGGTCCGGGAGCTGATCAAAGGCTCCCAACCCCGTTAATTCCCAATTATGTTAAGGAGGAGCAGGGCCAACTGCCTTGGCCCCCCATGCATATTACAGGCCGTAAGCATTTTTTCAGCTCCTTGCTCCATTTTTAATAGGGGGCAGAGTCACCTGCTTAGGTCCCCCACATGTATTAGGGATCTTGGGGCCATTTCTTGAGCCCAAGGGCTCGGTTTATATAGGGAGAGGGTGATCTTTTAAAATCATTTTTTAATTTTATGTGGAGGCATTTTGGACTTCAAAGTCCAATTTACCTCCCAATTTGAACTTCCCTCATTTTTTTGGGTGAATAACAACTTTGCTTCTTACTAAGGGAACTTCAAGATTCCAAGTCCAAGTTGGACTTTGTGGTTAATGAATAGTGTGTGTGGCGAAACCGGCCTCGCCACGTGTCCTTGGAGGGGGCTGCTTGCCCGCCTCTTGCCTTTGGACTATGGACCAGACTTTATGTGAATGTGTTATACCCCAGATAGGAATCCCATGGAGCCCATTCGTATGAAACTGACTGTAAAGACTTTGGCTCCATGGCGATTAAACTGTATTTGTGTGGTCCGAGCGCCATTCACTTAATAATGTGCGCTCAGACCTGAGCTATCTGGGGATATGTGAAATGTCTGTGTGTTATGTGTAAAATGTGACTTTATGTATTTTAAAGTGTGTCCTCAATTACCCGTTGCAACATTGTTGCGAACGGGTAATTGAACAGTAAGTAGCCGTCCTTTGTTCTCGGGGGTGGCCGCTGTCACGAAGTGAATTCTGACAGTCTGACTGACTGGGGTTCTTGGAGGGGCCTGAGGGCCAAACACCTCCCTATAGATTATGGACCCTGTCTGTAATGTGTTTAAGCCTTCCATTGTTTAGTTATGTCAGCCACCCAGTCTGACTACCTTGCTTCTGGCTCCAGATTAAAGTGGCTAGATACTGCTTTACTGGTGATGTGTTTAAGTTTTCTATTGTTTAATCAAGTGTTATCTGATTGCAGTTTGGTGTATATAAGTCTGTGTTGTTTGTCAAATAAAGTAGTTCAATCTTGCTGTAAAAGTTCCTGCTTAACCCTCAAAGTGAAGTGTCGTCTCATTATTGGGGGAAGGATTTATTGTATGCTGTTCCAGTTTGACTGCTAGGAGAGTAAACCTATTCGTATGGTTCCTATTCAACTGTCTACAGCATTCATATGCTTGGGAGGATTCATATGCTCCTCCGGTTTGGTGGTTGTGGTGTCTGCTGCAGTGCTTGGAGTCCTCAGGAAGCGCTAGGAGCATCCTTTAACGGAGGTACCCAGTCGGGGTGCCAGGCGATCCGTTACATTGGTGGCAAGCGGTGGGATGGCGTCCTAGTGCGAGGTAAAGCAGCTCAGAGACACAGTCGTTTGGATTTACAAATTGAAGGCGACGCTAGAGTTTATACAGCGTCCCTGTCTACATAAAGATTTGGGAAAATGGGGTTCGTGGATCCTTGGGCACCTCGCACACCTGAGGAAGAGGGTGAATTGGACTGGAGAGATATTGCCCGGCAAGAACTATGGTACAATGCCCTGGAGGAAGTCCAGTATCGACGGCAGCAGCGCCTTCCTGGTGTCGCATACCGGTTGGAGGAACAAATGGCCTGGCGGATGCCGTTTCTGGGAGACCAACCCGGAGGGCAGCAGGTCAGACAACTTGAGTACCTCGTGGAAAGGGAACTGAGCCTTGACGCCTCATACCGGGCACTGTGGTGGTGCACTGTCCAGCCAGAGACATGGAGGGCAGAGGGCATCCAGCCGGAGGGGGAGAACTACACTAGCCCTGGCCTGTTGTGGAAGGCCTTAGCAGAAGACGTCGACTTTGGCAGTCCAGCAGAGTCACGGTACTGGGCTATTTTTTATTACCGGGGTGAGATGGTACAGGGCCCGAGATCTATGGGACTGGGACAAGACCTCCACCGTTTGGCTGCCATGGAACGACAGCTAGAGATGGACTATGTGGAACTACTAAACTCATGTCAGCCACAGGGCATAGACACAGAACAGGAAAACTGGCTGGGAGACCCAGACCTGCCAACCTACAGCTGGGAAAACGCAGCCGAGGTACCCCCTGCTTCACTACCAGCGGCAGAAGTAGGGGACCTCATAGACTGGTCCTGGGAAGACCCACAGATGGCAGGTGGAGATGGGATGGCGGTCTCTCTACCGGCCCTACAGGGATGCTGGGCGGTCGGCCCAGATCTCCAGCGGCAGTGTGTACCCCAGGGAGATGAAGGGGCCGTCCTTCCTCCCCAGCGGCAGTGTGTACCCCAGGAAGCAGAGACCATCTGTCTCGCACCCCAGCCGCAGGACAAAATATTGAAAGGGGAGACAGTTGGTCCCCCTCTCCACCAGCAAAGAGAGTGTCAGGGAGAGGAGCAGGTTACCCCCTCTCCCCAGCGGCAGTCTACAGTTCAGAGAGAGGAGCTTGTTACACCCTCTCTCCAGCGGCAGCCTAACCCCCCAAGGGGAGATGTTAAGCCCCACAACTATGCAGATGGGACCGTAGTCTCTGCACTTGCAGCCCCAGGGGCAGGGACGGTCGGTCCTGTCCCCCAGCCACAGAGCAGTGTATCCAGAGGGGAGACAGTCGGTCTCCCCCTCCCCCAACCAGGCTCCAACCAGGCTACTTCAGTGGTAGCGCTGGCACCCGGGCAGAGTACCGCTGGTCTCTGCCCACTCAGCAACCCACCAAGGCAGTCTACCAGCCCCCCGCACAGCTGTGGTGAGGCACCTGGACATGGACAAGTTGCTATTTCATCCAGGTGTAGTAACCAGTTATTGTGGGTGGGTTGTATTGCTGTTTGTGCTTCGTGGGTGGGTTGCTGGACTAACCAGGGCACTGACCGGCAGGAGGTCAGATACCCTGTTAGTTTGGATGGTAAAGGGGAGAAATGTGGCGAAACCGGCCTCGCCACGTGTCCTTGGAGGGGGCTGCTTGCCCGCCTCTTGCCTTTGGACTATGGACCAGACTTTATGTGAATGTGTTATACCCCAGATAGGAATCCCATGGAGCCCATTCGTATGAAACTGACTGTAAAGACTTTGGCTCCATGGCGATTAAACTGTATTTGTGTGGTCCGAGCGCCATTCACTTAATAATGTGCGCTCAGACCTGAGCTATCTGGGGATATGTGAAATGTCTGTGTGTTATGTGTAAAATGTGACTTTATGTATTTTAAAGTGTGTCCTCAATTACCCGTTGCAACATTGTTGCGAACGGGTAATTGAACAGTAAGTAGCCGTCCTTTGTTCTCGGGGGTGGCCGCTGTCACGAAGTGAATTCTGACAGTCTGACTGACTGGGGTTCTTGGAGGGGCCTGAGGGCCAAACACCTCCCTATAGATTATGGACCCTGTCTGTAATGTGTTTAAGCCTTCCATTGTTTAGTTATGTCAGCCACCCAGTCTGACTACCTTGCTTCTGGCTCCAGATTAAAGTGGCTAGATACTGCTTTACTGGTGATGTGTTTTCTATTGTTTAATCAAGTGTTATCTGATTGCAGTTTGGTGTATATAAGTCTGTGTTGTTTGTCAAATAAAGTAGTTCAATCTTGCTGTAAAAGTTCCTGCTTAACCCTCAAAGTGAAGTGTCGTCTCATTATTGGGGGAAGGATTTATTGTATGCTGTTCCAGTTTGACTGCTAGGAGAGTAAACCTATTCGTATGGTTCCTATTCAACTGTCTACAGCATTCATATGCTTGGGAGGATTCATATGCTCCTCCGGTTTGGTGGTTGTGGTGTCTGCTGCAGTGCTTGGAGTCCTCAGGAAGCGCTAGGAGCATCCTTTAACGGAGGTACCCAGTCGGGGTGCCAGGCGATCCGTTACAGTGTGAGGTGATCAAATTTCAACTCAAGTTCCAGTTTCAACGTCCTCTTGCTGTTCTCAAATTTCAGTGAATAGTCCCCTTTGAATCCCTCACAGACTATTTACAAAATACTATATTCAAGTTATCCTATTTCCTTATACAAATAAGCTATTTTTGAAAAAAATATTTTTTAATCTTAAATGTGATATAACAAATATAAATATTATAAATATTAACATATAGATAAAACAATAAAATATACACCACGTAACTGAACTTACTGACAGTAGGTTACATCTACAGTGTGAAACAGGCAACATCATTTGAAGCAAAACTTAAACAGCTTTGTCAGTCAATATCCTTTAAGAGTATATGGTCTCAATAAACAATAACATGTGTTTGAAGGTTATATTTAGACATTTCCACAACAAAATAATTTCTTAAGAAAACAAAATCCTTTTATGTGTTGTTCAGTTTACTTTTATTACTTTAAAGTTATTTATAAAAATAAAAATGGGAGTATCATTAGCAGCATATATTGTTGTATACTTTGGAGGTCAACTGTCATTTTGAGACTAAATCAAATTCGGCACTCAAGAAGAAAAACCCCGATTCGTATTTTCCCCATTGAAAGTAATAGGAGGCAAAATGATTGATGGGAGTGCCAAATTTGACTTAGTCTCAAAAATAGCTTTGATCATTTCACCTCCCATTACTTTCAGTGGAAAGATTTGAAAGCTTGGGTGCTGAACTTGACTTAGTCTCAAAATTGAACTTGACTTCCAAAGTCCAATTTTAGTGATTACACCCATTTGTGTCACTCACTCGAGATTTGCCAGACTAAAATAGTCACCAGGTGTTCTTATTTAGTGGTAATCCAAAGCAAAGTCCCATTGTATCTCATGTCGTTCTCTGATTTCAAGGTCATGCAAAAGCATTAGTGTTAGGAACCTTGTGTGGTGGTGGGGCCATCTTACTCGGTATCACTTTACTGTATCCAGAATGTTTCTAAGTATGAATTAAATGACACCACAAAAATGCTACGACAATAGTAGCCAGAAAGTAAAAACAAACTGTTGTTGAACATAAAACTCCTAACAGATGTAGAATATTGCTCATATCTATGAAATTATGTAAAATAATATAACAATAAGACTATATTGATGTCACGTGAGTGGGCTAATAATGTTAAGTAAAGTTTATGTATACTGTAAATATCAGTGCTAAAAGAATAACATAAAGCAAGCTAGATGTCATGCTAATTGTGACTCTTTCCTAGTACTAGCATTAGTGTATTCATTAAACTTTATTGTGATGCAGCTGGAGATCTATTCCTAACTCAAAGCTGTATCCTATATTCTAACCAGTGTCACTACAAATACCAGAATAAGGGTTAAAACGAAAGTGGTACAGAAACAAAATAGGTTTTAGGTGTCGGAATCAGTTATTTGTGAGGCTGATATTACGTTTGTCACAATGGTAAAACTTTTACAAATAAATCAAAATACTGTATATTCTTGGTCATTTTTGTATTATTTTATATTATTTATTTATGAAATATTTTACTGGGAAGGATACATTGAATAATGTTGTCTTTTTTATCAAGTATGTCCTGGTTACACAAACATTGCATTTTTGCAGTAGGTTACAATATAATAGTAATGTACAAAATAATATAAAAAATACAAATATATAACATTTACATAGAACAAGCAAAGGTAAGAAAACTGGTGAAATATAATAATATAATCAACCATGGTTACAGGTGTATCCTGTATTGAGGTGTAACAGAGCTCTCTAAGGGGATTTGATGTGTCCAGAAGGTTATTCCACAGTTGCATGCTCTGTAGGAATGCAAGGACTGACCCTCTTCCATTTTGCATTGTGGAATAGTAATGGTACTGGATTGGAGGTTATAGCAGATGGGAAGAGCATTCTACACAGATAGATTAATGTTGCTCATTAAAGCTCTTAAACAAATGGGCTGGAAAGTCTGGTGTGCCTGGATTTCAGCAGTAGTCAGTTTAGCACTTGTAACATGTCACAATGATATTATGATATTACAATGTAATTATGAAGGTGGGGTTGCAGTGCAGATGCATACACTACATCCCCATATTCAATAACAGACATTGGCATTTGTTGTATTATTATTAGTTTGATTTTAGATGTGATATAAACAATACAATTGTTGAACATCACTTTATATTTATGCAGTGACAATCCAAGTTTGGACTGTCCAAAGAGAGGCACTCTGGAACCACCTAATTGATAGAGCAATAAATAATAGTAACTTAGGAAGAGAGCAGAGAAGGACACAGAGAGAAAGCAATGCAAAAAACAGTAAATAACTGAATATAGAAATGAAGATAAATAAACATATACATTTCAATATACAACAAAATAAATGAAATACATACTGAGTCAGCCGGTCTGGTGGCTGGGGTGCACTGATACTGTCATCTTGCTAACAGCCAATCACAGCATCTGTAGAATGTGGATGTCTCTCTCTCTCTCTGCAAATGCAGAGAGACCCTTGTTTTTGGAATGGGATCAGCCGACCAGACCAGACTGCCTGCTTTCCATGAACATTTTTTTACTTGTGCTTATAAAAATGTTTTTGTCCTTTAAGTTTTCAAATTCCCTTCTTCATTCCCTGTATTCTCTTTTGTGAATAAAGCCCTAACTTTTGTTGACTGCATCTGCAATAATATTCAGCCAGCCAAAGTGGGAATTGTAGTTATAGGCTGGGGTTGTGGTGGCCTACACTACACACTAACTTTGTTGTTGTTGACTGCAGCTCCCATGAAATACAGCCATTACTGGCTGCGCAGCATAGGAATTGTAAACTGGAGTAGTTGTGGCTAATCTTTACCAACACAGCTACTGTAAACTAACAAACAAAGGTAAGTAATGAGTAAGTAAGCAGGTATTTGGAAGGCTATTTTGCATCCCCCTGGAAAGAAATAACCCATGTTCTGAGGTCCAAGTAACATACTGCATCTATCCTGAGAGGTTGACCCAACATTGCCATCTGGAGTTGAAGGTTTGCCATATATATCTGCTCCAGCATTGCAGAATCCTCTTTATCCGTCAATGACCCGGTGAACCCAAAGGCACATTCACCCATTTGAAGTGATGGTCTGTGTCTACAGGCACTTGTAACTGAAGCAAATCTGAACTCACTACTTTACCGCTTGTAACTTGCCTCTCCGAGGCAGTGTGGTACTTTAGGCACATTATCTTCTGTTGTCTAATTATTCACTGACCACAAAGAGTATAATCATTGCTATTAGTTATTGCACCTATTTCTTTACTTTTCTTTTTTTTTCACCTATTTATTATCAAAGTGAAAAAGACACATACATAAGTAATAATTATTTCCAAATATTAAAACCTGGTATATTATTTTAGATTTCTGATTTTATATAGCTTATTGGTTCATCATCTTCATTTTTTGTCCTTACATTTTATAATTTTTCCATTTTCTTTTTTATTTATTTATTTATGGTAACCTTTACATCTATTCCTATTTTTATTATTTTCATTTTTCCCCCATATTTATTCATGATATTTATTGTTATATAATTATATTTTTGTATGTTTTCAGATTATATTTCTAAGTTCTATTTTCTTATTATCCGTACCCTGATTACTCCTCGAAGACCACCCACGCTACGCCATCCCCAAGAGGGATCTCTTCATGGTTCTCATTGGTAGAATATTTAGGAAACACTTCTGTCCTTTCATGTCACACACGGCACAATGATCGTATATGTGGCTGCAGTCTATTCGCAGGGGATTGTCCATACATGCTATTTAAGTCCTCCTCTGCCCTCCAGCTGTTGCTCAGTTAGCCTGTGCTACCAGACTGTGTCTTCCTCTGGTGTCCTGATTTTTTTTGCCCCCTGATCTTGTCATCTCTATTTGGATTATTTTTTGCCTCTGGCTACCTGGCCTTAGCTCTCCTATTGGATTTGTGTGTTTTTGGCTCCTTTTTTGAACTTGCCCCTTTAATTATGCCTCACACAGGAGCCCCATTAATTATGCCACATACAAGAGCCCCTTAATTATGCCATATGCAAGAGCCCCATATTTATGCCACACACAAGAGCCGACGAGGTGACAATTGTATAATTCTAAAAAATTAAATATCTATACACATCTCTCTCTCCCACTAGGTGCATTTATACTTATATATTAACCTTTTAATATTATGTTCAACTATTTTCATATGTAAGAAAAAAAGTTATTGAAAAATTGCATTTTTCTTTTTTTATTCCTTTCTGCTCCCCATTGCACCTAAAGGACTTAACAAAGCACAATACAGTACTCACTGCACTTGCCATGCACCAGTATTGCACCCACAGCACTTGACTTGCACTCATATTGCATCCACACAATTTGGCATGCCATAGTGTCAATTTGCCCCACAGAGCACACCACAGTGTGACAGGTACCAATTAACATGCCACAGTCACTTTGTCATTAACATATGCAACAGCCAGTTTGCCGTTTTAAATATGCAACTGTTTGTCCATTAAATATGCCATAGCCAGCTTGCCAATTAATATGCCACAGCCAATCTGGTCATTAATATGGCACAGCCAATTTGCACATTAATATGCCACAACTAATTTGACAATTAATATGACACAGACAATTTGCCCAAAAATATGCCAGTATTATCTTGCCATTTATATGCCAGTTTATTTTGCCATTAATAAGTCACAGACAATTTGGCCATTAATATGCCAGTATTATTTTGCCATTAATATGCCAGTCAATTTGCCCATTAATATACCATTTTTATGCTGCCATCAATATGCCAGTATTATTTTGCCATTAATATGCCACAATCCATTTTCCAATCAATATGTCAGTATTATTTTGCCATTAATAAGCCACAGCCAATTTGCTCATTATTTGCCAGTGTTATTTTGCCATTAATATGCCAGTATTATTTTGCCATTAATATGCCACAGTATTATCTTGCCATTAATATGCCACAGTCAATTTTCCCATTAATAAGCCACAGCCAATTTGCCACATAATATGCCAGTATTATTGTGACGCCACTGGTCCTAGCATCTGGGTTCCTCATCTGAACTGTGAGTACCTAACAATATGTAGTTAACTGGAATGAATACATTCATAATTCTGACAATTAATAAACAGTAGGAAAGTTACATTATCACCTTTGGTTGTTTAAAAGTCTATTTTGCGTGCGTCTACTTAAACATTCCTAGAAGATAGCCACAATTGCTCCCAATACTACTATACTGTAAAGTGAAGCTAAACATGAACTTCTCTTCTGCTTCAGTGGTATTATGAGTAGTGTTGAGCGAACCCAAACCGCAAAGTCCGGCTTAGTACCGAACACAACTGGCTATTGCTGCCCAGTCACTAGTAAAATACCCCCCCGCCCCGGTCCACACCCATGGCCGGCGGGTGGGGACCCTAAAAGAATGAGGTCCCCGGTCCACACCCATGGCCGGCGGGTGGGGAAACTAAAAAGAATGAGGGGGGGACCTAATGTCCCCCCCGGTCCCCACCCATGGCCGGAGGGTGGGGACCTTAATAAGAATGAGGGCGGACCTAGTGTCCCCCCCGGTCCCCACCCATGGCCGGTGGGTGGGGACCCTAAAAAGAATGAGGGCGGACCTAGTGTCCCCTCCGATACCCACCCATGACCGGTGGGTGGGGACGCTATAAAGAATGAGGGGGGGGACCTAGTGTCCCCCCCGGTCCACACCCATGGCCGGCGGGTGGGGACCCTAAAAGAATGAGGTCCCCGGTCCACACCTATGGCCGGCGGGTGGGGACCCTAAAAAGAATGACTTTGGGACCTAGTGTCCCCCCCGGTCCCCACCCATGGCCGGAGGGTGGGGACCTTAATAAGAATGAGGGCGGACCTGGTGTCCCCCCCGGTCCACACCCATGGCCGGCGGCTGGAGACCCTAATAAAAATGAGGGGGGGGGACCTAGTGTACCCCCCGGTCCCCACCCATGACCGGCGGGTGGGGACCCTAAAAAGAATGAGGAGGGACCTGTGTCATTTTATTCTTTTGAATTTCTGTTTAAAATGGCTAGCACTCTGATTGAGTGCTCTGTGTCATTTTACACAGCGTGGGACAGTTAGAAAAAACTTTCCCACGCTGTGTAAAATGACACAGAGCACTCTGGTTTGATTGAAATCCAACCAATCAGAGTGCTCTGAGCTTAATTGCAGGGCGGGGGAAGGCTTTATAAGTTCCCCCAGTTGCGGCGTGTATTATGGTTTTTTATTTGACCTTTTTTGGGGCTGAAGAAAGAAAAAAGAAGAATGAAGACCTCAAATGGTAAGTATAAAATTGGTTTTTTTTTACAGGTTAGCTTATTGCCCACCCCCTCACTATTATTAGGGTGAGGGGGGGTAGGTAGGAATTTTTTATTTTATTGGGGGGGGGGATAAGTGACTCAGGGCTGGGCACCCCTATTCACTTTATTTGTGGTCGCCACCCGCCACTCATGGGTGGGGACCGGGTGGGGACACTAGGTCCCCCCTCGTTATTATTATTAGTGTCCCCACCCACCGCTCATTAGGGGGGGACTGGGGGGGGGCACTATGTCCCCCCCTCATAATTATTATTATTAGGGTCCCCACCCACCGGCAATGGGTGGGGACGACTCTATGTCCCCCCCTCATCATTATTATTAGGGTCCCTACCCGCCGGCAATGGGTGGGGACCGGGGGGACACACTAGGTCCCCCCCTCATTCTTATTAGGGTCCCCACCCGCCGGCCGTGGGTGGGGATCGGGGGGGACACACTAGGTCCCCCCCTCATTCTTATTAGGGTCCCCACCCGCCGGCCATGGGTGGGGACCGGGGGGGACACTAGGTCCCCCACCCTCATTCTTATTAGGGTCCCCACCCACCGGCCATGGGTGGGGACCAGGGGGTGGGACACTAGGTCCTCCCCTAGTTATTATTAGGGTCCCCACCCACCGCTCATGGTAGGTCCCCCCTCATTATTATTATTAGGGTCCCCACCCTCTGATCATGGGTGGGGACCGGGGGGACACTAGGTCCCCCCCTCATTATTATTATTAGGGTCCCCACCCACCACTCATGGGTGGGGACCGGGGGGGGACACACTAGGTCCCCCCTCATTACCGTTGGAGGTTCGGGTTCAGGGTCAAGTTTGCCCTTTCCATGACTTTTTTAGAGGCATTTTAGCGGCCAAAAGTTCAGAAAACTAGAAATTTCTACATAACTTATTTCCCTATCCACATTTGCTTGCAGGGCACTTATCCTACTCTTACCCACATTTTACTTCCTTTTGCAGCCCTCTAGCCTTTCCATTACTTTTTTAGAGGCATTTTAGTGGCCAAAAGTTTGTGTCCCCATTGACTTCAATGGGGTTCGGGTTCGGGGTCAAGTTCGGGGTCAAGTTCGAGCACGGATCCGGAACATTTTTTCGAAGTTCGGCCGAACCTGCCGAACACCAACATCCAGGTGTCCGCTCAACTCTTATTATGAGGTCATTTAATAACCTTCAAGGCTATTTAGGTTCAAAATGTAATAAACAAATATTTAAAGTATAGTGGTAGACATTCTAATATGAATTTAGATAGCACCAACTTCCCAATGCGATCAGAATAGAAATACATCTTACATTACAATTTTTATAGGTTTCACACTTAATGTATAAAATGAGAATTACAAGAAAAATATTTTGCTAAACAAAAACCTACATTATATATTTAAAGGGTTACAATTGGAGTTTGCTCTATCCTTTTTAAGCTAAATAAATCAACTACCCCCTTGGGCAATCTGATTTATAGTGTTTCATGGTGAAAATGCTGTGTCCATTTTTACGGAATAAAATATGTCACAGACTCCATAAATAGAATGATTGGCTATAGATTCCTGAAATGCTTAATTTTCAAATATTTTAACATAAGGACATGGTTGTACACCTATACTCTATAGGTGACAATTTTTTCAAGGATGGCTTCAACCCTTGGACAATTCTTTAATAACAAAGAATATACAATAGTTACAATCTGAAAAGTAAAAAGCAATACTAGAACACATTGAGAAAAATAACAAAGATAACATTGATGTATATGTTTATTAGGTTAAGGCAGTAGGAGAGTATTATGTGCTGAAAGTTCAGCCCCTAGATCTGGTATTAAGGGTGGAGGAATGTAAGGGAACTGGGGGCGGCTATTACAATCCTAATCCCTTGCATCAAATTACTGGTAACTTATTTATAGGCAATAATGGTGTTTTTTCCATTACCCCAATATCAGAGCTCTAACACGTGGTATTTTTTAGGTTCCTGTTGACATGGAATCGAATGTTATTAGCATTAAATATACCTCACTGTGTTCCTGAAAATGAAGTAATGAAAAAATAAACTAATAAAAGCAATTTTATTATCCCATCCTTTATTGTCCCCACTTTTACACATCCTTTATCTGCATTAATGTGTGTTTGAGTGAGTGGCAGAGTGTAAATGCGTGTATGCTTCTTCTGTGATTGATCAGCTTTGAACCAGCATAATATGAGCCTCTGTGTCTTTATAAATTACCAGATTTTACTAATAAATTATGACAGAAAGTCATGATTTATAAAGACACGGAGGCGAGTATCATTCCCATCCGAATTGAATATCGTATTGCACCTTCAGTTTTTCCCTCCCTTGTTGTTGGGTTTGGATGCTGTTTTATGTGTTTTCTCTGCATATGGTTTTGTTCCATGTTTTACTTCATGATATATATACTTTATTAAAATTACGATATTTCAACTGCGGTTGTTTATTGAAGTTATCCGTGTAGGCTTCCTGTTCACCGCATGAGGGTTTCATGTGCCTCTACTGCTGAAACACTTAAATAACTCTAGTCTCAGAATAACACTGTGGTCCGGAGTCGTTATTTGGATTACAGCCGTCCAATATTGTTTACCTTTCTGTCACTATATCTATCCCGGCGTACATTACCTCCATACGGCAGCTGACAGAGAGTTCTTTCAATGCTAATATTGTTTTAAAATGTTGTAAGTACCTTACTGAGGAGGGGTTGTTTTATTAAATGATCTTTTATATGCACATTGAAGTCCTTTTTGTGCTTTTATTTTCCAGTTTATGAATTATGAATATGCTAGGACGCTATTACGTCTGAGTCAACTCTCAGTGGAGGATATATTAGTAGAGATATTTAAACAGCAATATTAATATATGCAATACCCGACGGCCATTTAGCAGTAAAAAAAATCTTCATTAAAAGCAAAAGACAGTTTACAAATGTAAAGGAAAGACGTACAGGAAAGCAGATGAAAAGAAATGATGTCATGGAGAGATACCTTTCTTGGCTAGACATGTGGAAACTTGAGGCACTGAGATTACAGCTATGTTTACGATTCACTGCCAGCACTTTCTTGTTTACAGAACAGAGGGTTAAAGACAGATGACAGCTGCATCATGTGTGACAAGGAACCTTCCTTGAAGTAAATCTGGCTTGTCTGGCAAAGGATTGTATCTTGTAGAGGTGGAAACATAAAAAGTTTAACGGAGTGTCAAGACATGTAAAATTAGATGATTAATTTGGAAGCACAAAAAGAATTTCCATTCCAGGTTTGGAAAACTGTTCTTCAAATGTAATATTTATAGAGGAGATGCTGCCAGCCACTACTGTACAAAATGGGAAAATTAAATGCAAAATTCAAAAATAATATTGCAATAAAATAATAAACCATTGGTGGCATTATGTATAACACTTATCTTTTTGGAGAAAATAAGGTGTCATTTCAGAAAAGAGTAGCTTTGATTAATTTATTTGAATCATTAAAAGCCCATTACCAGCATTGTTCTTGTTATACAGCCTTTTTCTACTCATCTTTTTAAAGGCTATCAATAATTTTAGTTGTGACTTTTGTAGCCAACTGAGCAAGATCAATAAATATATGGTGCAGCTTATGAAATAGCTCAGTGGGATAATGCACCATGTACAGACTCTGTCCAACCATCCTGGTTGCAAGATTAAAAGCAACCTCTCATGTATGTTGGGCAAACGTAACACCAGAACATAATTGAAGACCATAGAATATCTGAAAATGCCTTCTCTGTTTAAACACTTCTTTGAAGCTCTTGGTGTGTTATAAAACATAAACAGATGGAGAGAAGAGACTGGCACTTCTAGAAAAAGCTGGAGTCAGAAGATCCATGAGGTGCCCTATATCACTTGTATGACATATGTGAGTAATACATATTATGGAGTACTTCAAGTTTATTGTATTAAATCATTAAATCATCAGCAATAAATATGGTAGGGAATATAAAGTCATCATAGATGCAAATTTATAGTGACAACCTTTCAGGTTTCAAAGATATACACATGTATAAAAACATATCTGCATATAAATATGTTTTCACAATGAGGAAGGCAAGGAAGGATGACTTCTGAAATAGTTTTCAACATTCAAAATTCTTGTTCATATTATATAGATATTTAATTTAATTTAACCTTTTTTTATTTTGATTCCAAATTGTCTATGTGATGTGACATTCTGTTTTGATTAATTTATTTTTGAGAGTGAAGTCATCAAGCCCAGATTCTACATTGAGCAGATAACGTTGGGCATTGTCTTGCTCACAAATGTGAATGATGTTCCATTGCTAACTGAGTTCTATATAATAAAACAATTTTTTTAATGGTTTATTAACAAATGAGAATGAACACCAATGCTCCAATGTAAAGGATTAAAAATGTAATCTCTTGTGAAAAACATCACTTACTGATTAATCAATCCAATTAACACAAATAATAGCATGAACAAGAATACCTGAATTTACATTATTCAAGTTTAAATCCTGTTGATTTAACACATTGTTAATTTCTGGTCCAGGCTACCCCATGCATTTTCCTTACTGTAGTGGCAAGCTAGTATGCTCTTTGTTGTTCAACTACTAATATTTATTGCAACACGTATCAACATATCCTTATGTGATTTTGATTAAAAGAAACTTTAATATATATTTTAAATGTAAAATATATATATATATATATATATATATATATATATGTGAATC
The DNA here is from genome assembly GCA_036172795.1 of Pelodytes ibericus. Taxonomy (NCBI): domain Eukaryota; kingdom Metazoa; phylum Chordata; class Amphibia; order Anura; family Pelodytidae; genus Pelodytes; species Pelodytes ibericus. Next base: position 117,915,492 of record CM069861.1, on the reverse strand, counting down.
ATAAACCTTTTCCTTACACTGCATTGTGTGACTATTTTCTGTGCTTTATAAAAACAAGTTGCCTTATGAATATAACTATCTGCTTTATAAATTATTTGCTAACACTAAGAATTGTGGGGAGTTAATATGCAACATATTCCATACAAATAAAGTTCTCCATATACAATGTGTGGCCAGTATGTCCATCTGCAGGGGCAATGCATAGCAGTTGTATCTTAGCATGACAACATGCTAAGGTACAAGTAAAACGTTTACAATGATCTAAGATGACACCTTCTTCCATGAAGAGTAAAATATGTATTATCAATGTGTAGCTTTATTATTGATGTTGTATTTTACTTTCCTGCAGAATTAGAAACCACAGTGATAATGTGCAGCAGCTGGACAAATCAAAGATGCGTTTTCACTCTGGTGCATTAAACAAAGACACATCTGGCTTTTTACTCTTCTGTTCATAGAACCTAAACATAGTCACTGAGCAAATCAATAACTGCAATATATGAAACCTTAGAAAACCTTTATAAAATACATGTGAGAATTACTTATTTTGATCATAAAGTGTTTTTACCAGGAAGAACACTTTGCATTTTCTCTATGTTTCAAGTAGCATGCACAATACAAAGTAACACATTGAAAAAAGCAAAGAATATACCATAGTGTTGAGCCAACCCGAATCGCACTGTTCAGGTTCGGACCGAAGATTACGGTTTTTGGACCCCGAACACGGACATTTCACTGTATGTTCGGGTTGGAGTTCGGGGTTCGGTGATTTAATGGCGCGTTTTGAAAGGCTGCAGGGCAGCCAATCAACAAGCGTTTGACTCGTTTGCCCTTAGAATCCATCACAGCCATGCCTACTAATGGCATGGCTGTGATTGGCCAGTGCAGCATAAGACAAGGTTTTTTTCAGAGCAAATGCTCTGAAAAATACCCCTCGTCTTACATTCGAGGTCGTCTTATAATCTGACCTCAAATCGAGGTCAGACTATAAGACTGGGATCCAGGTCCCCCTCTCTAACAGCAGGGAACCTCCCCTGCTGCCGCCCGGCACGACCGCTGGGACTTCTATGGCTTCCGGCTTCATCATAAAAGTCCCGGCGGTCGTGCCGGGTGGCAGCAGGGGAGGTCTGCGCTCATCGCGCAGACATCCTCCGCTTCCCCGCTAGCCACCAGGAAAATCGGGAAGCTGGGGTATGTCTGCATGATACGTGTAGACATCCTCCATGCTGCCCGACACTTCCGTCTATTATGACGGACGTATCGTGCAGACATCCCCCGGCTGCCCCCACTAGCCACCAGGGAAAGAAACAAGGTGAGGGGGAGGGGGGGAGACACACAGAGATGGGGGGGGGGGGGGGGTAGTCTTATATTCAGGCTTTTAGTTTTTTTCCTAAAGGAATATACAAAGTTTGGGGGGGTCGTCTTATAATCAGGGTCGTCTTATAATCTAGCAAATACGGTATAAGCTTGAGTCACGTACACGCACATTTCATGAGCTCTTCTTAGTGTAGGGAGAGGATGCTGCAGCTGTGAGGGACAGATTAAAAAAAAATCTGGTGTTGAATCTGCAAACTACAGCGATTATTCAAACTACAGCGATTATTCAAATTACAGTGATTATTTTAGTGGGTGCTATACTACATATTTGTACCCTGCCCTGAGCCCAGTGCCACAGAGAGTGCATTGCACTTGCAACTGCATGTGTGCCAGGCACATGACTTTAATCCTGTTCTGTTAGCTCAGTGGGCAACATCTAGGCATTTTTAAATACTGCAATTTGTTGGTGTTAAATATTACATTTGCGTCCTGAACTTCATATCTGATAGTCAAATAGAACCGCCAAATACTGTGCTTACAGCGCACTTTGAAAAATTCTAATTGTTTTGGGTGGTAAATAGTACATTTGCATCTTGCGGTGCACTTCATATCTGAGAGTCAAATAGAACCGTCAAATACTGTGCTTATAGCGCACTTTGAAAAATTCTAATTGTTGTGCTAAATAGTAAATTTACGGCCTGCACTTCATATCTGAGAGTCAAATAGAACCGCCAAATACTGTGCTTACAGCGCACTTTGAAAAATTCTAATTGTTTTGGGTGGTAAATAGTACATTTGCGTCTTGTGGTGCACTTCATATCTGAGAGTCAAATAGAACAGTCCAATACTTTTCTTACAGCGCACTTTGAAAAATGATAATTGTTGTGCTAAATAGAACATTGACGTCTTGCGGTGCATTTTTTGCAGTCCAATAAACAAAAAAACAAATACAAATAAAAAACAGTGTTGGCTACCTCCTCCTCCTCCAGCGCTGCTTCCACCTACACCACCACGGTCACCGCCTCCTCAACCTATGGGTCACTTAGTATAAACTGAAAGAGAATACCTTGCACTCCAACCCTCTCTCAAATGGATAATTCTGTTGATCGTCCTCGCAGCCATGCTTTAGATTTAGTTCAAAATTTATGTTCTTCCAAAGATAAAATCAAAGATTCCATCTAGTGCTATTTCATGGCTCAGCTGTATTTGTAATTTGTATGTATTTTATGTTATTTTAAGTTATTTCCCTATCCACATTTGCTTGCAAGGCACTTGTCCTACTCTTACCCACATTTTACTTCCTTTTGCAGTCCTCTAGCCCTTTCCATGACTTTTTTAGAGGCATTTTAGTGGCCAAAAGTTCGTGTCCCCATTGACTTCAATGGGGTTTGGGTTCGGGGTCAAGTTCAGGGTCAAGTTCGAGCACGGACCCGGACATGTTTTCGAAGTTCGGTCGAACCTGCCGAACCCGAACATCTAGGTGTGCGCTCAAGTCTAATATACAAGCATTTCCTGGAGTGAGCATTCATTAGTTACATACAATTATACTTGAAAGTGGATTTGTTTCTGTACAGAGTGCACTATAGTTTACTGTAGAAATTGGGATATAGATACATTCCAGTAAAAGTGATTTATATTGACTGTTTATATTTGTACAAATTCTCTAGTGGTCTAGTATTCAACTTTTTTTTTTTTTTTTAGCTTCTCTTAATAACTACATTTGTTAATCCTATATACTAATTACATAACTATATGTAGACAAACACTTTTAAACAGTACTGGGTTTATCCATATATCCATAAATATATTACATTTTTCACTAGAGTCACAAACATAGTCTTGTAAAGGAACAATTTAGAGAGCTGTTGAATGTCTAATGTAGAAGCAGAAGTGAAACGTCTAGTGACCTTGGTAAAAGGATAAAAATATAATAATAATGTACTTTTTAAGTGTTATGCTTTTTTTTATCCTTTGAATGGCAGCCTACTCAGGCTGATGAGGTCCCTAACTATCAGTCACTGATAGCAGGGAGGCACCTTTGCTTTTTACATGCAGTTAACAGAGCTTCTATCTACTGATAACTTCTAGTGAACTTTCTTCACCTCCACATAGATAGATATATCCAGTGTGTAACTTTATTCCCCCTCTATAGTCCCCTCTATTAAAAAAAACATGTTTTCTTCTTAAAGTCCTTCCAACATTTTGAGCATACTATTCTCTTTTCTCTGGTCGGGATCTAAGGTTGAGTTTAGGTGAGATGAGAATTTCATCCGACCATTTCAGCAATACATTGTGTAGGAACAAACCTGATGAATTCATTTAACAGAGGAACCAAAAAGGTTTTTTCCTGCACTATGTATAGCTAAATTGGGAAACTGAAATATTAATCTCACCTCAACTCACCTGCTATTCACTTTAACTCACTTGCTACTCACTTCAACTCACTTGCTACTCACCTCAACTCACCTTTTAGTGAATAGCCCCATTAAAGTGTGTGAAGGGAAGATAATGATGGAAATATGACACACACAAATACATTTTATTAAAAAAGTATAATGTATGAAATAAAATGTGTTAATATGTATGACTATTTGTTTTAGAGGTAGAAACTGATGAATCTTTCTGCTTTGTCTCCAAAAACATAGAGCAGTGATTGGGTGTATCCAAACCTTGAAAAATAAAGTACATTGGGGTCATGTATAAAAACTCCCCCACTGACTAGTCTTGGGAGAGATTTTAAAATGAGCATTTGGAATTTGTTACGTATAACGGTGATTGCACCTTTTTATAAATCAAGATACATACAGTGTTTAGCCTTTGGCTGCGCCTGCACATTAAGCACTGGCACAACCAAAAAGTACTTATCTGGCGGAGGTGGCGTAGTGTAGCGAAAATTATTGGGTGTCTGCTTTAAACATAGGCGCACACGTCGATAGCGCCACTATTTGGCTCTATGCACATGTGTGCTGTCTTTATATATGAACCCCATTATGTTAGCAGTGACTACTTCTCAATCTTTCTTTTCATTTTGTTAAATAAATGTGCTAGAAATAAAGGTATTTTTCAGGTGAAAGAGTATACAGTTCATAAATACACAGACTTTAAATGTCATCTAATAAATGTAACATTTTGCTTGAAAAAGTAAAAAAGCCTAGAGCAATATAAAACCAGAACTTATAAAATATGCCTTTATTTAAGGTTTAAAAAATAGGTTTAATGAGAAAAAACTAATTCCAAATCTTCAAGCACTTCCCTGCTGACCTGAAAAAAGGTCACTTAATTACATCAAAATTGCTTAGATTTTCAAATGTAATTCCTTGCTTTTTATTAAGTTAACCTAGGAGCACTGAGTTTACTTTTTCACTGAAGAACCATTTTTTTCCAATTCAGTTGGGAAAAATTATATTTAGCAATAAGTAATACAATGTGTAAACCAAGAGAGGTCAGGTTCACCATGATCTTTGAAATTAAGTTCAAACCATCAAGTAGGGAAAAAAATGGAGTGCTACTTCCCAGATCTTCTGAGATGTAGGCAAAAAAAACCCACTTTTTTAACCTCTGTCCTTAATCTAAGGAACAAAAGAACCAAAATTATGTTTTTTACATGTGAACGTAATACGTCACATGATTAGTGATTGGGCAAAGGGCAGGAACAGGTGGTCAACTGAAAAGTTGAAAAATCTCCCCACTTTGCATATTTTTCCAACTCGAATATGAATGCCTCATGTTTTCCAATTGTCATGTCAGTTCACCACTATTTTGTTATCTAGTCTGAGAGAGGTAATACCTAACATGCATAAAGAACTAAATATTATTTTTGATTGCTGAGAATAAAACATATGTATTACTGTACCACTAAGGACCTTTGAGGATGCCATGAAGGTGAAACACAATAGAACTGCAGACACCTCAGACAAAAGAGGTCACACATTTTTTATTAAAAAGTTATTTTATGGTTTCTTATTTTTGTATGTAAATGTATATCCGCTCTCTTTTTTGTGCGTTTTTAAATTAAAAATCTGACATTACAGATCTTTATTAAATTATTGCAGAATGAGTTTTAACTTTTGGACTATGATTTAGGTTTCTATAAATTGTTGTTTTCAAACTTTTTAGATTTATATAAAATTAAACCTATGTTAAACACTTATTACCTATCTTGTGGATAACCTGTGGTTTGTATTAATTGCAAAATGGATGCACTTAAGTATTAAGGCTGTGGAGCAAAACAAATGGCATTTGTGGAGGTCCTGCCTGGAATCCTGACAAACATTTCAGCACACTTGGCTTCGTCCGGGGCAAGCCAAGCTGGAGAAGAAGATAGAATTGTTTATGTTTGGGGAAAGCAGAGTTCCAATGCTGCTGAAATGCTGTGTAGACAGTGAGATGCTGAGTGGCAGGGCCGCTTTAAGACCCTAGTAGGCCCTGGGCAAAGTATTTAGCAGTGGGCCCTGCCTCGACCAAATTTTATGCAATGTAAAAAACTATATGTAATATTATATGCGACTATTTTCATATCACATTCAACTATTTGTATGTTATAAACATGTTATTGAAAAATAAAATGTCTTGTTTTTATTCCCTTTTTCTACACCCACATTGCACCTAAAGGACTTAAAACAACACCATACAGTATCCACAGCACTTTCCATGCACTTATAATGCACCCACAGCACTTGAGTTGCACTCATATTGCACCTACATGATTTGGCATGCCACAGTGTCAATTTGTCACACAGAACATACCCCAGTGTCAATTTGCCACAGAACATACCACAGTGTCACTTTCCCTCACAAAACTGGCCCTGAAGAACATGCCACAGTGTCACTTTGCCCCATAGTACATGTTCATTTGCCCCGCAGAACATGCCAAATGATCAATTTTCCAACTAAAATAAGCCACGATCATTTAATTAACATGCCGACAGTTTGCCATTAACATTTGCAACAGCCAGTTTTCCCATTAAAATATGCCACACGTTGTCCATTAACCCCTTAAGGACAGAGCCTTTGAAACATTTTTGTCCATTCTGTGCTGTTTGTGTTTAGCAGTAATTTTCTTCTTCGTCATTTGCTGTACCCACACATATTATATATTGTTTTTATCGGGACAAAAAGGGCTTTCTATGGATGCCATATTTTTGATCATATCTTATCATATTATTAAAAAAAAAAAAATACACAAATGTCTTTGTTTTTATTTGAAACAACTTCTCCTTATCGACAATAGCGAACGAAAAAACATGCTAAATAGATTCTACTATTTCTCCTGAGTACAGGGATACCACCCATGCATAGGTTTGTTGGGTTGTTTGGGGGCTAAAATGCCAAATTTGTGAGGTGCAGTTTTTTGCTTTCCAACTTGAAATTTTTACATGCAGACAGCCTGCACCCATGTCCCATTTGGGACATATTTGAAACCAGCCAGTGTATTTTACCCCATCAACCCATATATTTTTTAAAAGTAGACACCCTAGGCTATCTCAAATGGTGGTATTTTAACACTTTCCATGCACTAATTCTACCACCAGCCTTTGTCAAAGTTTGTGGTAGTAATTTTTTTGTGTTTTGTTTTCACAAACCTTGTACTACAGACATGAATTTACAGATTTTGGTATGTGTCACTGCCAAATAACACCCCAATAAGTGTTCAGCAACATCTCTTGAGTACAGGGATACCACCCATGCATAGGTTTGTTGGGTTGTTTTTGGTAGGTGCAGTTTTTGGTTTTCCAAATTGAAATTTTGACATGCAAACCGCCTGCACCCATGTCCCATTTGGGACATATTTGAAACCAGCCAGTGTATTTTTCCCCATCAACCCATATATTTTTTAAAAGTAGACACCCTACGCTATTTCAAATGGTGGTATTTTAACACTTTCCATGCACTAATTCTACCACCAGCCTTTGTCAAAGTTTGTGGTAGTAATTTTTGTGTGTTTTTTTTTCACAAATATTGTATTTTAGACATAAATTCACAGATTTTGGTATGTGTCACTGCCAAACAATAACCCAATATGTGTTCAACAACATCTCCTGAGTACAGGGATACCACCCATGCATAGGTTTGTTGGGTTGTTTGGGGGCTAAAAGGGCCACATTGTGAAGGTGCGCATTTTCAACTTGGAATATTGACGTGTAGCCAGCCTGAGCCCATCTTTCATTTGGGACTTTTTTTTAAAGTACGACAGTGTATTTTACCCCAAAAAGTATATATTTTGTAAAAGTAGACACCCTAGGCTATTTTAAATGGTGTTATTTTAACACTTTCCATGCACCAATTCTACCACCAGCCTTTGTCAAAGTTTGTGGTAGTCATTTTATTGTGTATTTTTTCCCACATACATTGTACTTTAGACACAAATTCACATATTTCGGTATGTGTCACTGACAAACAATACCACAATATATGTTCAGCAACATCTCCCGAGCACAGGGATACCACCCATGCATAGCTTTGTCAGCTTTGTTGGGTGTTGAAAGGCTACATTTGAGAGGTGCGCTTTTTGATTTTCAAACTTGGAATTTGAACATGTAGAGCAAGGAAGGGGTTAATAGCTCTTATAAGAGCCTTTGTAGTACTGTACAAAAAAATGAACCCCTAAAAATGCACAGAGAAGAAAAAATGTTCTGCTGTGCAGTGATCAGTGGCAGGGAAGGGGTTAATACACTACACTATAAAAAGGGTATGGCTTTTATAAAAGCCCTTGGGACTCACAATTTTTTAACATTTTATTTAATTTATTACAATTAAAAAATTATGTTATACAGATCTGTCTCTTTCCCTCACTAAAACTCAAGTGAGGAGAGGGAGGCAGATCCATATGGGTCAGAACAATATTTACGAACCAGACGAATGGTGATGCTCATCTGAGAAATCACCAAACCACCTTTGCCACTGATCGGCTGTTACTGATCGCTATACACGCGTTCAGACAGCTTCAAAAGGAATACACGTAATCCCCTAGTGGGTATAACTAACCCCTAGCGAGTCTGACAAAAAAAATGCTGATAGCAAAAAAAAATCCTTCTGCGACTAGATTGCTCCATATGCGCTGCTTAGGCAGTGACCATATGCACTGCTTAGGCAGTGACCATATGTGCTGCTTAGGAAGTGATATACGGCAAGGAAGGGGTTAATAGCTCTTAAAAGAGCCTTTGATATACTGTAATAAATCAAAGTAAAAAAAAATAACCCCTAAAAAAATGCACAGACAGCAAAAAATGTGCTGCTGTGTAAGATCACTGCGTACACAGCGATCAATTGCAGGGAAGGGGTTAAATACTGGAAACGGCTTTTATAAAAGCCTTTGGGTCTCAATTCTATTACATATATTATAATTAAAAACTTACATTATACAGCTCTGTCTCCCTCCCTCACTAAAACTCAAGTGAGAGGGAGGCAGATCTACACGGGTCAGATCAAATATTTACAAATATTGATCTAACCAGACGAATGGTGATGCTCATCTAAGCAAACGCCAACCCGCCTTTGTCACTTATCAGCTGTTACTGATCGCTATACATGCGGTCAGACAGCTAAAAAAAATTTTTTTACGTTAAACGTAGTCCCCTAGCGGGTATAATTAACACGTGACGGGTGTAATAAAAAAGTTAAAAAATATTTAAAAATGCTTCTGCAGCAAGATTGCTGCATTTGCGTCAGATCGCTGCTTAGGCAGTGATCTACAGCAAGAAAGGGGTTAATCTCTCTTAAAAGAGCTTTTTTTTATACTGTAATGAATTACAGTAAAAAAATAAATGAACCCCTAAAAAATGCACAGACAGCAAAAAATGTGCTGCTGTGTATGATCACTGCATACACAGCGATCAATGGCAGGGAAGGGGTTAAATGGCTTTTATAAAAGCCCTTGGTGTTTAAAATTTTCAAAGAGGGAACATGGAGATAGATGCACAATAAGGGGGAACCTATTAAATACACTTAGAATCACTGTATCACAGGGCTCTCCCCCACAGCATGATATTATTGTTTTTTTGGTGTCATAAGGAAGAAGAAGGATAGGGAAATGTTAATTTAGTCATTATATATTTAATTTTTTTTTTTTTTTTGCCTTCTCTAGCCTCCCCTGGCGCAGCTAATCTAGCATATAGTAGTATTAGCGAATAGGGTAATATAGATTTCAGTTAGGGCATCACACCTTTTAGGAAGTAATTAAATACACTCCTCGTACCAATTGTATTTCTAGTATTTCGGGGTCCCCTCACCCCAATATTTTATAGCACTTAAATTCACTACATAATTCACTATTCTAATAATATCACAGTAAGATAGTATAGTGTGGAGGGAGAACCTCGGGGAGGGATAGCTCAGAGGGGGAGATAGGGAAGAGGAAGGGACTCCTTCTAAAGAGGGAACATGGAGATAGAGGTACAATAAGGGGGAACCTATCAAATACAATCAGAACCACTGTATCGCAGGGCTCTCCCCCACAGCACAATATTATTGTTTTTTCGGTGCCATAAGGAAGAAGAAGGATAGGGAAATGTTAATTTAGTCATTTATTTATTTATTCAAAATTTTTTTTTTTTTTTTTTCTTCTCTCTCTCTCTCTCCTCTCTTTTCCACCTCCGCCTCCCATATCGGAGATTTGGGAGAGTATAGACGAGAGAGAGGAACTCATAGGAGATCATTGTTTTCCCCCCCCCCGGAGGATGAACGCACTCAGCGGGCTCAGCTTCAACCTAGAATTGGAGCTTGAAATGACCCATGGTAACATGGTATTTAAATCCCCACTGCCCGAAATGTCTTCGGTAGTGGAGATTGTAATGGGCTTTCCCATTAAAATCTGTTATATGTTGTTTGTTTATGTTGTTATTGATGCGACGCGTGGGGCCGGGAACAAGGGGGGGGTTGCCCAAGAATATGGTTAGAGTTATATCAATTAACACCCAGGGATTGAATATTCCAGTTAAAAGATCAGTAGTATTTAGTGAGTTGAGGAAAATAAAAGCCCAAATTGTTCTCCTACAAGAGACGCATTGGCGAAAAGAGGACAGTAAAAAATGGATTCCAAATAATTATAGCACAATTATCTCATCAGCTCTTATAAATAAGAAAAAAAGAGGAGTAGCAGTATTGATTTCAGAAGACTTAGACTTCCAAGTAGAATACCAGGAGATAGATGAGGAAGGCAGATTTATTATCTTAGTTTGTCAGATTCTAGGAGAACTATTTACAATTATTAATGTTTATGCCCCAAACACAGCAACAGTAAACTTCATTCAAAAATTAATATCCAAAATCATCAAGATAAAAAAAGGTAAATTAATCTTAGGAGGAGATTTCAATTGTTTAATGGATGGTAATATGGACAGATTATCCGTAAAGAAAACCCCCCCAGACAAAAAAACTAAAAGCAGAGCTAATAGGTTTACAAAAATTATACATAATGCTGAGCTTCTAGACGTATGGCGCACATTCCATCCACAAGAAAGAGAATTTTCTTGTTACTCCAAATCCCATGCAGTATACTCAAGAATTGATTTCTTTTTTGGGAATCATCAATTAATAAAAGGAGTGGAAAAAGTCTCAATAAGAGAGGTGACATGGTCAGACCATAGTGCCCTCGTTATGGACTTAAAAGATAGTGAACCAAAAGGCTCCCGCTCATCCTGGAAATTAAATGACCTCCTATTAAAAGAATCTAAAGATATAGAAGAAGTCAACAAAATGACCGATCTTTTTTTTAAAGAAAATGCTAATAATGAAATCTCAGAACCCATAGTTTGGTGCGCCTATAAAGCAACTTTAAGAGGCCATTTTATTAAGAGTGGATCAATAAAAAGGAAAACAAGGGGCGCTTGCCTGACAGATCTATACATGGACCTATATGGGAAATCTAGAGATAACAAGGAAAATCCCTCTGAACAAAAAACTCAAGAGGTAGGAACAATAAAACAACAAATAAATAGACTTCTTCAAGAACAAGCCATAAGAAATTTAGAGACTATGAAATCAAAGTGGTACTACCAGGGAAACAGAGCAGAAAAAATGCTATCCAATAAAGTCAAGGGAAAAAGAGCGAAACAAGTGGTCCATAGGATTATAACAGAAGAAGGCGAACAGCGTCTTCCAACAAAAATAGCTAAAGCCTTTAATGATTATTATCATCAGTTATATAATATTCCAACAAAAGTCGAAAATTTAGACCCTTACTTTAATAACAGAGTAGTTAAAAAAATATCACCAGAACATCTTATAGAGCTATGTAAACCTTTCGCTCCAAAAGAAATTAGCACAGCCATAAATAGTCTAAGTAAAAAAAAAACGCCTGGCCCGGATGGCTACTCAAATCTATTTTATCAAACATTCAGCAAGATCCTAACTCCCCATATTACAATAGCTTTCAATGAAATGGTGAGGGAAAGATCGATCCCTTGTGAAATGTTACGGGCCAATATTATTCCAGTCCTAAAAATTGGTAAATCTCCAGATTTGGTATCAAATTATAGGCCTATATCCTTACTGAATGTAGATATAAAACTGTATGCCAGTGTACTAGCAAAAAGACTTCAACCAATTCTGCACTCAATTATACATCGGGACCAAGTCGGATTCATTAAGGGTAGGTCGATGGCAAACTGTGTGAGAAGAGTATTGAATGTATTAGAAATGATGCACGGCTCGGGAACTCCATTCCTCGCCCTGTCGGTGGACGCAGAGAAAGCCTTCGACAGGGTGAGGTGGACTTTCCTGAGCCGTGCACTGGAGGCCTACGGCCTGTCGGGCTGGATTTTGGACGCCATAATGGCGCTATATCTGTCCCCGACGGCCAGATCAATAGGCAAAGGGTCAGACGCAAGCTGGTTTCCCATCTCTAATGGGACCCGCCAAGGGTGCCCTTTATCCCCCCTGCTCTATGTGATATCAATAGAATTTTTAGCGGAAGATATAAGACAAAATCACAAAATAAAAGGGTGCCAATGCGGTCAGACGGAACTCAAAGTAATTCTCTACGCAGATGATATTCTAATCCTGTTGGAGAATCCAGTCTCCTCCCTGAATGAAGTTAGTAAAGTAATAGAAAGTTATAGTAGATTCTCTAATTATAAATTAAACACAAATAAATCAATGATCCTAGTAAAGAATATGCCTGAAAAAGAAAAAAAATATATCAAGGAAAACTATAATTTTGAATGGGTAAAAAGATACTGTCCTTACCTGGGAATTAATATCCCAAAAAACCCCAATAAGATATGGGAGTATAACATCCTGCCCTTCATTCAACAAACTAACAAACAGCTAAGAGATCTTGCTAACTCAGAGATATCGTGGTTAGGACGCATCAACGTACTTAGAGCCTACATTCTGCCGAAGCTCAACTTCCTTATGCGTATGATACCTATAAGAATCCCAAAACCATGGTTAATGTTGATCCAGGCGGCCTTTTCAAAGTTTATATGGCGAAATAAAAAACCCAGAATGAATAGAGAGGTATTAAAACTAAAATATAAAGAGGGAGGGCTGGGTGCCCCTGATATCCTGGAATCACATGAAGCAGCAATGTTCCTACATTTAATAAACTCTATCAGAGAAAGAGAAGAAAGAGAGATTTGGGAAGAAATAGAATCCCACAGATCAGGTGTCAAAAACTTAAAACAACTGATTTGGACGTTAGGCCCGAACAAGAAGCAAATACTTGCTCAAGGAAATTCCCATGTACTGAAAGGTATAAAGTTCACTTGGGAAATCATGAGCAAGAAACTAGGAATCAAAGGCAAGCTACTAGAAAATCTCCCATTAGAAACAGTCGCTTACAATATAGAAAATATCAACTACGATGCCTGGGTAAAGAAAGGCCTAACCAAAATATCTGACATAATGGAACAAGGGATCTTAAAACCCTTCCTAGACCTCCAAGTAAAATATGGCCTAACAACCAAAGACAACTACGCCTATATAAGAACTTGCAACTTCCTCTCAAGAGGAAACGTAGCAAAAAACACAAAATCCAGCACATTACTAATCCAAATCCTAGAATCGGCAACAGAGAAAAATCTCTTAACAAAATGTCTAAATCTCTTGAAAGAGACGAGAAATGATCCTAGACCTGTGGCCCTGGGGAAATGGGAAACAGACTTAAACATAAAAATAGATCAAATCAAGTGGCAAAAATCATTCTCCAGGGTTAACTCCGCTATACATTGTCTCAACCTGTCTGAAACTCACTATAAAATAATGCACAGATGGCACTATGTGCCTAGCAGACTAGCGAAATTTTACCCAAACTGTTCATCAGATTGTTGGAGATGTGGCAGACCAAATGCAGATTACATCCACATCTGGTGGTCGTGTGTAGGAGTCCGGGCACTGTGGACAGAACTTGCCACATATATTAAAAAGCTGACAACGAGAAATTTAGAGCAATCCCCGAAAACCTTTCTTTTACATCTGGACTGGCCACATATGTCCACTTCAGAGTCTGACTTGATAAACCATATCCTGATGAGTATGAAATTGTCCTTAGCCCGCAGATGGAAAACCGCTAACATCCCCTCTTGGCAGGAAATAAAAAACCAAACTATACACCAAATTAAGATGGAACAGGGAATTCTTAGACAAGACTCCTATAACAACCTAAAAATCAACCTCTGGGAAGCCTGGATAGATAAACTACTAACGATAGTCACATAACCAGTAGAAACAAGCTCTCGCCCCCCCAACACCAGGTTCCCTGCCCCCCGCGTCTAGCATCTTTTGTATATATGTCTATCGGTTTAACATAATGATTAAGGGATATTTATGAAGATTTATTAAATAAACTAAGGAGGGAGGAGGAGGGAAGGATGGAGGAAAGACAACCCATGGGCTTGATGGAATGGGCACATTCCCATTGATTATCGTCAACTAATTCCTATCTTTTCGCCCTCCTCTTATGCCTTATCACCCTTAATGTATTTTGTATAGTCAATGTATTTTCTGTATGTTCACAATACAAAAAAAATAAAAAAAAATAAAAAAAAGTGAAAAAAAGAAAGGAAAAATATGCACTAGACACAGTGATGTCAAAACACATCTCATGAATACAAAAGATGAAGCATGGTGGGTGGCTGAGTGTCTGGAAAAAAAAAAAAAAAAAAAAAATTTTATTAAATATTTTATTTATTATTTTATTTTATTTTTTTACTTTATCTGATCTGTCTCTCTCCCTTACTATAACTAGTAAGGTGAGGGAGGCAGATCAATACTTGTCAAAGGCAATATTTGCTAATATTGCCTTTGACTGTATGGTAAGTGCTCATCAGAGCACTTACCATACATGCCTGCACACAGATCACATAGATCTGTT